>BQMZ01000296.1:0-224852 GCA_036984285.1 Chlamydomonas sp. KOR1 | reverse complement strand
CCTCGGGTAGCCGAGGCACCTTAACACCAGGCACGACGTTCGGGATGTGTAAAAATATCACTCTATGTACAAACTGTTTGTTAGACTCGCATTTATGCTGGTTGAACCCGCAGCACACCGGCACGGCGACGGCCTCACGCGCACGTAACCAACTTACGCGCGCCGTTGCCACACTCCGTCCCCGCAGTCCCACAAACATCTTAGGTTACCTTCTCATGCATCGTGGTTATCTACAGTATCTTGCAAGGGCTGTTCACACTCCTGTGTTGCTAGTCACGCTTAGCGGTCTTACCTTTTGTCTTGTTTGCAGACTTGGCTTATTCTTATCTCTATAAAATTGTTTCGGGAGGACCTGTTTCGGGAGGCAAGCAGGGAGTTTACCCGCAACGGTGCCTGCCAGTGCCAGCCGGTGCCAGCCGCGGAAGATGGAGGCAAGACATGATATCCCGTTTTGAGTGCGGTTTTGCAAACGCCATAACCTGTACGGCGGGACGAGCATGCTCCGGTGAGATGGGGTCACCGGGCCACTTCGGGCGTGCAATCCTGGGGCCGCAAGCGGGGTGCGGGGTGTGGGTGGGGTGCCGGCCGGTGATCAGGCAAGTAGGTGCACGCGTCGGGGCAATCAGAGGCCCCACGCCTTGGCCTTGAATTGCCCTATTGCTTGAGGTATATTTGCATGTATGAGCTGCAACGGGCTGGCAACTTCGCTCCTTGGGGCATGCAAGCCCTGGGCCGGTCTCCCTGGGGCCATCGACACTCGCATCACGTATTGCTGTAATACGAGCTGGATAGTATGTGTGCGCTGTGGGGCAATCCTGAGGCTACAGGAGCAGCATGGTGTGCCTTGCGTACGTGACACCCCCTGCTCCTGCCAGCCCAGCATTACCCCACGGCGCACACCACCTATGCTGCCAGTTACATGCCCCTTGCCGCTCAAACCAGATCTATGCAATGCCCAAAACAACGTTCATGCAACAGCGGGTGGGAGTTGGAGCGACGTCACATTGGGTGGTGTACAGGGGTGGCGTTCAGGGGTGGGGCGGCAGGGGCAGGAGCAGGTAGTAACCCGCCCTGCCCGGGCGCTGCCCCACTCATATCTTCGCGTCGCACCCTGCTCTCGGTTATAGCGCTTTGCAACCGCTCTTGCGCAATATCTTTTCCAAATGTGTATTCAATAGTATGCGCTTAGGCGGCGTGGTACTGTATGACGTACCGGGTGGGCGCACAGGGGCTGGGCTGGGCGGGTACGCCCATGCATGCCGCGCGCGTCGCACCCTGCTCTCGTTTGTGAGTGCTCTGCTGTCGGCCTTGCGCCTTCTAGTGTGCCGGATAAATCATATTGACGGGCGTTAAAGCGGCGTAATGATGGGTGGCGTATATGGTGGGCGCACAGGGGCAGGAAGGGGCAGGTAGCAGCAGGTAACCCATCCTGCCCCGCTCGTGCCTTGCAAGTCGCACCCTGCTCTCGCTTGTAGAATGCCTGGCGCTCTTGCGCTTTCTTTCTAATGTGTATCTTGTAGTACGCACGAAGGCGGCGTGGTATTGGGCGGTGCACCGGCTGGGCGCACACGGGCTGGACGGGACGGGTTTAGCAGGCGACCCACCCCACACACTCATGCCTTGCGCGTTGCACCCTGCTCTCTTTTGTGAATACTTTGCTGCCGCACTTGCGGCATGATCTGTATGACCGTTTAAGTTATCAGGGGCGCTAAAGCGGCGTAACATGGGCGGCGTACATGGTGGGCGCACAGAGGTAGGAAGGGGCAGGTAGCAGCAGGTAACCCATCCTGCCCCGCTCGTGCCTTGCACGTCGCACCCTGCTCTAACTTGTAGAGAGTACCTGACGTTCTTACGCTTTGTTTCTAATGTGTATCTTGCAGTGCGCACGAAGGCGGCGTGGTATTGGGCGGTGCACGGGCTGGGCGCGCAGGGGCTGGAAGGACGGGTTTAGCAGGTGACCTCCACCCACTCATGCCTTGCGCGTCGCACCCTGCTCTCGTTTGTGAGACGGTTTCTCGCTTAGCCCGCAATACATTGCCTGAAGGGCAAGTTTGTTGTCGGCTTTAGCTGTGTGGGGAAATGCTACAGGGAGCGGGATGGTGCGAGGGAATGAGCATGCGGGGTGGAGGTGCGGCACATGGGAGTTTGAATGCCCCTCGTTGCGTTCGCGCTGCTAGGGGCACATGTTCGCGCGCAGTGGACCTATTAAAGGTTCAAATCAGATTTCTCACAATAATCGTAAGCAATAATTCCGTGCGCGTGTGAAGCACCACACGGAGCAGCGTGGCGCCTTCGGCCGGGAGTGAGTTGTGTGGGTAGCGGTAGATGGGCAGCAGGGGACCCTGGCGAAACGCGCACACGGGGTGTGCCTGTCAGCTGGGCAACAACGATGTATACAGCTTAACATACTGTTATCTTACGGAACCTTGCCTTGTGAAGCGTCACAGGTAGCGGGATGGCGCTTCAGAGGAGGGTCACCTGCGCCATGAGGTACCCGTGGTTGCCTTCGTGCGCGAAGGGCACCGACATGTTCACGCGCGGCGGGCATGCTACATGGGAGATTTGAACAAGCCGCGAGCCATGTCCTGACGAGCTAATGGCGCCTGTGAAGCGCCAAACGGAGCGGTACTGTGCTGGGAGCCAGTGGGAGCCATGTCGGGTACATCTCCTATGCAGCTACGGTTTGCTTTTGTACCAGTGGGGGCACATGACATGCGCGGGCTGGCCTCTTGGAGTAACACACCTGGTACCTGTTCGGCATTGTATACAAGGGTTAATTATTCGTGCGGCGCGCTGTAGGGAGCGGCACGGCGCTGTGGACTGTGTGGGTTGTGTGACCAAACGCGGTTGTGTGACGGTCCGCTTGCTTGCCGTTGGAGGCACATGTTGTGCGCGGGCGACCCTTTAGAGTGTCACTTCAGGTACCTTATAAGCATAGAATGCAATGGTTCATTGCCTGGCTGGCGCGTTGCAGGAAGCAACACGGCGCTGTGGACTGGGTGAGAGCTGTGGGTTGCTTGTAGCACGCACCTGAATGGTTTGTACTCAGTACTGTAATCCTGTTCACGTGCAGGCCGATGAGGGCACGCGCGGGCACGTACGAAACGACCCAAACGCTCCAGACAGCGCCTATACATGCATAGCATGGTACTGCATGGTTGCTGGGCTCGGGCGTGGGCGGTGCACTGGCTGGCGGGGTGTGGAGCGCATGTGGCAAGCAGGTGAGCTGACCGTGGGAAACCCTTCACACACATTACCAATAATGTACGCATGTGCTACACTGCATGCTGATACGACATTTGGTGTGTACCGGTGTATAGCAGGGCAAGCGGTAGTAAGGGGCTGTCCTACGGCTACTCGCATGTGCCGCAACCAGGGTGTTGGTCCCTGGTCGCTGGGTGCGCCGCCTCCTATGCCAAGGACGCCTGCATTCTCTGCCTTGTCACTTTAGGTTTCCATGCTGTTTCCTATGTAATGGCACGCAATGATTCTGGCAACATTTGAGGGCCCGCCAAGGTGCCAAGGCACGGCGGAGGGGAGCAGGCCCTGCAGGAGAGGCCTCAAGGCATGGTGAACGCTATTGCGCTGCGGCACTGCATGCGATGCAACTCATGGATGAAAAGCGCAGATGATTAGCATGTTGCAATGCTTCGTTACGAACAGCGCGGCAGCAGAGAGCATCGGACGCTGCATCGGCGGACCGTACGCTTGTTTCAAACAGCTGGGGGCCACCATACAAGCTGCTGCACCACTTCAAACTAAATTTGAAGTAACTTCTAATACACTGCTATTCGTTGTCTTGTGCCTAATCACTGAACTAACGCTGGCTGGTGACTGGCTGCAGGCCAGCTGCAACCGCGCAGACTCTGCATCTAGAGGAGCGGCTTCTGGCACAATTGTTTTCACAATGCTTGCGATGAAGGGTAAGTCAACTGGCGTTGCGCAAGCGCAGAAGAGAACGGTCAAACCTTGTCACGCCTGTTTCGCTCCCCCGGCCCTCTGCTCAGCGTACATGCAGACACGTTGTAGAACAACATGCAATGTGATGCCTCTTCTGTTTTGACTCGCAGGTCTGTACGCTTAATTGCTGCGCTAGAACCTACGGGGCCTCTGGGGCCGAAGCGCAAGGTAACTGCTGCATCCATGACCTTTTCAGCAGTCTTTGCAATCGTCGTGATGCATTGCTGACGCGGTCAACGCTCTAGGTTGGAGTAGAAGGCCGCGCTACAACCGATCGCGCCAAGTCAAGATATGGCTATGTGCTGTAGAGCATTTCTGCAATCACATTTGAGTGTAATCTGATGAGTCTGAGAGTTCTGCTCAAACAAAATAGGCTGTGGACCGTTTGGGTGGGACGGGCCACTGAACTTTTGTTCGTTCTCCTTGCAGGACGCCACAACCGCCTGACGGAAGCTGCTGGGCTCTAGAGCTTCTGGTACGATGTGTTGTTTCACTGCCGCTCCCTTGTCATCACCGTATCGGTTGCGCCAGGACACAGTATGCCTGAGAGTCCTCCATTGCCAGAATGGGGGTTTGGTGTAGAGGGGTCCTAGCTTTCTAGCTTATGCAGCTTCAGAAACGTCTGAGCCGCACGTGTCCATGCTTGCTGCTGTTTGGGTTTGGGTTTAACCCGAGACTTGCCCCCTTGCCCTTGCACGGGAGCCAGAAGGCGAACTCAGGACTGAGCAGCAGCCATGGATTACTGGTACGGTGAGTCTCATGCGCTCAGTCGTGCATCGTCGGTGGTGCGTGCGTACTCGTTCGAAGTGGGATTGGGCAACACTTTTATCACCCTGAGTTTGGTCATGGGTTTTGAGGGTACCGACACTGCTTGTTCGGCCAGCTTGGATGAAAGGAGGGGCTACACTGCTATGGGTTGGGCGCAGCATGTGTTGTGGGTTACTGCTGAGTGCGCAGGCATTTTCTGTCATGTATACGTGATGTATTTCGTGCACTTTGAAACATACGGAAGCAGCCACGTAAGGGGACGTCCCCACATGTGGCAGTAGCGCATACGCCTTGTGTTGCGTGCACGTTACAGGGCACGTAGGGTGTACGTAAGCATTAAGTGGGTCATCAAACGTGCGTAAGGGCCACGTAAGGGGACGTTACCGTACGTGGCAGTCATGCTTACGCCTTGTCTTGCGTGGCACGTTACAGGGCACGTAGGGTGTACGTAAGCGTTAAGCGGGTCATCAAACACGCGTAAGGGGGCCACGTAAAGCACATGGGTTGTTACGTAGACACCACGCAAGGGGACGTCCCCTTACGTGGTGCTCCTGACGTTCCACGTTGCATACCACGTAGTGTGTACGTTATGATTTTGCGTGCCGCGTGATGCTGGACGTGACTGCACGTGACGGCACCCTCACGTGCCTCTAACGTGCCTTTTACGTGGTCACCCGTGGCCCTAGTGCTCACCGAGGCCTTCTCCGACCCTACCCTCAGCTACACCGTCTTTGCGCCCACGGGTAAGGACCACCCTTCCTACCAAAGCACACTGCGGCGTTCCACGTTGTCCCCACCTTTCATACGACGCTGCAGCTGCTGACGCGGACCGAGCACAAGCGGGCGTGCATGCCTGGAAGGCACCACGCTGCACAGCGAAGCCTTCCTCTTGCAGCGCAAGCAGTTGGCCGCTGAGGTCCCCTCCCAACACGTGCGCCACGCAGACGCTGCCTTCGCCCGCACGCTGGCCTACCTGGGCATCACGCCCGAACAGCTGCTGTCCATCCAACACGGCGCTGCTGACCAGCGTGCTGCTGTACCACGTGCTGCCCACGCGCGTGCTGTCTGCCAACCACCGTGGAGACCCTGGGGTGAGCTTCCGCCGGTGTCTGGCTATGGTGGGATGATAGCGCACCTACCGGCACCGCTCCTACGTAGCTGACACGGCATACGCACCTCGTCGACATGCATCGCTACATCGTTTTGACCTCAGCACCGTAGGTCATTTGCGCCTTCTGGCCTTGCTGACCTCACATTGCTTGCCTCTGCCGCAGCGGTGAGACCCTGGTCGTCCAGGCCACCGGTAACGGCGTGTCCATCACCGCCAAGGCGATCAACGCAACCGTGCTCATAAGTACCGGCACCACCAGAATGGTTGGATCCTGTACGCGCTGTATGACACCCCCGCCCCTGGGTTTATGGCCTTGCCTCGCCAGCAGAGCCGTACATATGCCACAGTAGTGCACTCTGTTCATGGCCTTGGCGCAGCCTCGTCACAGTCAGCCGGTGGGAAGCATGCGCGTGCTGGCCTTGGAGCACGCCTTCTGACTGTTTCGCCTGGCATGACCTGCACCCACAGGCGGCGGACGTTCCCATTGGCGTCGGTCCCAGCCAGGTACGTCATCAAGCGCGCACGATTGTGTCTTGTGGTACCCTCAAGTGGCAGGCGCCCTGAGCCTTCGAGTGTGCCCTGCTCATGTGGCACGCACAAAGCAATGGTTGCATTCAGCAAATGCTCGGCATGCAGCATGGGAAACGTGACATCCTGTTGTAAAGATGCATTGAATTACTCAAATCCGTTTGGTGGTGACACGTACCCCTGAACGCTGCTAACCCTCCTTTGCTCACACGCCTGTGGCCCTCAGGTCCGTGGTGCACGTGGTGGACTGGGCGTTCGTTCCCTTCTACCCCGCAGTCTCCTCCATCGCCGCCGCCAACCCCGACTTCAGCATCCTCACCGCTGCTATCCTGGCCGAGGGCACCTACACGCCTGTGATCACCGGCGTCGCACCCTTCTCCGGCACCATCTTCGCTCCCACCAACGAGTAAGCAAGCGGGCCGGTCACTAAGACAAGGCGCTTGGTGACATCGCAACGCTCCCGTAGGCGTGTGTGCGTGTGTCTCTGCATGCGTGTCCATGATCAGTAAGCTGGCGTCCCTCATCTGATCCCCCTGCCTGCATCCCACATGCATCCGCAACACATCGCAGTGCCTTCACCGCCCTCCTGGACGCCCTGGGCCTCACCGCTGAGCAGCTGCTGGCCGACACTGCCACCCTGAAGCTGGTCCTCGAGGTGAGCAGGGCGGCACCGGGCTCAGTAAGGAGGCATATGTGCCCCCAGCAGCCAGCACACAACCTTTGCCCGTCACGTAACGCGCGAAGGTGTGGACACCACACCTTGGTCCGTCCGCCACCAACAGGCGCAGTTGCCAACATGTAACACTGCCATCAGCAACTTCAATTCTGTACATGCCTCCGCCCCACCCCGCGCAGACCCACATCGTGGACGGCGCCCCGCTTACCACCGACGACCTGGTGGATGGCGTGGAGCTGATGACCACAATCAAGTGAGTGGCGCCGGGACCGCGGCTCGTCCAGTCACGGACCAGTTACAGGCAATGGCTCTTTACGTCCATGTGACTTGATGTGTCTGCGACGAGGGTGGTGGACCGCCGGGACTCCGACGCGCCTTGCCACGTTGGGCCACCCAGTGGCTGACATGCTCCCTGGCTTGCCTGACGTGTAGCAAGTTACAGTTACTGTTTCAGTTACAGACCCCATGTGGGGTACGTCCGGAGAGCCAAGGGGCCATAAGGACGAATAATGGAAGCATGACAACTAGTATGTGGGGGGCGGGGCTTAGTCGCCACTACCCACGCGCCTTCCAGCTGGCCGAGTACGCCGCTGGAGGATAGGATGCTTTGCCGTTCACGCCACACCTCGTCAAGAAACGATGCAAGGGCAACCGGGGGTGCCATCCATCATGATAGAACGAAGACATGCAACGCTCCTGAAACCGGAGGTCGCTCTCATAACGGTCTCTGATAGATTTCTAAGCAAGTGCTAGCTGGCCTTCAGCTGCGTATTCATGAGTCTCGCAGCCCATGCTGCCCCGCCCTCACCTGCAGCGGCCAGCCCCTGTCGACGTCGTACGACGTCAACTCCGAGACGTTGACTGTGGAGGCGCCCGGCAGCACCGCCGCGGTGGGCGGCCGCGAGTCAACGCCAACGTGAGTGAGAAACGCAGAGAACGCATGTTCGTGCACGCAGCTGCTCGTCATTGCGCTTGCTTGCTCGTGTCGTGTCAACGGCCTCGTTCGTTGTCCGCCCACAAGACGCACTGCTACCAACCCATCCAGCAGACATGCGTCATGCCATCGTCAAGTACGCAATGTACCGAGGCCGAGCAATATCTGAAATGTTCCTGCAGCATTTGTTCATGTTGTCGGGTACTGAGCTGCCCGCCTGCCCGCCCACATGCATATCCTACAGGATTGCGGTGTTCGCGATCGATACTGTGCTTCTGCCTGCTGGCACGCTCCCCGTCCGCGCCCGGCTCACGGCTACGGCGGCTACGATGGTTATGGCGGCTATGGTTATGGCGGTTACAGTTACGGCGGCTACGGCGTTCCTCCCCCCTCCGCCCTACGGTGGCTACGGTGGCTACGGCGGCTATGGCTACGGGTACTACGGCAGCTACTAAGCGTGTGGATGGACGCTGGGGGCGCACCGGGACGGACGTGGGATGGCAGCTCCAGTTCCCCACTGGTGCCAGCCTGCTAGCTAGAGCGTATCCTTCATGTTGCTTGCCCCTCTAGCTGGTACATAAGCTGCGTTGCCATGAAGAGTCGAGTGCGCTGCGTTGATGCCGGCATGAGGGGAGAAACGGACCGAGGAGGTCCGATTACGGCCCTGCATGGCGCATTGGCTGTGCAGGTGGCTCGTGGTTAGGTGTGGCATGTTGAGAGCGGTGTGCCGAGAGTGACTGCAGGATGCAAGCTGCCTGCATTCTGTTGACTCACCGCATAATGCCGAGCGAGCACGTATATACAAGCCCGCGCCAATTAAAACGTGGCTCCATATTTGTACATATACGCACACAGGAGCAAATCATTTTTGCCTTACTGCGGGGGGACCATAGTGCTGTTGTGGTCCTGTGGAGTCGAGCAAGCGGTATATACGGTCCTTCAAGCTACAACCAGGGCTGGCATCTTCCGCCAAGCCGATACATCGAATCTGATTAAATGCTGGGCCCTTGGGGCCGTGTCTTTAGTGAACCCGGAATTATTTGCACCCGGATGCAACTCAGGGAAATAATTTCCTGCCAGCGCGCGCCATGTCTGGGCATCCTGCCCCCAAAATGCACTTCTTGCCTCCGGTATTCCGTTGCATGGCTGCGGAAACGCCCCCATGTTCTGTTCCCTGGTACTTGATGACTTACTACCGCGTAGCTCTTTGCGGCGACACCGGCCAGGTGTGCGCTAGAAAGGCATGTGCTGAACGAGAGGACAACATGGGAGCATGTTGACGGCAAGGGGGCATGGCTGCAGAGCAGCACGTGGGGAGGGGTCCGGCTGGGCCGATTATATCGCGCCTCGGCACGTGGCATAAATAGTGGACCGGCAATTATTTAGCCATGAGTCGGGGCAGAAATTTGGTCGGTTGCAATTAAATCCCTCCAAAATTTTCGGCTCGCGGGCTGAAAACTGGATTATATAGTGAAAATTAAATAAGATGCCAGCCCTAGCTACAACCTGTGCTGGTGTGCTCTCTGCCCCACTGGCATGGCTGCGATCAGTGGGTATGTAGAACCTGGTAGAACACCTTGTGCGGCCCCCTTACCCCGCGCGGGGCATGGCGTCACGAACAGTGCATTGCTTTCTCCTTAGGACACCGATGCTCAGTACAGCTAGTTGGCATAACATTCAATCTAAAGGTCATAAGCCTCTCTTCCGTTCGTGGGGACGCTTCTGTGGGTCACTCTCGGTGGATTTGCTGATGGCACTGACCTGGCACTGAAATGCCTACACTCAAGAACTTGAGTAAGATCCTTGGGCCAGGGAACTTAAGCCCATGACGTGAGGCCTGTTTCGTTAGGGTGTGGGGATGCTGGGCGCCTGCCGGCGGCTCCTGCCCTTACAGCGAGAGCAGGTGCTTGCACAATCAGTTACCCTACGGGCCCGAAGGGGGGGCAACTTATGTGCGAAGCACCAACCTTTGGGCTCCGGAGGGCCCAAAAGGGAGGCGTGGAAGACCCCGACGACGTGTCCCCGTCAGCATAGGAGGGGGCCTGCCTCAGGGGCGGCGGCAACCAGAGTAAGCTAGCAGCCCCACCAAGTGCAGGCACTGATTACCTGACTACCACTGTTTCCGGAGGACAAGGTCAGCCCTGACACCAAGGGGAGACTCTCCCCTGACTGAAACATGCATGCATGAACAGACAGGAGGAAAGCCTAGTAGCGGGTATTGAACGCTGCTGGGCAGATGAAAACCTGCAGCTGGCATTGTCCGCTTAGCCATAGATAAGTTGGTAAGCGCTTGCTTACGGGATCGGCGGCATTGGGATGCATGCCAGGAGGAGAGGGCACTCCGCCGGCGTGCCTCGGGCACGCGCACTGACGCGCGCGCGCTGTATGGTACTGTATGGTACTGTATGGAATTGTATAATTAGTCAAGAGCAGTTGGCGCACATGTGGAGCACATGTCCTGACAGCTCATTGCGTGGGCTGCTGATTACTTAAAAGAGCTTAAGTTATAAGATTGGTTCAGGTGCACAAGACGCCTTACTGGGCGAACTTCACAGCCGGAGGTAATTTTACACCAGCGGTGCTGTATAGCCACCATTCAATACAAAACCAACCCAGCTTTTCGCATTTATTGGTAGGACAGGGGCGCGTCACGGTTGTCCTGAGGTATTGACCTCTAGGCCGTACTTCCCGCCGGGGGTCAAGTGCTCACACCTCCATCCCTGCACCACTACTCTTCGGCCTGCGGCACGCACAGAGTCCAACGTGTTCAGCCTGTTCATCCTCTGCCTGATTGCCTGTACCTTCTAGGTGTCAATCCTACAATGACAGGCTCGTGCTCGCGGAGCAGGCGACGCCTTGGCGCCTGGGAGCTGGCGCACCTTATCCTCTGCACCGGCAAGTACTCGCTCGCGTTCCGTGTTCTACAAAGCATGCTGTTATATATGTTCAGCACTCGTGCATGTTCTTCTCCTTATTCCATGCAGAGTGCAACATTAATGTTTTCGTGTGGCGCGCAGTGGTTAAGATGCCTCACCAAAGGTTCCCGCCTTCACGCGCAGGCGCGCTGCTACTTGCCGCAGCCCCGGCGGCCCGGGCCCAGGAGGTTGAGAGTTTCTACTCAGCGGTTAGCTCCAACGCGGACCTGAGCACCCTCCAGGCCGCCATCGAGGCAGCTGGCCTGGTCGAGGCTCTGTCTGAACCCACGCTGGCCTACACCGTGTTTGCGCCCACCAACGTAGTGAGTAGGCCGCGGGCGGCTGGCCACACCCGCTTGCGGCTCCCCTTGAGGGCCGCTGCACCATGCCCGGCACCACTTGCTGGCGTGCGCAGCGCAGCGTTGCGGACTGCACCGGCCGGCACTGCGTGTTACCTGTTGCCCGTCCTTGCTCCATGACTGCGATGGTAGCAGGCTGCACGGGTGCAGGTGCTGCACTTGCAACCTAGGTGCACGCTTGCCGTGTGCTGTCCTTTCCATGAGCGGCTCTGACAAGAACCGTTGCGCGCAGCACGGGTTCTACAAACGTGCGAGTGATGCACAACCCTCCAGCGCTGTCTGCTCCGTCCACGAGCGGCTCTGACTCGCCAACCTGTCGTTTTCCACCGTCCTATGCACGCAGGCCTTTGAGGGCCTGCTACAGGCGCTGCAGATAAGTGCCGAGGAGCTGCTGGCGCAGCCCAGGGAAACCCTGCAGTCGCTGATCCTCTACCACGCGCTGGACACCGTCGTGCTGTCTGACAATGTGCCTACGGAGCCTACCGCAGTCCCCACCCTTGCGTGAGTTGCAGCACAAGGACCATGTGCAGCGGGGTGCATATCCCCCAGCAGTTTCACCACGCGTAAAAACCTGCTGAACTTCAAGTGGAAACCCGGCAGTCAACCGGCATCGGCAGTCAACCAGGGCCTCCGCTTAGCCCTGCTGTGTGACGCGAAAGGGACAGCCTGTGGGACGTCACATGGTACTCCCAAGGGCGTGCTGCATGGGCATGACTGCTGCATGGACATGACGGCATCGTGGCGCAGGCTTCTTGCCACGCAGCGGTTTGCAACGTACCTACCTGGTCACAGCTTTGAATCACGTTGGTCAACACCATCCTGACGTCGGCAACCACCCTCCTGACCTTGCCCCGCAGTGGCCCCAGCGCGGGCCCAGCGCAATGGCAGCTCCGTCACCGTGACCGCCCGCGGCTCAACCGCAAACGTGGTCGCCGCTGACGTGGGAACTGGCGCAGGCGTCGTGCACGTGGTGGACGCAGTGCTGCTGCCCTTCTACACCACTCTGGCGCAGGTGGGTGGCGGTGCAGGGGAGGTGGCCTGGTACACAGCCTGCGACCTGTGCAGTCGTGCTGTCGCCACTCGCATGCACAAAGATGCTGTATGCGCAGCCTATTCAACCTATGTGACGGTTTTATGGCACTTTGACTCCGTGAGGGCCGCTGACAAGCTACGTCTGCACGCAAGGGGTGACACTGGGCTGGTGCATGTTGGTGCAAAGAGCACGCGCACCCATAAGCTAATGCAGGATGACGTGGATTAGTGTGTCCCTGTTGACTTGTATGCCCCGTCTGTGTGCTCCTATCACACAGGCTGTGATCAACCCCGAGCTCTCGTTCCTGGAGGCTCTGCTGGAGAGCACCTTCAACACCGAAATGCTCGCCAACCCCACCCTCACCCACACCTTGTTGGCCCCGTCGGGTAGGTCGGCGGGCCCTTCTCATACAGCACATTGAAGCACCTCCGCAATGGTCGGCAAGGCAGGTAGTGCACCCTCTCTCTCCGCACACCTGACCTGGAAGCTCCGAAGTTCAAACTCCTTTGCTTGTTTGCCTCCCGTCACACAGCCGCCTTGTGCCCACGCGTTGCCGCCCAGACTCGCCACTATGAGACGCGGCCTTGGCTGCCTGTGCGTATTCCGTTGACATGTGGCCTTCGCAGTGTTGCACGGTGGCAGATGCGGTGTTCGCTCAAACGCGGACCCATTGTGGCGTCGATGGGGCTGGGGCAGCTGACACGTGACTGCTGAGCCACGTGTTGTGCGTGCGTGCGGTCGTGTGTGACCCGTGCATGCAGACGCGGCGTTCAATCGATCGCTGGCGGACCTGAACATAGACTCCAAGCTGCTGTTGGAGGACTCGCGCCTGGCGATGTCGGTGCTCTATAACCACGTGCTGGAGGAGCGCTGGCTATCCAAGGACATCCCCACCGAGCCCACCACCGTCAAGACCTTCAAGTACGTCTCCCTGCCATGCAGCGCCTGCCACTGCACCTACCCCTGCACCAAGTGTTGGTTGGGCAGGCTGGAGCGGCCGCAACACATCCCAACCACACGCGCTTGAGCGGCCCGCGCCACATACATCCATGCACGCATGGCACATGAGCAGCTTGCAGAGGCTGCAAGCAGTCCCTGGTGTACAGGCCTGGCACGCAGCCACGTGGTTGAGTGCTGTGCTGTGCGGCGAACGAAGTATCCCCGCCGTCGAACGAAGTATCCCCTTGGAGCTTTTCAGTATTCGTAACTTCTTTCTCCCCCTGCTGGTTGTGCTCGCAGCGTTGGCAGGACCCTGACCGCCCAGGCAACCAGCAGTGGTGTCACCTTCTGGAGCAAGGACATGAATACGACTGTCGTGGTGAGGAGCGGCTCACCGTTTGCTGTCGAACGTGCATGCGCGCGCCTGGGAAGGATGCACCATAGGCACAGGAGCCCATTCAGCATGGAAGCTGGCAGTTGCGGCGTTGATGCAGACTGTCCATCTTTGCCAGAGCCACGTCAGAGCAAATGTTGGTGTGTGGAAGGATACGGCGCATTGTAACATGCAGCACATTTGTTGCATACCCAGCAGGGTTTGGCAGGCGGACCAGACGGTGATTCGTGCGTGCGTGCACGGCCTGGTGGTGCGCATTTAGTCCGAATGTCCATGACCGAACACAAAGTCCTCCTGCTTGGGCCCGTTTGCAGGAGGCGGACATCCCAATTGGTCTCGGCCCCAAGTAAGTAGCTGGGCTAGGGTCAGCAGGCGCCGCATCATTCTTTAGTACTCAACACGCGTTTTTCAGAGGGGCCGTGCGCACGCATGTAGCCATTCACACCTTGCCACGCGCCACGGACGGGCCCGTGTGCGGCCCAAGGCGGCAGACCCTCTGGTACGTAATTGCGGCGTATGGTCTCATTGGTCAACCGCGCGCGCGGTGAATCAGGTCCTGCGGCCTTCCGTTCGTTCCCTGAACCTGTGCCCTGGCGCGCGCTGTGTGCAAAACCTTGCACGTGCCCCCAGGTCCGTGGTGCACGTCGTTGACATGGCGCTGCTGCCTTACTACCGCACCGTGCTGAACGTCGCCGCCGCCCGGACCGACCTGGGCATCTTCGTCAAGGCCGTTGTCGCCGAGGGCACCTACGTGTCGGTTGCCACCGGCGAGACCCCGTTCAATGGCACCATCTTCGCACCCACTGACGAGTGAGTCCGACCCATCATTCCTGGGCCATGCACGGTCATGTCCTGCTCATTGACAGGCATGCGGTCGCCACCCACACGCATGCGGTCGCCACCCACTCGTTACACCTTTCCTTCGGGTGTGGGCTCGAGTGGGCACTCTAGTGGGCTTGAGCTATCTCTGGGGCCCTCACTCACACTGCGTCAGGGTATTCTGTCCCCGCCTTACACCTAAAATGCCCCTCCTCCCCACAGCGCCTTCGTGGCTCTGCTGTCCACCCTCGGCCTCTCCGCCGAGGAGCTGCTGGCGGACAGAGACACGCTCAAGCGCGTGCTGGAGGTGAGGGGGATGGGATAGTACCGGGAGGCCATGTCTGTGTTGTGTTGGTCCTACAACTGCTGTGTACTTGGGGCAGACGAGGCAGAAGGCCGTGCAGTGTCGGCCTGATGTGGCCAGTGTGATACACTGATATTGGATACACTGCAACACCCCTCCGCAGAGCGGGCTCACAGCCCTGGAGGTCCCCTTATAGAGGCCTCATTCCAGGGATCGACCTAAGGCTAGGGATTGACTATCGTCCCCTGAACAACACACGGCATTATCAGTGCATATGCCCAGGGTGCGGGAGCCAGTCCACGCCTTGCCTGTGACTGACCCCTGCATCCCCCTGTCCCAGTCGCTGTTTGTGGTGCTGACGTCAGCCCGCACCAGGCGGCCCCTCAAGTGCTCCCTCGGCGTCCCAGACACATGCAGCGCACATGCGCTCCGGCACCGGCAATGGCCTGCACCTTTGGTAAGCGTATGGTGCGCCGACATCCCTAGCTTTTGCCCCCACCCCGCAGACCCACATCGTTTCTGGCGTTGCTCTGACGTACGACGACCTGTACGACAACCTCGTGCCGCTCACCGCCATCAAGTGCGTGCGAGTGGGCATGGGGCACGTGGCACGGCATGCGCAGCTCGCGGGGGCACGTCTCAGGCTCGCCCGCTTCGCCAACCTGGACGCATCCAGCTGAAGGGGCCGGCCGCAGAGCTGCGCGCAGACCCGAGAGAGGCATGCATAATGTCAACTTGTGCCATAGTTCCCTGCCTATGTTGACTGCGGCCTTGTGCGTTACACCGATGGCACCAGCCAACCACGATTACCTACAACCCTATAAGCTTGACGTTCCCGCCAATGGTCCCTTTACTCCGCAGCGACCAGCCACTTACGGCTGAGTGGACCTTCGAACTTGAAAACCCCCTTGTCAGGTCCCTGGCTAGCAGGGCGTTTGTCGTGGACCAGGACGGCACCCCCAGGTGAGCGGGGGAGGGCACCCTGCCGACTTCCGCTGCAGCTCTTGAATGCACCGCGATACGTGACAGCAGGCTGTGCCGTACTATTGTTGCACCATGGGGCGTGTCCGTACACCTGGGTGTTGGCATGGTGTCTGCTTATACACCTACACACCTCCATGGAGCTAACGCATGCGTCACCCTCGGCCAGGCCATCAGCGCATGCGTGGCACTTGGGCGCACATGTCATCAATATGTGCTGTCCCGCCCATGCAAAATCCCACAGGATCTCCGTCATGGTCATCAACAACGTTCTGCTGCCGGGCACTCAGAGCTCCCCGCCCGCGCCCCGGGCCCAGGAGGATGAGAGTTTCTACTCAGCGGTTATCTCCAACGCTGACCTGAGCACCCTCCAGGCCGCCATCGAGGCAGCTGGCCTGGTCGAGGCTCTGTCTGAACCCACGCTGGCCTACACCGTGTTTGCGCCCACCAACGTAGTGAGTAGGCCGCGGGCGGCTGGCCACACCCGCTTGCGGCTCCCCTTAAGGGCCGCTGCACCATGCCCGGCACCACTTGCTGGCGTGCGCAACGCTGCGCTGCGGACTGCACCGGCCGGCACTGCGTGTTACCTGTTGCCCGTCCTTGCTCCACGACTGCAATGGTAGCAGGCTGTAAGGGTGCAGGCGCTGCAACCTAGGTGCACGCTTGCCGTGTGCTGTCCTTTCCATGAGCGGCTCTGACAAGAACCGTTGCGCACAGCGCGGGTTCTACAAACGTGCGAGTGATGCACAACCCTCCAGCGCTGTCTGCTCCATGAGCAGCTCTGACTCTGTCGTTTTTTCCACCGTCCTATGCACGCAGGCCTTTGAGGGCCTGCTACAGGCGCTGCAGATAAGTGCCGAGGAGCTGCTGGCGCAGCCCAGGGAGACCCTGCAGTCGCTGATCCTCTACCACGCGCTGGACACCGTCGTGCTGTCCGACAATGTGCCTACGGAGCCTACCGCAGTCCCCACCCTTGCGTGAGTTGCAGCACAAGGACCATGTGCAGCGGGGTGCATATCCCCCAGCAGTTTCACCACGCGTAAAAACCTGCTGAACTACAAGTGGAAACCCGGCAGTCAACCGGCATCGGCAGTCAACCAGGGCCTCCGCTTAGCCCTGCTGTGTGACGCGAAAGGGACAGCCTGTGGGACGTCCAGGGCGTGCTGCATGGACATGACGGCATCGTGGCGCGGGCTTCTTGCCACGCAGCGGTTTGCCACGTACTTACCTGGTCACAGCTTTGAATCACGATGGTCAACACCATCCTGACGTCGGCAACCACCCTCCCCTGACCTTGCCCCACAGTGACCCCAGCGCGGGCCCCCTGACGGTCCAGCGCAATGGCAGCTCCGTCACCGTGACCGCCCGCGGCTCAACCGCAAACGTGGTCGCCGCTGACGTGGGAACTGGCGCAGGCGTCGTGCACGTGGTGGACGCAGTGCTGCTGCCCTTCTACACCACTCTGGCGCAGGTGGGTGGCGGTGCGGGGAGGTGGCCTGGTACACAGCCTGCGACCTGTGCAGCCGTGCTGTCGCCACTCGCATGCACAAAGATGCTGTATGCGCAGCCTATTCAACCTATGTGACGGTTTTATGGCTCTTTGACTCCGTGAGGGCCGGCTGACAAGCTACGTCTGCACGCAAGGGGTGACACTGGGCTGGTGCATGTTGGTGCAAAGAGCACGCGCACCCATAAGCTAATGCAGGATGACGTGGATTAGTGTGTCCCTGTTGACTTGTATGCCCCCGTCTGTGTGCTCCTATCACACAGGCTGTGATCAGCAACCCCGAGCTCTCGTTCCTGGAGGCTCTGCTGGAGAGCACCTTCAACACCGAAATGCTCGCCAACCCCACCCTCACCCACACCTTGTTGGCCCCGTCGGGTAGGTCAGCGGGCCCTTCTCGCCATACAGCACATTGGAGCACCTCCGCAATGGTCGGCAAGGCAGGTAGTGCACCCCCCTCTCTCCTCCGCACCTGACCTGGAAGCTCCGAAGTTCAAACTCCTTTGCTTGTTTGCCTCCCGTCACACAGCCGCCTTGTGCCCACGCGTTGCCGCCCAGACTCGCCACTATGAGACGCGGCCTTGGCTGCCTGTGCGTATTCCGTTGACATGTGGCCTTCGCAGTGTTGCACGGTGGCAGATGCGGTGTTCGCTCAAACGCGGACCCATTGTGGCGTCGATGGGGTTGGGGCAGCTGACACGTGTACTGCTGAGCCACGTGTTGTGCGTGCGGTCGTGTGTGCCCCGTGCATGCAGACGCGGCGTTCAATCGATCGCTGGCGGACCTGAACATAGACTCCAAGCTGCTGCTGGAGGACTCGCGCCTGGCGATGTCGGTGCTCTATAACCACGTGCTGGAGGAGCGCTGGCTATCCAAGGACATCCCCACCGAGCCCACCACCGTCAAGACCTTCAAGTACGTCTCCCTGCCATGCACGGCAGCGCCTGCCACTGCACCTACCCCTGCACCAAGTGTTGGTTGGGCAGGCTGGAGCGGCCGCAGGAACACATCCCAACCACACGCGCTTGAGCGGCCCGCGCCACATCCATGCACGCATGGCACATGAGCAGCTTGCAGAGGCTGCAAGCAGTCCCTGGTGTACAGGCCTGGCACGCAGCCACGTGGTTGAGTGCTGTGCTGTGCGGCGAACGAAGTGTCCCCGCCGTCGCCCCCCCTTGAGCTTTTCAGTATTCGTAACTTCTTTCTCCCCCTGCTGGTTGTGCTCGCAGCGTTGGCAGGACCCTGACCGCCCAGGCAACCAGCAGTGGTGTCACCTTCTGGAGCAAGGACATGACTACGACTGTCGTGGTGAGGAGCGGCTCACCGTTTGCTGTCGAACGTGCATGCGCGCGCCTGGGAAGGATGCACCATAGGCACAGGAGCCCCTCAAGCATGGAAGCTGGCAGTCGCGGCGTTAATGCAGACTGTCCATCTTTGCCAGAGCCGCGTAAAAGCAAGTGTTGGTGTGTGGAAGGATACGGCGCGGCGCATTGTAACATGCAGCACATTTGTGGCATACCCAGGGTTTGGCAGGCGGACCAGACGGCGAATCGTGCGTGCGTGCACGGCCTGGTGGTGCGCATTTAGTCCGAATGTCCATGACCGAACACAAAGTCCTCCTGCTTGGGCCCGTTTGCAGGAGGCGGACATCCCAATTGGTCTCGGCCCCAAGTAAGTAGCTGGGCTAGGTCAGCAGGCGCCGCATCATTCTTTAGTACTCAACACGCGTTTTTCAGAGGGGCCGTGCGCACGCATGTAGCCATTCACACCTTGCCACGCGCCACGGACGGGCCCGTGTGCGGCCCAAGGCGGCAGACCCTCTGGTACGTAATTGCGGCGTATATATGGTCTCATTGGTCAACCGCGCGCGCGGTGAATCAGGTCCTGCGGCCTTCCGTTCGTTCCCTGAACCTGTGCCCTGGCGCGCGCTGTGTGCAAAACCTTGCACGTGCCCCCAGGTCCGTGGTGCACGTCGTTGACATGGCGCTGCTGCCTTACTACCGCACAGTGCTGGACGTCATCGCCGCCCGGACCGACCTGGGCATCTTCCACGAGGCCGTTCTTGCCGAGGGCACCTACGTGTCGGTTGCCACCGGCGAGACCCCGTTCGATGGCACCATCTTCGCACCCACTGACGAGTGAGTCCGACCCATCATTCCTGGGCCATGCACGGTCATGTCCTGCTCATTGACAGGCATACCCACACGCATGCGGTCGCCACCCACTCGTTACACCTTTCCTTCGGGTGTGGGCTCGAGTGGGCACTCTAGTGGGCTTGAGCTATCTCTGGGGCCCTCACTCACACTGCGTCAGGGTATTCTGTCCCCCGCCTTACACCTAAAATGCCCCTCCTCCCCACAGCGCCTTCGTGGCTCTGCTGTCCGCCCTCGGCCTCTCCGCCGAGGAGCTGCTGGCGGACAGAGACACGCTCAAGCGCGTGCTGGAGGTGAGGGGGATGGGATAGTACCGGGAGGCCATGTCTGTGTTGTGTTGGTCCTACAACTGCTGTGTACTTGGGGCAGACGAGGCAGAAGGCCGTGCAGTGTCGGCCTGATGTGGCCAGTGTGATACACTGATATTGGATACACTGCAACACCCCTCCGCAGAGCTCACAGCCCTGGAGGTCCCCTTATAGAGGCCTCATTCCAGGGATCGACCTAAGGCTAGGGATTGACTATCGTCCCCTGAACAACACACGGCATTATCAGTGCATATGCCCAGGGTGCGGGAGCCAGTCCACGCCTTGCCTGTGACTGACCCCTGAATCCCCCTGTCCCAGTCGCTGTTTGTGGTGCTGACGTCAGCCCGCACCAGGCGGCCCCTCAAGTCCCTCGGCGTCCCAGACACATGCAGCGCACATGCGCTCCGGCACCGGCAATGGCCTGCACCTTTGGTAAGCGTATGGTGCGCCGACATCCCTAGCTTTTGCCCCCACCCCGCAGACCCACATCGTTTCTGGCGTTGCTCTGACGTACGACGACCTGTACGACAACCTCGTGCCGCTCACCGCCATCAAGTGCGTGCGAGTGGGCATGGGGCACGTGGCACGGCATGCGCAGCTCGCGGGGGCACGTCTCAGGCTCGCCCGCTTCGCCAACCTGGACGCATCCAGCTGAAGGGGCCGGCCGCAGAGCTGCGCGCAGACCCGGAGAGAGGCATGCATAATGTCAACTTGTGCCATAGTTCCCTGCCTATGTTGACTGCGGCCTTGTGCGTTACACCGATGGCACCAGCCAACCACGATTACCTACAACCCTATAAGCTTGACGTTCCCGCCAATGGTCCCTTTACTCCGCAGCGACCAGCCACTTACGGCTGAGTGGACCTTCGAACTTGAAAACCCCCTTGTCAGGTCCCTGGCTAGCAGGGCGTTTGTCGTGGACCAGGACGGCACCCCCAGGTGAGCGGGGGAGGGCACCCTGCCGACTTCCGCTGCAGCTCTTGAATGCACCGCGATACGTGACAGCAGGCTGTGCCGTACTACTGTTGCACCATGGGGCGTGTCCGTACACCTGGGTGTTGGCATGGTGTCTGCTTATACACCTTCACACCTCCATGGAGCTAACGCATGCGTCACCCTCGGCCAGGCCATCAGCGCATGCGTGGCACTTGGGCGCACATGTCATCAGTATGTGCTGTCCCGCCCATGCAAAATCCCACAGGATCTCCGTCATGGTCATCAACAACGTTTTGCTGCCCGGCACTCCGAGCTCCCCGCCCGCATATGGCGGTTACGGTGGTTACGGTTACGGCGGTTACGGCCCGTATGGCTACGGCCCTGCGCCCACACCGTACGGAGGCTATGGTCGCTACTAAGCTGCTTCGCGTTCAAGTGTGAATCGTATGTGTCCAGTGACCTCGCGTGTGGAGGGCGCGTTAGTGATGCAGGCTTGCGGCTTGCGTGCAAGCAATTGAAATGAGGAGAGCCTGAGAGAGCTAATGCTGGGCGAACACGATGGTGAAGTGGCAGGGTACTGCTATGCGTAGAATCTGGTTGAGTGCAGGATGGCAAAGGGCATTGTTTTAAACACTTCGGCGTTGCTTCGGCACTTATGCCTCTTCTGTTATTTCCACTAAGTGGCGCAGCTCGCATCCGTCACTACTGCAGTGCACATACACCCTGTCCATAAGCCCATTAAGGGTGACATCGTTCATTGCAGGGCGGTCAGCAGCAACGCAGGTCCCTTAACTTCCTATGAATTAAGTGTACATATGTGGACGGCGCCATAGTGATGGGTACCAGTGTGGTTGCTGATGGAATGCACGTACGCTTGAGGGCTTCGTGTCCACCGCTGCAGGAACTGCATGACACATTGGCTGTGCAGAAGCATGTGGCTGAAGTGCGGTATGTACAAGCGGTGTCAGCTTTGCAAAGGCTGGGAAAAAGGGTTGAGCCCTCTTGCTCATGGGGTGTCTGAAGTGTCAGTGCCACGTCCCTTGGACCCAGTGTGGCCTAGTGCCACGTGCCAACCTGCCCCTTGCCGAGAATGGTTGCGAAATGCAAGTGCACCTGGCCGCGGAAGGTATTTAATATCACTAAGGGCTGAAAAGTTGCTGCGGCATGTGTGAAGCACCATTTCCACGTCCGAGTTGCTGACGACATGCTTTGAATGTTTGCCGCAAGTTTGCGACAGCCAGCAATCTAGCCACCGTTTCTTGCATTCTAACAGCTTATCTTGATTTGTTATAAGCCCTTATCATCGCTTTGTACCCGGAGGGCGAGCGCATGTTCCAAAGTGTCCTTGTTCATGTTGCGAAATCGTTTTTCTCTTTCCGACTTTTCCTGGCTTCCAGGCCTATGCCATGGAATAGATGAGAGGTATACCTACTACATGGTATGCGTCGTTGGGCCCCGATTTGCAACGCAGACCATGAGCAACCACGGGGGGCTTCGCCCCCCCGAGTGCGCTTCGCGCCGGGGGCTCAGCCCAAAAAGAGGGCAAATCGCTCAGTGTATATGCTGCTGTGAAGTGAGCACGGTGGTGATGGGCCCTACTGTGGCCGAACCGCCAGGAGGCACCCAAAGCCGCAAAGGCCACCCTGCCAGACTTCCCATAGTCTAAGGGGCGATCAAGGGGCGATCAACGCAGGTTTTCTGGGACGATTCGGGCCTCTACGGTCGGGGACGCACAGAGCACTTCCCATAGTCTAAGTGTCCGGTTGGTTAGTCACAACAGTTGGTTCGCACGCGGAGCACGTGCCCTTACATGGTTACCATATAAATATCAATTCATAAAGCCTTTTATACAGGTCAGGTTATGTGTAGGTGTCATGTGCCTGGCCTGTTGGGCGAAACTTCGCAGCTGGAGGTAACCCAAAGCTACCGTCCCTGACTATTCGCAGCCTAGTAAGCAATGAAGAAGAAAACCGTTAAAATTGCATCCGCGCATAGCGTTCGGCCTGAGGTCTTGACCTCTAGTCACCCGTACCAGCATCGAGAGTATTAAGCACTCGCACCGCCCGGAATTTCAACACTTTACCTGTGGTACGCTAAGGTTCACAGGCGGTAGGCTTCGTGTGCTTTGCCTGATAGCCTGTACCTGGACCTTACAATGGCCGGCGCTTGCTCTGCAAGCCAGAGACGCCAAAGCGCCTGGGAGATGGCGCACCTTATCCTCTGCGCCGGCAAGTGGTTGGCTGCCCATGATGATGATATTGAACCTATTACGTAGCGTCCATGTCCAGCTGGATGGGTGCCCACCGCTGATGGTGGGGAGCCCGCCACAAACGCCGAGGGCATAACACGTGGCGCGGGAGCATCTAACTATCCAACTATCCGAACTGTTTTCACACGACATATTGCCGCGCAGCCGTCCGGCCGCCTGCCTTATCCTGGGTTCCCGCTTCTCGCGCAGGCGTGCTGCTGCTCGCCGCAGTCCCGGTGGCCAGGGCCCAAGAGGTTGGAAGCTTCTACACAGCAGTCAGCTCCAACGACAACCTGAGCACCCTCAAGGCCGCCATCGAAGCTGCCGGCCTGGTCGACGCGCTGTCCGATCCCACGCTGGCATACACCGTGTTTGCGCCCACCAACGACGTGAGTACAGCCACTGGCCTCTGAGCCGCCCCCGCATGCGGCTCCCCTTGAGGGCCGCTGCACCAACCGCGGTACAACATGCGGTTGTGCGCCACGCCGTGCTTCGGCCTGCAGTGCATTTACCCTCGTTTCCAGATACGCTTCGACGGTGCATTGAGTGGGTTAGGATTTACAGACGTTTATGCACATCGCCGTGATCGCTGTCTGCGTCATGATCCGCCCTGGCGCCCAAACTAACGGTCCACCGTCTCATGCATGCAGGCCTTTGCGGGGCTGCTGCAAGGACTGCAGATCACCGCCGCGGAGCTGCTATCGCAGCCCAAGGAGACCCTGGAGTCACTCATCCTCTACCACGCGCTGAACACCGTCGTGGAGTCCGCCAACGTGCCTACGGTGCCCACCCCAGTCATCACCGTCGCGTGAGTTGCAGCACTGAATTGCCACGTGAAACTGAGCGAGCATTCCCTAGCAGCGGCTAAGTTCCACCATGCATGAAAAACTGCTGTGCTACAAGTGGTAGTCCGTGAATCAACCAGCGTCAGTAGGCGGGGCTGCAGCCTGCTGTTGCTGGGAACTATGTGGGACCTCCACTTACCCCTGCTGTGTGACATGAGCAGGGACGGCCTATGGCGAGTCACATGGAACCCCGGGGGCGTGTGCTGCATGGAACCCCAGGGCGTGTGCTGCATGGAAAGCATGGAATGCATCGTGGTGCAGGCATCCTGCCACACAACGGTTGCCACATACATACCTGACCAACATTGACCTTGACTTCGGAATGTCCCTCCCCTGTTTGTGCCCCTCAGTGGCCCCAACGTGGGCCCCCTGACGGTCCAGCGCAACGGCAGCGCCGTCACCGTGACTGCCCGGGGCTCCACCGCCAACGTGGTCGCTGCTGACGTGGGCACCGGCGCGGGTGTCGTGCACGTGGTGGACGCCGTGCTGGTGCCCTTCTACTACACCCTGCTGCAGGTGTGAAGTGGTGCGGGGGTGGTAATCTAGCGCACAGCTTGCCTCACGTCCAGTCTGATCTGAAAACCGCGATCACACGGCTGTGCCACCGGCGCATGTTGTGCACCTTTTCCACGGATCCCCATTGGGGCTGGGCTGTGGAAGGGTTGGTCTGCAGCCCGCTTCGGGACGGGTATCCGGTTTGGCGCGTGAAAAGGTCATGATACACCAGCAAACCATTGCACGACGACCTTCTACGTTGTTCCCCTGCACGTAACGGTCTGCGTGCAAATTCTGATGGCACCTTGCCACACAGGCTGTGGACACGAACCCCGAGCTCTCCTTCCTGGTCTCTTTGCTGGACAGAACAGGCAGTGTCAACATGCTCGCCGACCCCAGCCTCGCCAACACGCTGCTGGCCCCGTCGGGTAGGTCGTGTATGTGCCCGCTTCGTCTCACAGCCATGCACGCCATGCCACCATGCTGCCTCACTGCCGAACGGTGAGGCGCATCAGCACCCTCTCCATCCTGACAACCTAGCACCATACTTTTGTGCAGTAAGAGCATTCACCCACACAGATGCCCTAGCACTCCGTTGCCGTCACACCCAAGCCTCACATGAACCTCCCGGACTCGCGACTGCACAAGGCGTCGTCAGCTGCCCGCACTTGCCATTCGCATGTAGCCCCAACACGACTGTACCGTTGCCGTACCAAGCCGTGGGCAGCCCATGCATGCAGACGCCGCGTTCAATCGCACGCTGGCGGACCTGGACCTGGACCGCGCCACGTTTTTGGCCAACTTCGAGTTGGGCATCACGGTGGTCTACCAACACATTCTGGAGGAGCGGCTGCTGTCTGCCAACATCTCCACGGTGCCAACCTCCGTGGAGACCTACAAGTAGGTTCCCCATGCGATGCAAGTGCAGCGCCTGCTGCTTCACCCTGTCTTTGCTTGGTGCACCGGGGTGCAGTGGCCGGGAATCCCCTGGGGCACAGATCCGATTGCTCCCCCTCGAAGGGCCTGCGCTCCATCCATCCATGTATGACACATGAGCAGTTGTTGATTTGTGCAGGCGTTGCAGAATGTACAGTGTGTAAGTTGGGCAATGTGCTTTTGGCGTTCTCACCCCTGCGCGCCCTGGCTGCCTTGCTTGCAGCTTCGGGAGGAGCCTGACCGTGCAGACCACCAGCAGCGGCGTTATCTTCAGCAGCCAGTACACGAACGCGACTGTGCTGGTAAGGGCGGCTCACCGGTAGATGCTGCACTTAATGACGTGAATTGGAAAGAGTGCATCAAGGCATGCGAGCCTTGCATGGAGGGAAGCAAATGTCACCGCTTGATTGCTGTCTGCCCACCGTGCTTGTTCGGGTCCGCGTAAAGAGCACGTGTCGGTGCGTTTTGGGACGTGATGCAGGGACGTCCGAATCATGTATCCGGATGATTTGCAAGGGAGTAGAACAGCGAAGTGCTAGTGCATGCAGGGCTGGTCCCAGCGATACTGGCCCATGCAATGACCAACCAGCAACCATGCGGTCCTCTTGGGTTGTTCGCAGGAGGCGGACATTCCAATCGGGCTCGGCCCCAGGTGAGTAGCTGGGCAGAACTTGGGTGGCGTTGAACGCCAGCCAGCTCTCAAGATGTCTGTGCGGGAATGCGTCTCAGGCAGTCAGCAGCTGCGGTGCGTCCATGCAGCTACTGGCAGCCGGCCGAGCGCCGAGTGAACGGCTTAATCAGAGGTGGAATCTCTGTGTGAGCTGTCACGGCAGTCGCTGTTGACCTCGATTCTTACGCCCCTGAGTACGGCGATGGACCTGCGCCTTGTGTAATGACTGGGCGCTTGCTGGATCCCCCAGATCCGTGGTGCACGTGGTGGACGGGGTCCTGCTGCCCTACTACCGCACCGTGCTGGACATCACCGCTGCCCGGACCGACCTGAACATCTTCGTTCGGGCCGTTGTGGCCGAGGGCACCTACACCTCGGTGGCAACCGGCGAGACCCCGTTCGATGGCACCATCTTCGCACCCACTGACGAGTAAGTCCGGCCTCCTGCCTGGGTTACAATCACGCGGCTGCCGATCACAATGGTGACCTTGTGCCTCTGCATCCGCATCCGCACACCCGCATCACCAGTGGTGCAGGTACCGCCGCTGCAGCCCTTGAGCCTTGTCCTGTTACTCGTCCCACTCATGTTCCTCTCCGCGCCCTTAGCAATGACGCTGCCTGGAGCGTCGTCTCACAGACCTGCCTCGCCATGCCCGCCCTGCGCTTGAAAGCTGCTGCGTACTCCTGCCCGGATATCCTGCTTTTCCTCCTCACACGGCACATGCCTCCCCTCCGCAGCGCCTTCACCGCCCTGCTGTCCGCCCTGGGCCTCACCGCCGATGAGCTGCTGGCGGACAAGGACACGCTCAAGCGCGTGCTGCAGGTGCGGGGGTTGCGGAGGCCTAGCCAACCTAGGCATCAACTGCTAAAAGTGGGAACCTATCGCAGGATCCTTGTACGAAGTGTATGTCCCTACGAGCTCACGCCATGCAGTATGGCCTCGTTCCGCCCACGGAGTACCAGGGATACGGGAGCCTGTGCACACTTGTGACCGCTGCCAGCGATCCAACCGAAACTAACCTTCACAACTGTTCGTACCAAGGTCCTTCTGCGCTGCTTTCACAACGACCAACAGCTGCCTCAACATCCTGGACACACTCGGCGTATCTGCATACCCGCAACGGCTTGAACTCTTGCATGTCAGCAACGACCCTGCGCTGACCTTCCTGCCTGGGGTGTGCTGTCCTGCAGACTCATATCATTCCTGGCAGGCCTCTGACGTTCGACTACCTGTTCGACTACGTTCTGCCCATCACCGCCATCAAGTGCGTGCACACTGGCACGTGGCGCTGCATGTGCAGTTGGGGGGGCGGGGGCACGGCAACGCACCCATGTTGACAGCCGGCGACCCCAGAGCCGCGCACAGATGTGTATAGCTGATTGCATGAGTTAGTGCTGCGTTCAGCCATCTTGACTTCGGCCTCTTCTCTTTCCTGTACTTTTCTCAGCTCACGCCGATAGCACCAGCCCATCCGGCATATGTGCCAAACTTTGCTTTTACTCGTGGCACGTCCCAACTGTCACCCTTCAATCCACAGCGGCCAGCCATTAACTGCCTCGTACAGCCGCGGGAATGCCGTGGTTAAGGCATTGGGCAGCAGTGCAAACATCCTTGACCAGGAGGCCACGGCCAGGTGGGCGTTGTCGGGGTCGGACGCCCTGCTGCTTTGCAGTGCAGTTCTGGTGTGCACCGTGGAGCCTGACTGCCGTGTCGTGCGCCATGGAGTGTTGATACATACACCCGGAGCTTGGTATGGTGGCTGCCCACACACCTGGACCACTGCGCAGGCCATGGAGCTAATCCGGCGTTGCCGTCAGCTATGCCAATAGCACTCCTTAACAGTGGTAAAACGTCCTGTGCATGCTGTCCCGCCCACTCTCACTCCACAGAATTTCCGTCATGGTGATCGACAACGTGCTGCTGCCGGGTATTCCGAGCCCCGCGCCCGTGTACGGTGGTTACGGTGGCTACGGGTACGGCGGCTACGGCCCGTACGGCTACGGCCCTTCGCCCGTGCCGTACGGTGGCTACGGCAGCTACGCCAACTGAGCTGCTTGTTCGCTGCACGCATAGTGCGAGTGTGTCAGATGATACCGTCGTGTCTGGGCCTTGAACTTTTGCAGGATGAGATGCAGGCTTTGCGGCTTTGTTCATGCTAGCGCTGGTAGTCGTGAGGGGTGGCTTCTGGGAAGCAGTGAGCAGGATGTCAAAGCATTGCGTCCATTATTTGAGTGACACTTTGGTTCTTCGTTTCCTCACTCGTCCACTAGTTGTGGAGACGCTCGCATGCGCCACGTCAGCAATCGTACATGCACATCCTCGTCTATAAGCCCGTACAGGCTACCGTAACATATGGCATCGCAGGAGGATTTGCAGCCAAGTAAGTAGTGGGCACCTACCAGCTGTTCCCAGCGGAACCAAGCATTAGTCTGTCCACGCCCCGATTACCACTCATGACTTTCTGCTGTTGCAACGGTGGTGATGTAATTTGGTTGTGTTACGGCACAGAAGTTGTCGATTTGTGACGACGCTCCGTTCGCACGTGGCGGTGGGCGGTCTTGAGAACGGCCAGTCGGCCGTAGGCAGGAGCTGCCACAGCGAGTCTGTTGGCCCCCGGTAGTGGCCCCCGGGAGGCATTCGCAAACCCATTGGTGCGCACTTTTATTGCGCACCGTGTTTGCAAGTAGGGCCGCCTGACTCGACCTCCCCTTCCAGGGCCCAGCCCCATCCCGCTCGAAACACAGAGCTGGTCCCGGCCTTTGGGGACACGGGGTTTCCCACCCCTCTCGCTGTACGGAAAGGAGTGACAAGCTCCATGGAGTCCAGGCCACGACGTGCGGGCCTCAAGTTCACCCTACCACAGCCTGGTCCCGCCCCCACAAAGCTTCTCCACAACACGCACCCACAGAGCACACACAGCACCCCTGTCGCGGCTCCCAACCACCCGTCTGCCCAGGAGGAACCGGATACGAAGCAGCTGTACGGAGGAATTAGCTAGTATCGGCCCCCCGGTTGCTGCTTTCGCTCCTCCCCCATCGAAACCCCAAGGGCCTCCCACGAACACAGGCCACACGTGCCCTATAACCGCCCCCGCCAGAAGCACCCCTCCACACCAGGCAGGCAAACAAGACAGGGTAGGCGCAGTAGCGATGGCGATGGCACGGTCAGCCGTGCACTGGGACGCCTGCTTTACTGCAACCAGCTATTCCTGCTAGGTGGGATCCGGTCCAGCAGTTATCATATAGCAACAACCATTGGACTCTTGCATAAATCGCCAAGAGTGGCACAGTGAACTGCAGAAACTAAAGTGGCAGTCGCAGGGTACGGCCAACACCTTCACGGTGGCAACTACGGTTGCACGGCAGTGGTCTCGCCCCGGAATCCAGGGCGTGGATGGGCCAGGCTGCAGTACGGTACCCGCCCCCACGCACGAGGTGCTCGGCCAGGGGTGCATGGGATGCAAGCCAGTGCTGAGCTCGACGCCCTGCATCCCAACCAAAGATACCTTTCTGCACCGCATGCTACTGCACCGCGTAATTCCGTGGCCTGAGCCACGCTGAGCGGTTTTCCACCGAGCCGGTCCACCATAGGCTGGAATGTGACAAGCGAAGCAGGTGCACCGTCCAGTGTGGGCCTGATAGTGGGCAAGCACTAGCAGGGCAGTTGAAGGTTGTCCTGACTGACTTGGCTTGGACTTTGATGTCCTTGAAAGGAGCGCTTCGTCCTATAAGATAAGTACCGTCCATTGTTTCTGCCGCGGCGTGCTGTATTGAAGTTCTTGCCTTGGATTGTCGAGGTAAGAACGCCCTTGTGACTGCGAAGTGTTGGTTGCCAGGATCTCTTGACTCATCGAAACCCGGGCAGCTGCCCTGGACCACTGTGCACCGAGGCGCATAAGTGTTGACAGTGTATGCAGCTGTAAGTTATGCAGTATTGCATCATGTCGCAGCGGGTAGGCAAATCTCCAGTTCGAGTGAGAACGGCAGGAAACGGGACAGCACTCTAACCGCCCTCAGCATTTGTCGAGAGTGTAGGTTACCTGCATCGCAATGCCACACTTTGCCGCCTGGCCTAAGAAAGGCAGAGCAGCTTCATGCCCACTATCCTTTGCTTCAGCGGTCCATCGTGTTGCAGTGTTTCCCACTGTTCGCCGCTATGGCCGGCCATCTTGTGGAGGGCCAGAGGCTTCAGCGCGCCATATGCTGGGCTCGCCTCCTGCTATGCACAGGTGGAGTTGCTTTCTTGCTACTGTATTTCTGCTGCTGACTTGCTCTCAAGCGGTACAACCTGCCGCGCTGTTGATATTATGCTGGCTTGGGGGAACTGCGCCCACGGCTCCGGATAGGATCTACCACATAGGAACATTTAAGTTATCCAACAGCTCATCTGCTTGAGCAACAAAGGCATTTCTATCCTCACCAATGTCCTGACCTCGTTCGACCAAGCCCAACTGCTGTGGCCATCGATTGCCAGCCACCCCACCCTTTTCCCGTGGCCCCCGCAGGCGCGCTGCTGCTCGCCACAGGACCTCTTTCCACAAAGGCGCAGCAGAATAGCATCTACTCCAAGCTGCAATCTGACAGCGAGCTCAGCACCTTGAAGGCCGCCGTTGATGCCGCGGGCCTGGCTGACGCCCTGTCGGACTCCACGCTGCCCTACACCGTCTTTGCGCCCACCAACGCCGTGAGTACCTACCGCAGGCCTCTGGGCACTGGGATATGCGGCTACCCAGAGGCTACCCGCACCGGGCTTGACATCTCGTGCTGACACGTGTGCTGCGATGTGCCATGCTGCCAGTCTGTCAGTCATCAGCCAGTCCGTTGTTACACGTGGCACGTGTGATTTCCCATACGAGCCGTAGGGCCTATGGTATGCCACATAGCGGAGACATAGCATTGGACTCAGATTTTTTCTCTGATTGGACCACGATGCCGCAAGGAACCGTGCGGTTACCAACGCATCGGGTTGACCAAGTCACGCTGGTTGGGCCCTGTGGCTCTGCTGCTGCTGGCCTTTCACCTCGTTCCATAGCCTACCACGCACGACGGGACGGCGTTGCGCTGGCGTGCCCCTTACACCCAGGCATGCAAGTTGCATTGGACGTTTTTACACGGATACACGATTGCATGGATCTGCTGCGCGCGCGTCAGTCCCTGAGATCTCTGAAACGTGGCATCGGCGCGCCCCAACTTCTCACGACCTGTCAAAAACGCACGCAGGCGTTTACTGCGGCGCTGAATGCGCTGCAAATGACCGCCGAGAAGCTGCTGTCGCAGCCCCAGGCGACCCTGCAGTCGCTCATCCTCTACCACGCGCTGGACACTGCCGTGGCGTCCGCCAACGTGCCCGAGGAGCCCACCGAGGTCACCACCGTTGCGTAAGTGGCCCAGAATGCACCGCAGCATCCGCAGAAACGCCAAGTTATGAGCTTCAGCCAGCCATGCATGCGCGGTCATAACGCACCAGCAGCCCGGACTGCACTTTTCCGGTGCTGCGAAGCAGTTGTGGTCCCCACGGAGCGCCCTCGTGTATGAGGAGGAACCAAACATGCACTCCGGTGTCATGGCATGCAATACGCGGCGGACGGCAGGGCACACACGCTGGCTGCGTTTCGCTCCCGCACGTTCATTTCCTGTTGTATGGCACCTCACACCGTCCCTCATGCGGTTTTGGTGTTCTTGGACTGGTCCTGATCCGCAGTGGCCCCGCCGCGGGCCCCCTGACGGTCCAGCGCAACGGCAGCGCCGTCACCGTGGCTGCCCGCGGTTCCACCGCCAACGTGGTCGCTGCTGACGTGGGCACCGGCGCGGGTGTCGTGCACGTGGTGGACGCCGTGCTGCTGCCCTTCTACGCCACCCTGGCGCAGGTGTGTGCCCGCGTGCCCTGGGTGGCGTGGCGTGCTATACCAGCAGGTGTGCCAGATGGGGGATTGCGAGAGGGGTCCCCGGCTTTGCCGCAGCAGGGCATATGACGTGTGCCACAACCAGTCAGCAGCTGCCCTGCTGATTATCCGGACTGTATGCATGTGGGTTGCCCCCTGAACTCTAGATATTGTGACTATCACCGATACTACTCAATCCACCGGTGCGCCCCTCATTCTCATCGCCTTGGCGGTTGGCTCCAAGGGCAACGTACAGGCTGCTCAGTTACGCTAATAACTAAAAGGCTCCTACGTGTCTTGTGCATCTACTTGTATTGTACCTCAGGCTGTAAGGAGCGACCCCGAGCTCAGCACCCTGGCCACCGCCCTGTCCGCCGCCGGCCTGGCGGACACCCTCTCCAACGCCACTCTCAGTTACACCGTCCTCGCCCCTTCAAGTAAGCGCCCGCGCGTGCGTCCGCAGGGGCTTCTACCTCCTCGTGGTTGAGCGGTTGTGCCAGTCTGCGTTCAAGCACGAGTGTCCCGGGTTCTGAAAGGAGCACTATGCACAAGGACGGGCTGGCCGGAGTGGCCGCCTGACCGAGCGTTGCTCTCCGTCCGCACGCCACACATGCAGCCTGGGCCCCTGTCCTAACGGCTGCCAGTATCAGTGTACGCCTATGTCCTGTCCTCCCGTGCGTCCCCACGTGTAGTGGATGCATGGCTTTGGCCGCCAACCCACCCACGTCCCGCCCTCTCACCTCCAGTCCCAAGGCATGCAAATGCTGTGTCCCACGCCTACATGACGCTGACCGGCTCCGGCTGCAAGCAACTTCTCGTTCCATGCATGTCAAGCTTGTACACCCATGCAGACATGGCATATGCCCGCACGGTGACAGAGTACGGCAGGGACGTAGCTTGGGCGGCTGTTACGTGCCACATGCGGGTACTGCCGTGCCACGCGCCGTGTGCACCCGCCCACGTGTGCCGTACGTACATGCAGACGCGGCGTTCGCCCGCACCCTGGCGTACTTCAATATCACGCTGGACGAGCTGCTGGCGGACAAGGTGCTGCTGACACGTGTGCTGCAGTACCACGTGGCGCCCACCCGCCTCACGCTGGCAGACATGCCTACCACGCCCACCTACGTCTCGACCCTACTCGAGTAAGCGGTTAGCGAGTGTAGCCCACATCGTCAAAGCACGCGGCATAGGCCCCTGTCAGGAAAGCAGCTTGCTTGCTACAACACATACGTGCACCAGCCCACGCTCCTTTCCCAAAGAAGCAACTGAAGCTCGGTACTGCACACAGGCTAATCCTGCTGCTCCCACGCGAATATGCGAATTTCCGCGTTGGCTTACCTGCTGTGCGGTTCGTTGCTGCCGCAGGGGCGACCCTGTGCTCGTCCAACGCACCGGCAGCAGCGTGTCCATCAAGGCGCGGAACATCAACGCGACGGTCGTTGTAAGTGGCACGCTGCGCTCGTCTCCCAGCTGGTTAAGCGCGTGCCATTGTGATCGCTGACCACAGCAGCGTACCGTACGGTACTATGCGTATGACCGCGGCAGGGGCCACGCCCCTAAGCCGCCGCGCTAGGAGCCTGCTGTGTCTTATCTCGGTACCAAATCACCGGTGCACACATGAATTGAAATGGATTCGTTCTTCGTGCCCCACAGGAAAGCGACATTCCTGTAGGCCTTGGTCCCAGGTAGGCGGGCGGTAGGTAGGAATGCGGACTTGCTGGACGAGGCACCTGTCTCCAATCACGCAGTTGGATGTGCCCGACGCCTCTTAGTTACTTTAGGTGTGGGCAGATGGAACATGCAGCCATCACCGTAGTACACGGAGTGCCATGTAACGATAGCAAGATCCGTTCCTGCAAGCCGAAGACCCTTTTCGAGGCGTGCACACCTACCATGTCGCGCGCAGCAGCCCTCCCATCCCATGAGGTAACGGCCTGGCGGAGCACAGCGCTTCCGCTCAGCAGCAACTAGGTGCGCTGGCTGCCTTCCACGGGGCCTACCCTCTCATGCCCGTGCGCTCCCGGCTGCCTGGTACCCCCAGGTCTGTGGTGCACGTGCTGGACTGGGCTTTCATGCCCTTCTGGCCCACCCTGGCCTCCATCGCCGCCGGCTCCAGCCCCGAGTTCGACACCGTCGTGGCGGCCATCAAGGCCACTGAGAGCGTGTACGTGGACGTCATCAACGGCCTGGTCCCCGTGTCGGGGGTCGCCCTGGCGCCCACCAACGCGTGAGTACGGGCATGTGGCGCGGGGTGGGGCGCACCTTGCTGTGCAGCAAGAGGGCCGTAGGGAGAGCACGCTGCAGCGTGCGTCGTGCAGGATGAGCCCGGTGGTCACCGGCACGCCCCAACAGGCCCTGTGAGGCAGTGCAGCAGGTCCAGTCAGGGCAGGTGCTACGGCCTGGTGTGTCTCATAGCTGCATCAGCGCCTGCCTACGACTGAGGATGTAACCTTACCCTTACATCCATACGGTCACTCTTTCTTCTTCCTGAGGCACTTGCGTGTGCATGTACATCACCCGGCACCACTAAGCACACCCACACACGCACGTGCATGCCGCCTTGGCGTGATGGGACTGCGAGGGCGGCAGCGGCAATGGACTCGGTAATGCCTTTCGCCCCGCCTACCTCCCTATGCACGCAGCGCGTTCAGCGCTATGCTGGAGAGTTTGGGCATTACCCTGGACCAGCTGCTGGCGGACAAGGACCTCCTGCTGCGTGTGCTGGAGGTGGGAGAAGATCCATCAAGCAGATGAAGGTTCACCCTTGACCCAGAGCCGCAACCCTGGCCGGTTGCTATGGGGTACTAAACAGCGTGCCGTACACCGGACCTGGGAATGCGCAGCTGCGGTCGTGCGTACCTCTCTGCCCTTTCGCTGTTGTTGCCATGTGACAGCTCATTCGGACGTCCGTTGTGTGGCACATACGGACGGCACGGTGTGACGTGTGAGAGGCTCCCACAGAAACCGGCCCCCCTCTCTCCTTGTTCCCGTCATTGTGACACGGCACCCTGCTCACTCGTTGGTCTACACGCTGCGCGCTTCGCTCTGTGGTGTTCCCTGCAGATGCACATCGTGCCGGGTGTCCCGCTGACCCTCGACCAGCTGACCGACGGCCTGAATCTGACCACCATCAGGTGCGGTCCACCAACCGCGCTGCAAGTAGCTTAGCGGTCAGCTTGCGCAGGGCCACCGCAGGCTGCTGCAGTGCAGTGCAGTGCAGTGCAGTGCAGTGCAGCGCACCGCCAACACTGATGCGTCTACGTGCCAGTGACAGGTGCTTCCCGCTCCGTCCTGCTGCTCCCCCGTCCCGCCCGCAGCAACGAAACCCTGACGGTGCGGCGGGACGCCAACGGCACTGTCACCATCGTGTCCCGTGGAGGTACCGCCGCCACGGTGCTGGGCCGCGACTTCACCCGCACGTGAGTTTGTGGGTGTATTGAACCAAGGCGGCATATGACAGCATGTCAGGACGTGTGTGCAAGCCAGAGGCAATAGAGTAATTATTGACATCTCGAGCTGTATGTCATGGACTCCACGCACCGCTAACCCATGCCACACCGTTTTCCCTGCTGTTGTTGGTGCGCATCCGGTGTAGCACATGGTCCTAGGCGAGGTTATATACCCCGCCCTCATGGAGCCTAGCAGCGTATCAACCAGCTGGACTATTTGAGGCACGGCCCACGCTGCCGGTTGTGTGCCTTGTCAGCATACGCACCCCGTTGCACGACGACCTGCACCTGCCCGACCGCCTGCCCGGCCCCAGGGTCACTACCTTTGTGATGGACACGGTCCTACTGCCCTTCCCCACGTCTCTGGAGCAGGTGCGTGTGCGCAAACACGAGTACTAGCCGCCATGGTGTTTTGTCTTTTGCCGATGCAAGGCGCCTGACGACCACCCGTACGACCCATGGGTCACCAAAGGCAGCACAGGCACAGCCACAACCCCAGTTGCGCGGGCTGACATGTATTCAGGCTGCCATGTCGTACTGCTTGGTTGCAGCTGCTGAATCGTGTATGTTCGGCAACTGCCACACTGACACGGGTCTTGTGCACCTCCCGGTTGTGTATCGCAGGCCGTGTCGTCCAACCCTGAGCTCAGCACCCTGGCCACCGCCCTGTCCGTCGCCGGCCTGGCGGACACCCTGTCAGGTCCCACGCTCAACTACACCGTCCTCGCCCCCTCAAGTAAGCGCCGGCGCGTCCACCCTGCACCGGCGATGATCATCAGTATCCACATGGCGATGCCAAAAGATAAAGGGAAATGCGTCTTGCGCAGCACTGGCTGGCATGGCCTGACCTCACCCACAGCTGTGCACGCCACGCGGGCAGTGTCCGGCGCTAACCCTGCAGTTGCACGCACTTGGGACCACACCTCCTTTTTGTCCTGTTGTGCAACCTCATGTCAGCTACATGCTAGGCTGCACCTCTATCCACCCCTAGCCACGGCTTGGGCGCGCCATGCTCAATGTGCGCCAACTCAGCTTTCGCCCCACATGCAGCCGGCGTACTTCCTCTACGTGCGCATCCAGGGCTTGCATGTTCATCACAGGGGTTCGCTCATGCACACATGCAGTGCGCCCGCCCGCTGAGACAGTACGGCAGGGACGTAGCTTGGGCAGCTGTACGTGCCACATGCGGGTGCTGCCATGCCACGCGCCGTGTGCACCCGCTCGTGTGTGCCGTACGTACATGCAGACGCGGCGTTCGCCCGCACCCTTGCGTACTTCAACATTACGCTGGACGAGCTGCTGGCGGACAAAGCGCTGCTGACACGTGTGCTGCAGTACCACGTGGTGCCCACCCGCCTCACGCTGGCAGACATACCTACCACGCCCACCTACGTCTCGACCCTACTCGAGTGAGCGCTTAGATAGCGAGTGAAGCCAAAGTCCTTGCCTGCTTGCTTGCCAACGTTGTTGCCGCACGCGGTATAGGCCCCTACCAGGGAAGCAGCTTGCTACCATACCGACATGCGCCAGCCCACGACCCACGACCAAGCCAGCAAGTTCCGTACAACATTGGTATATGCAGACAATGCACGTGCAGCAATGGAAAGACCCACGTTGACTGGCCTGCCTGTGCGGTACGTTGCTGCCGCAGGGGCGACCCTGTGCTCGTCCAACGCACCGGCAGCAGCGTGTCCATCAAGGCGCGGAACATCAACGCGACGGTCGTTGTAAGTGGCACGCTGCGCTCGTCTCCCAGTTGTGCTGCCGTGCTAGGAGCCTCTCGTCTGTGTCCCATTGCTGTGCTATCTTTCCGGCACACACGTGGGTTAAAACAAACGTGCGCATGTGCCCACTACCCCACAGGAAGCCGACATTCTTGTAGGCCTTGGCACCAGGTAAGAACAGGTATCAGTGGACGTTCTTGACTAGGCACGTGTTTATGACACACAAGGTGTGAAGTTTTCCGCGGGCATCAAGGACAGGCATCAACCGCCTTGTATGCATGCCGGCAAGGCTGTAAACTACCAACGTGGTCAATTGTGCAAGCCAAAACCTCTTTCTATGCCCGGCCTGCACGATGTTTGGCGCGCAGTAGCCCTTCTATCCCGTGAGGTAACGGCCTGGCGGAGCACAGCGCTTCCGCCCATCAGCAACTAGGTGCGCTGGCTGCCCTCTACGGGGCCTACCCTCTCATGCCCGTGCGCTCCCGGCTGCCTGGCACCCCCAGGTCTGTGGTGCACGTGCTGGACTGGGCTTTCATGCCCTTCTGGCCTACCCTGGCCTCCATCGCCGCCGGCTCCAGCCCCGAGTTCGACACTGCCGTGGCGGCCATCAAGGCCACTGAGAGCGTGTACGTGGACGTCATCAACGGCCTGGTCCCCGTGTCGGGGGTCGCCCTGGCGCCCACCAACGCGTGAGTGCGGGCCTGGGGTGGGGGCCAGGGCGCACACCTGGCTGTGCAGCAAGAGAGCCGTAGGGAGAGCACGCTGCAGGCGTTCTCTGCAAGGGGTTATGTGCATGCAGTCCTCGCACTGATGATCGTTGGATCACGCCTATCCTCGCCCTCCGCCCCATGTGTTGCCACCCACAGCGCCTTCAGCGCCATGCTGGAGAGTGTGGGCATTACCCTGGACCAGCTGCTGGCGGACAAGGACCTCCTGCTGCGTGTGCTGGAGGTGGGAGCACGGCCGGGGAGGCAGACGAGGGTTCGCCCTCCAGTTCCACTAGCCGGCCGCAGCCCTGGCCCGCTGCTGCACCTGGGGTGCCTACGTGTCGCGCACACGAGCCTAGGCCGGCGCAGCTGTAGTCGTGTGTCTTGGTGCCCTCGGCAGCTACCTGCTGTTTGACAGATATTGTGCGGTCACGCAACGACGCACGGCATCAGCTTCCCGCCCCACTCCCTTCCCGCCCCACTCCCTTCCCGCCCCACTCCCTCCCCGCCCCACTCCCTTCCCGCCCCAATCCCTTCCCGCCCCACTCCTTCCCCGCCCCCTCCTTCCCGCCCCACTCCCTCCCCGCCCCACTCCCTCCCCGCCGCTCGCCTGTCCCCTCCTGCAGATGCACATCGTGCCGGGTGTCCCGCTGACCCTCGACCAGCTGACCGACGGCCTGAATCTGACCACCATCAGGTGCGATGTGTTAGCAGCGCTACAAGTAGTGCATTGGGTACAGCTGTCCCGATGCACAGGCCTACCGTACGCATGCTGCCGCATAACACCGGGCTGCCTCTGCTGCTGCTCCATGCCCGTAGCAACGAAACCCTGGTGGTGCAGCGCGACGCCAACGGCACTGTCGACATCGCATCACGCGGAACCACCGCCACGGTGCTGGGCCGCGACTTCACCCGCACGTGAGTTTGTAGGTGTACTATGTACATGTTGTACATGGCAGCACTTGGGGACGCGTGTGCAAGCCTGAGGCTGTGGGGCGGCGGCTGACCTCGTAAGGTGACCTCGACCCCTAACTCACGCCACTCCGTGGTCCCGCCTCTTTGTCTGTGAGGCCACGCACGACGCCGAGCGGTGATATACTATACTCTGTGCTATTGGTGTTTCGTACACGCGCGGCGGCTCGTGTGGCATCGATGTAACGTTAGGGTGCTGAAGGTTGTTGCAAAGCAGTATACCGTATCAGACATGCTACGCACGGCACGTGGGGACCCGGCCAGGTATGCTCGGCACTGTGAGCCAGTCAGCGCCATGCTGCCCGCCCGCTCGCCCGCCCCCAGGGTCACTACCTTTGTGATGGACACGGTCCTACTGCCCTTCTACACGTCGTTGGCCCAGGTGGGTGCGTTTGGATGCGGAAACCCGCCCCCCTGCCATATATAGCACGTGTGTCACACCGTTCTGCTTCGTCACCAGGACGGGGACGGGCCACACACAGCGCGCACCCATGCAGCCAAGGAATACTACCAAGTGGTGCCATGGAGTCAGCATTGCTTTGCGGCGCGTAGAGACGGGCTTACAATTACAATTACAATTTTGGCATTTGTGTTACATTCCAGGTGGTGTGGCCACACGATCCTTACTGGTCCCGACCACACCTATCAGGAATCAATCATGTAGCGTTGCGTTGCTGTTGTACAGCAACAAGAAAACGTGCAACCTTAACAGGACAGGAAGTGTCCCACCATGACTTGAAATCCTGCTCAAAGCAGAGCCCACTGCTAGACCGAAGGTCGTTATAAGCAGCGCACTCAAAGACCACATGATATTCATCCTCAGGCTTTCCAGCAGTACACCTTTTGCACACACGCTCACTGCGTGCACGTGCAGTGTTCCTATACACCTCCAAAGGCCAATTGCAGACACGCAACCGCATGATAGCATGAACCTGATTAGCCGGCAGGTACACACGCTGGTACTGACACGTGTTAACATCACCAGAAGCGTCCTCGTCACACGGAGGAGGCTTAGGGATTTCCGGCATGCCGCAGGGAACCCACTGCAACTACCGCGTCGGCTGCCTGGGACACACTTATGCAACCCGCGAAATGTGCTGCTCTGCCACAGGCCGTCGAACGGAGGCCCGACCTGAGTATCCTGGCGACCGCCCTGGACGAAGTGCTTCTGACGCGGCAACTCAGCAACCCCAGTCTCACCTACACCCTCTTCGCGCCCACCGGTGAGCCGGGCGCCGCAGTGTGGGCAAGCGACGGCGGCGTCCTGGATGTGGGCCCGACCACATACGGCATGCGAGAAGCCAGTCGTTGCAGCGTGTTGGGCCCTACGCCTTGCTCAGCCCAGTCGGGAGTCGGGGACCCTGCCGCACGCACCTGGGTCGGTCATGCAGCAGGCCCCCGCCACGTGTCAGGCTGCAACCCGCGTAGCGTGTCGCCGTAGCCAACTGGCTGGCGTGCACCGCGCTGTGCCGCCGGCATGGGTGCCGTGCATGACCATGTGCGTGTCTCCGACCTGCTCGCGGTTTGTGTGCCCTGCACGCGCAGACGCGGCGTTCGCCCGCACCCTGGCCCTCATGAACATTACGCTGGAGGAGTTCCTGACCGACTCGAGGGGTCTGGGGAGCGTGCTGCTGAACCACGTGCTGCCCGAGCGGCTGCTGGCCGAGAACATCACCACCCAGCCCAGCGTGCAGCGGACCAACGGGTGCGTGGCCTTGCCAACCGTGAACAGAAAGCCGATCACTGGCCAAGCAGCACAGCAGGACCACAGTCATCCAATGAAGCCGTACACCAGCGAAGTTACAGTGGGAATGGGGAAGAGGATGTGTCCATGTCTATCTTCGATCATTCCTGCTCAACGGATGACACTTTACCTTCTGATGGCGCATTTCGTGGTCGAGCGTGATTAAAGCTGCACAGCGGGGGCTCGTGCAAGCGCACAGCTCATATGTTGGAAGTTGCGGGCAAGTGGCATCACGGCGTGGCTGGCTGGTGAGGCCGCGGCGTGGCCTCGCGTGCAGCAGTCCCGCTCCGTGCACCCTCACCGTGCGGCCCCTGCCCCTGCCCCTGCCCCGCCCCCTGCACGTGTGCCGCAGACTGACCAACATCACCGTCCAGCGGGTCGGCAGCAACGTGGTCGTCAAATCCACGTACATCAACGCTACGGTCCAGGTAAGGTGGTTGCTGGGCCCCACGTAGCCCTGGGATATTTTCCGGCCCAACCCCGAGTGGCCATGCCGTCTCGACCCTGCCCGATCGCTCTGTGGGGGAGTGGAGCAAGCGGTCGATAGGGCAGGCTGGTGGCTTGTAGGAGGTATGTGGATTACTACAGCTATGGTCTTTGTTGGACTTCGTTGGACAGGGAGGTTGAAGCTAATTGCATGACGGTGACTTGGCATGCTGGTGCTCAGGACTGGACTGGACAGGCTGGGCCAGGTAGGGCACAAATCACAACGTTACATGGCGGCCCTGCGCATGAGGAGGTTCGTTTGCACGTTAACGGGGGTCCAACGAGGCCCTTAACCGGACGGACATAACGGGCCCTGTAACGAACCAGTTACCCTTCGTCCGTGTTACGAGGGGGGTAACGGGACCATAACGAACCAACCGGGTTACCCCCTCGTTGGGCAAAGGGGTAAGGAGGGGGGGTCCGTTACCCGGGGGTAAGACCTACGGGGAGTGCCATAGGGATGCCAGCATGGGTGGACACCCACAGTGTCTCATCCAGCTCGCTGCTTCGGTCGATAAGGCCGACACACGCAACCCAGAGCACCCCATGCCCATGTATCTTCCGTCAGGAGTTCTGGTAGCAACAACGGGTGATCGCCTTGTGCTGTCCCCGCAGGAGGCGGACATCCCGGTCGGCGTGGGGCCCAGGTGCGTGGTGCCCAACGGAAGGGGACTCCCCTGGTGGAGCCCGTAAGATTTGGCCTCCAAGGGACCTCCCCTGGTGGGGCCCATGCACTCTCGCTAGTCCTGGTCTATGCGTCAGCGTCAGCGCATTACTTGGCGGATTCCCAGAGCTCGTGCGGCAGCAGCACCGCCCAGCACGTGTGCTGGGCATGGGCCGAGGCCAAGGAATGCGTGCATACAGCTGTGTGCTCCGTTGGCTGAAAGCACACGTATGCCACGAAGGTAACCAGGAAGGCTAACCGACATGGTCGCTAATACCGCACGGTGAGACGCATGCGATGACAGACAAGTGTGACGGCCCTCGTCCGCAGGTCTGTGGTGCATGTGGTGGACTGGGTCCTCCTGCCCTACTACCCCACCCTGGCCTCCATCGTCGCCTCCACCGACTACTTCAAGGTCATCGCGGCAGCTATCCTGGCGGAGGGGACCTACGCGGACATCCTGTACGGACGGGTGCCCTTCAACGGCGTGGTCTTTGCGCCCACGGACACGTGAGTCCAGTCCACAAGCTGCAAAGAACAACTGTTCCACAGCACACGGTTGGGCCACTCGCCAGGATTGCATGCTGCTGCACTGCAGACCAGGAAAGACAACCAATCCACACGGCGCCATGTAAATGTGTTACCACACGTGCCTGACCTGTCCATGCTCCTGTACCCGTCACCACTCCCTGCCATGCCATGCCAACACACATGCACACAATACCCAAGCACCCGCAATGAGCAGTTGCGCCCCACCTTGGACCAGCTGCTGGCACACACGTGGCTACCCCTGATCCCGTGACTGGGTCCCCTGCCGCCGTGAAGCCACCACTCGGGTGTGCTCCACGGCCCAGGCGGGCACCCGTTCCCCTTGCGCTTACGAGGTGGTGCTCACCACAACACGCGCCATGCTCCGCACCACACCGCCCCCATGCCCCCAGCGCCTTCCAAGACCTGCTGGACCAGCTGGACATTGACTTGGAGACCCTGCTGTACACGGACCAGGACCTGCTGCGGAACATCCTGGAGGTGGGGGTGGGGGTGGGGTGGGGTGGGGGTGGGGGTGGGCTCACAAGCGACGCTGCCATGGACGGAGGTGCCCAGCGCTCTGGTGCCACACGGGCCACAGGCTACAAGGCATGCGCGGCGCCGCGTGCTGCAGCTTTGTGCCCCCACCGGGCCATCCGCGGCGGCGGCGGAGGCATGTGCATGGCTGTCCGTCCAGCTTCCCCGCCCGTCTGACACTGGCCTCCACGCACCTTGAACGCCCTGCTGCCGTGCCCCTCAGATGCACTTCGTGCCCAACGTCGTTAAGCTGGAGACGCTGTACCTGGCCGACGGCCTGGAGCTCACCGCCCTCAAGTGAGTCCTGAGGTCCCGGCAAGCGGTGCACCACTGCCGTCCCAGGCAGCGCCGTGTTGCCCGGCAGTGCAGCTCTACCCTAGGTGGCTGGCATGCACCCATGTGTGTGTTAGGATCACCAGCCCACCAATGCGACAAGGCACGGGCGCCACAGTCATTTCCTTGGGCACATTCTGGTTGATGTGGCCACGCGGTCCATACTGGCCCCGACCACACCTACCGGGAGTTATCGTCATGTCGCGTTGCGTCGCTGCTGCAAGGAAACGTGCAATCTCAACCGAGCGGGAGGTGTCAAAGGTCGTGTTCAGGTCGAGTCTTGTGCGCGCTGTCCACATTGGACGCAGTAGTACCTTCCTGGCCCTGGCCCTGGCCTGGCCTGTCTTACACCTCGTCGCCTCTTTTGCCTGTTTGCCTTGGGCCTGCAGTGGCGAGACGCTGACGGTACGACGTGACGCGGACTTCGCTCATCCCACCATCTTGGCACCCAGCAGCGCCGCCACTGTTATTAACCGGGAGGAAACGCGCACGTAAGTGTGTCCCGCACGGCCGCCTTTATCGTACTGGTGCACAATGCCACATAGGGCGGCAGCGCCACTGGACGCTGCTCCTTCCCGCGCCATGGGCGTCGGAGGGCAAGCACAGGACTAACTGCAATTGTGTTGCCTATGGTGGACAGTTGCCGGCTGTGCACATTGTGTTGCCGCTGAGCAGGGGCACGCGGCATACACACCCCGGCCCAAGCCAACACGGCAACCAGTGCTGGCCTGAAGTCCAAGCATCAGGCCGAGCACCTGCCAGAGGGCAGCTGGGTAGCCTGTATGCGCAGGGTGTGAGTGCCACGCTGTGGCTCCCCGAGCCCACAGTGCATGGTGGACTGCTGACCTGCCCACACCTGTCGGCCCCACACCGGCAACCGTGCACGCTGGTGCCCTTGCAGGGTCGCCGTGTTCGTGATCGACACGGTCCTGCTGCCGGCGCCTCCCAGGAGCCCCCCGCCCCCCGGCAGCGACGGCGGTTACGGCGGCTACGGCGGTTACGGTTATTACGGTTATTACGGTTATTACGGCCCGTACGGTACGCCCCTTCCTGTGTACTCCCCGCCGTACGGCGGTAACGGCGCGGGGTTCCCCCCGTCGCCCCCCGACGAGCCGTCCAGCGCGGATAGGTGCAGCCTGACCACCGTGGAGCTGCTTGTCGTGCAGCTGATGCTGTACGGCTGCTACCAGCTGGTGTGCATGGTGCTGCTGGGGCTGAGTGGATAACCATCTCGACCGCTGGGCAGTTGTTCAAAGCGGGGTCCAACTTGCCTGGCCTGGTCCAGCTGCGGCGGCGGGTACGGCGGCTCTGGTGGTGGTGGCAGTGAAGCGCTGTATGCACGCTCCGCCGCAGCAGCCTCCACTGCGCGGCGGCTGTGTTCCGTACAGTGCCTATGGTCGGGGTACGTAGCTTTGTTCAATACAGTATTGCGCAGCGTGTAGCGGGTTGGCATGTGTGGCGGACCGCCTGCCCTTTCCCGTCGTACATGTATGCGGCATGCACATTCCGTCATCCTCAAGCTGTACCAATGTGGCGGTGCAGGTGGCCTGTGATCATCTTGCAGTTGGCATTAATTTGGGCTTCATGGCCGCGTTGGCCTGCGTGCGTGTTCTGTTGCAGGGGTTGCGTGGGTTTCATGTGCATGGTCTGCGAGGGGCTAGGGCGGGGGGAAGGTGGGCATGTGGCTGCGCCACGCACCTTCGCCGTTCTGCCCGGGTTGACCAGAAGGTGAGGAGGACACAGCAGTGATGGCACATTCTTTCGCCTTGGGTGCGCTGTTGCAGTGATGTGTATTGACCTAGGGTGATTCGACGGATGTACGTTTGTGTTGGTGATATGAGTGATACCTCGCAGGGCTCGGTCGCAATCGGTTGCACCAGCACCACGTGCTTCGCAGCAAGTCGTTTCATTCGCACTCTACCATACCGTAGAGCATCGGCATGAGGCATGAAAACAGCGGTATGGCTGCTGGCAACCTGGCAGCCGCCAGAGGCAGTGAGTCAAACGATCAAGTATGAACCCAATGCCGAATCTGCCCTGCTCGCATCTATAGGCTGCGTTGTTTCAACGGTGTGCGCCCGTGGTACGGAAGGAGCCTGGGTCAGCAGGTGGTGCCGTGTCAGTCAGGGCCGCACACACGCACATGCAGAGCTGCTCATTGCGTGGTACCTAGTGATACCATGTGCTCCTCGGGTTGACTCTTCGGCTGTCGTACCAAGTTATTACTGGTACCGGCTTGTTGCATGTGTGCGAGGTTTTCAGTGCATCAGTAGTTTCAGTGCCACTACCCAGGCATGCAACCTTGTAAACTAGTGCCGGTCGTCCGCCGCTGCCATATCCTGCTACGGATCCGTTCTTGGAGGGCCTGCCTCTCAGGGCAATGTCTACCTGATGGATAGTATGACACTTCGGCATCTCAACAGGGACGGGTACCCATGCAGCCTGGCTTGCCCACATTAGTGCCGCTGGATGGGTGCAGGGGTTGCCCCTCCTGCAGCGTCATGTTTGTGTGCACGTGTGGCACAAAGCACTACGAGTCGGTCTGGCTCTCTAAGCACATGTTCGGTACGCCTGCATCAGCCCGTGACCTGATGGACCGAGGAGCACAGCCACAGCCACAGCCACAGCCAGCAGGGGAAGGCTTCTGACCAGCAGCAGCTGCCGCTGCCTCGTTCACCGAGCGGGTCTTCTACTGGTATGCGCCAAATGCTGCCAATCCGTGCTTGCCCGCTTTGTCGGTGCTGGTGGGCACTGCGTAGGCCACTGCCAGCGACACAGGCCAGCTGGTAAGGACAGAGCAGCTACATGGACGGGAGTTGCAAGAGCTGGGCCAAAGGGTCTGGGCCTGGGGCACTGGACTTGGAGTTGCAGGTGCGCGCTTGCAGGTTAGGTCGGGCCATCTGGCGGCTGCGTGCATGGCATGGAAACATGTAGCATGAAATCCACAAAACGATCATCGCGGGTGCTGCTATGAGTGTCCTGTCATAATTGGTCGTCAGCACGAAAAGGCGCCTGGTGTCAGCTGTTCGTGGCGTCATTCAGCGAAAGTGCACGAGGCAGCGATGCGAACGTCCGCACACAGATTCTATGCATTGCAAGCAGCTGCTTATTTCAGAAACATCAAACAACAGAGTTGGCTGGGTGTGACAAATGGTTCTCAGCTTCTCTTGTGTCTGACTATTAGTAGATGTCACGACAACCATAACTACTGCAACCGGAAAACCGACAATAAAATACAAAAGCTACCCACCTCCTGCATATTCTGACCTATACCCCGATATTTTTACAGTACACGTCTCACTTGCTGTCAAGGAAAGAGTGCCACCATGGCCCGCCGATCTACTGTTCAGGGGCCTCGAGGCTCCCTCAGCTTCGCGCCACTGCTCCTCGTTGCTGGTGAGGCTGTGACTCTCCCATCAGCGGCTTGGTAATTGGCACCTTCATTACATCGGTTGCTACGCTTGCGTGGCAGCACCAGCACCCAGCTGAACACGTGGGCATGTGCGGCAGGATGCGGCTGCTGCTACAAATTAGAATCCACCTAGGACTTCACCCGCATTATAACAACCGCTATAAGCAAGTAATCGAGCACCATTAGAGCATGCGGGTACTGCAGACTCTTCAAGGCAACCGTGTGGCTGCCCTGCAGCGAACCCTATGTCGGGCGCCGTGTGTGGTCGTTGACCATCAGCTGCACCTTGACCACACCCGCAGGCGCCCTGCTGCTGAGCTTCGCACCCTTGGCAAAGGCCCAGAACAGCATCTACGAGGTCGTGAACGCCACCGCTGACCTCTCCACCCTCAAGGCTGCCATCGACACCGCCGGACTTGCCGAGACCCTGTCCAATGTCTCCCTGCCCTACACCGTCTTTGCACCCAACAACTCGGTAGGTTCATTCCTTCTGCTCGCACTACAGCTGCTCTGCGAACCCACATCTCGCCACCCACTTTGCCGAGAGCACCCCACTGCCTGCTACATCCCCGCTGTATCTTACACACCATGTTGGTCCGCACATCCGCACCACAGCTGGAATTGCACAAGTAGCGAAACCCATTCCTCCAGTACGCAGCACTGAGCGCCTTTGAGACTCGACCACCCACAGCGGTCCTTCGCCTCCGCATACCCCACACGTCCACAACCCACCCTCATGTGCGCCACCTGGCCACGCCTCCCTGACATGTGCCGTGCACCCCGCGCCCCTTGCCGCACCCCCGCTCCCCTGCCCCCAGGCCTTTGACGCCGCCCTGTCCGAGCTGCAGCTCACCGCCGACGACCTGCTGGGCCTGCCCCAGGCCGACCTGCAGGCCCTGCTGCTGTACCACGTGCTGCCCACCGCCATCAACTCGACCAACGTGCCCGAGGTCGACACCGCCGTCAACACCCTTGCGTGAGTCTCCTTGACATGCTCTCAAACCAAGCCGACAGCTCCAGGCACCTTAACCTTGCCAAGCTGGCAATGGCGACCACGCTAACCAGTGTTGCTTTGGCCCTGGCCCCGGCGCCTCTGCCCCGCAGCGCTAACTACGGGCCCCTGACCGTCCGCCGCACCGGCTCCGCCGTCACCGTTACTTCTGTGGGCACCACCGCTAACGTCACCACCGCGGACGTGCCCGCCAGCGCCGGCTTTGCCCATGTGGTGGACGCCGTGCTGCTGCCCGTGCACACCTCCCTGCTGCGGGTGGGTCGTCCGAGCGGTTGAGTGTGCGTAGCTTGGCGTACAGCTGGCTGTCAGAGCCACCTGGTGCAGGCATGCCACAGCTGCCGGTCACGTTGCACACACTGCTTCTTGCCGACACGTACCGGTTTTCCACGGTACCGGCTCCGGCACCTGGCCGGTGCGTCTCTCTGTTGAATGCACTGTGGCAAGCGCCCAACCCCCGTGACACGGTTCACGGTTGGACGGGTTAAGCTCAGCACACAGGAGATCACCGCTCGACTGGCACGAGCTCCCCACGGCCCCGGCACACAGCAGCACGGTCCTCGGGTGTCAGTGCGCACCACGGTCTGCTACCTGCTGCCCCTTAACGTCTCACGGTGCTGTGCGGCGTGCGCTGCGCCTCTGTCGGCCCGTGCCCCTGCATGCAGGCGGTGGAGCGCACCCCGAACATGACCGTCCTGGCCGCCGCCCTGAACGCCGCCAACCTGACCTCCGTCTTCAGCAACCCCAACCTCACGTACACGCTCTTTGCGCCAAATGGTGAGCGACGTGGCCTTTGCTCTGAATACCTGGTCCCTGATTCAGGCTGTGCGCCATGGTTGCATGGACAGTACGTTGACTTGAATGCCGGGCGAATCCTGCGTATTCCTGTGCCTGGGCTCACCGGGCTGACAAGCACCATGCGCACACTTGCCTTTGCTTGGCGCTTGAACCACGACGCTTGAGCATGTGTGACAGGAGCGCGTGCCCCGCTGTGTCTGCACACTTCTCCGCAGACGCGGCGTTCGCCCGCACGCTGGCGCGCTTCAACATCTCCGCCAGCGCGCTGCTGGCCGACGCGGCCACGCTGACACGTGTCCTGACCTACCACGTGCTGCCCAACCGCGTGCTGTCCACCGAGGTGCCGGAGACTCTCACCTCCGTGGCCACCCTGGGGTAAGCCGAACGCGCTGTAGAGCCCTCACACACAAGTGGGCATAGGCTTGTGTGGGGCTGGGCCTTGGGCAGTATGCACACAATGTGACAGGAGACAACCTTGCCGGTGGTCTTTGCCGCTGCATTGCACTGGTAACCCAGTTCCCACATGAGACGAATCAGGTCATCAAGTTGCTGATTATATTGCTATGCCATGCTGCGCAGCGGCGAGTCCCTGTCGGTGGTTCGGAGCGGCAGCAGCGTCTCCATCTTTGCCAAGGACGTCAACGCCACGGTGGTTCAGGCTGACGTGCCCGTGGGCTTCGGCCCCAGGTGAGCTGTTACACGATCTCCTCACTGGGGCATTCTGCAGTTCTGAAAGTCAACAGGGCACCCATCCCGGGGCGCGACGGCCGTTCAGCATCGCCGCACTGGACCTCGCTGCTGCCCACCCGCCATGGCCGTACGTCCAGTCGCAGGGCAGCCCAGTTGCGAATGTCCCGCCCCTCCCTTTCACCGCAACAGCCTGCATGTAACTATACGCATCTGCGTTGTACTTAAATTGTACACTGTAAATTTTGCACGACGAATTTCTGCAGGTCCGTGGTTCACGTGGTGGACTGGGCGTTCATCCCCTGGTACCGCACCATCGCCTCCGCCGCCGCCGCCAACCCCGACCTGTCCATCCTCACCGCTGCCATCCTGGCCGAGGGCACCTACACGCCCGTGGTCACCGGCGCCGCGCCCTTCTCCGGCACCATCTTCGCCCCCACCAACGCGTGAGTGGATGGGTCGCGTCGCCGACATGGTGGGCAACGGGATAGGCCATATGCACAAGCAATGGTAGCACCGCTGCTGCCGTAACTCCCGTCCTCCGCGCCCGAGCGGACTTGGCACGTGCACGTGCTGGTCCGGATAGGTCGCGTACACGACTTTTCCATGAGCGTGTTACGGCCATGCACCCGGAGCCTACCATCACGCTTTGACTGTTGGCCGCCTTTGGCCCACCTGCTGCGTGCTGCCCGTGCAGTGCCTTCACCGCCCTGCTGAGCGCCCTGGGCCTCACCGCTGAGCAGCTGCTGGCCGACACTGCCGTGCTGAAGCGCGTGCTGGAGGTGCGTGCTAATGGGTACCATATTCAGTACCAATCACTAGAGCTTGCGCATGGTGTGTGGTGCTGCAAGCAGTGGATAGGGGGTGCCAGAGGACGCCGCAGCCGTGCATGGTAGGGCGTGGACACGACAGGGCTTAGCCCGAGGACGGGGCCGGGTTGCCGGGTGTGCTTGCGTGAGGATCACGTGGCAGGTGGCGCAAATGTTGTGCATGACTTACTCGCATGCTGCCGTTTCGTATGCGCAGACCCACATTGTTGCGGGCGACGCCCTGACCACTGCTGGCCTCTCCAACGGCCTGAGCCTCACCACCCTGAAGTGAGTGAGGCGTACAATGTACCTCTCGATCCTCCCTGTGCCATCGACTGTGAGGGCGAATGCAAGGGTTATGGGTCATCGGAGCACCTGGCCAGCGTGCCTCCGCGTGATGGGCGCATGCCTCTCACTGTGTTACTGACTCAGTGCTTGGCACGAAAAGGAAAATGGCCTGATGTTCGCGTCTCCGTCGTGTGGTTGATGTGGAGGCGTACGCTGATTTGCGGGTGCTGACTATACTTTCCTTGCTTGCCCTCTTCAGCAACGGGACGTTGATGGTGGAGCAGAGCGGCAGCAACCCGGCCCGCATCGTGGCGCCGGCCAGCAACGCGACCGTTGTGGGCCGCGAGTCCACCGCCACGTGAGTGTTGTTCTGTGGCAATTTGCACCCCGAAATGTGGAAGAGTTCCAGGGGTGCTTCATGCATACAACGCCGATATTCCTGCACAACCTGCCTGGTAAAAGTAATGCTGCTTGCACCTATACCTGCTGACCAGGTTGCAATAGCAGCCTGGGCTTGGCACGTGTCATAGCTCTCAGGCGCTGACCACTGGGCGGAACCCTAGCCTCCTGCCAGCCCTACCGTGTACGGTGTGCTCGTTCCTGACGCCCTCCATCCGCGCGCATCTTCCCCCAGGGTTGCCATCTTCGTCATCGACACTGTGCTGCTGCCCGCCAACCTCACGCTGTCGCCGCCGAGCGCTCCGGCGCCGCCCCCGCCCTCCCCCGGCGCCGCCGCCTCCGCCGTGCCCTCCCTGGGCCTGCTGGCCACCAGCGCCCTTGCCGCACTGGCTCTGGGCCTGTTCGGGCGCCAGCAGTGAAGCGGTGCCCTAGGAGTTATGGAACAGAAGACTAGTATGTGGATGAGGGCTGCTATTGGTTCCTTCTCCGAACCGGACGGGAGAGTGCACATCAGTGCCTGACCGTGCATGCAGCGGCGTGATGGACGTGATTCCTAGGGAGTAGGGGGCAATTATTTAGACGGGCGGTGAAGAGGCGTGTGTTCCTAGGATGATTCTTCCTCCGCCCTCGGGTGCACACTGTTTAACGTACCCTAGATGGCCTGGTGGCATCTATCCTGACATTCAGGGTGGGTTCCGTGGACCTCTGGTTTTGAGCGGTCTCGATTGACAGAGAGAGAGAAGGGCACGCATGCGTACACAGGCAAACCCGCCTAGCATGACCGGAGAGTCAAGTTTTTCAGCAGGGTGTGCCCCACGCATACGCCTGCAAGAGCGAACGCACTGTCAACAACTTTTAATGGTTTAGCCTGGGCACAGCGCAGGTGCTATTGTGACACCGACGTGTTGATGTGCACGGGTGTGGATGGATGAGGTTCGAAGCTGCACGCACCAGCAGGGCTGGAGTAGGCCTTGCGGATGCTGCGGGCACGCAGCGGAACGGTGCGCAGGAGAGCCAGTACGCTGGGAATCCTGGCTATGCATGCACTTGTACCTCCCATCACCGCATCCCTCTACGCACTTGTAGCGTGCTCGACACTGCTGCACTGACTGCTGCACGGGCCGACAGGTCAGGACGGTGTGGCGTGTCCACCCCGGACACACTATAACACACAACCCCTTAATTTTTCGCGACGGGAGTGACTGTGTGTGTAGCTATGCCCGTGCCCTGGACCTTTGTTGGGATGCCTACTGGCTGCCCCTCCTGACACGGCTGCGGTGTGTCACAGCTAACAGTCCACTAGCCCTTCAAGACCAGCGAGTGAGTACTGGTATCGTAATGTATCAGAGTTGCTGTTGCGGAAGCGTATTGGTAATGATCTGTTGCTGCACTAGACGTAGTAGCAGGCGCCACGTCCTGAGCCGAGGGCTGTTGTACGGCTGCACCAGAGGCTCAACGGGGGAGTCCCTGTACCGCAGAGCTGCCGTAGCCGGCAGTCCAAGGCCTACTCTGCTGTACGACGGGATTGTCGTACAGCTGCCGTACGGCTTGAGCCTCGGGGAGAGGCTTGGATGGGGAAACCGAGACAGAAACCACTTCTTTCCTTCGGATGTTACAATATATGATATCCTGCCCACGTCCTCCGGGCACCACCCCTCAGGAAGGGGTCTTCAGCCCCAGTCTGTCACTCTAAGGGATCGAACTCAGGACTCCTGGGTCCCTACCGTCGAGTGCCTTAGGCGGGAGTGCTGACCCTCAGGTGCCTCTCCAAAGTCAGTAGGGTCCGGGGTATATATACCCCCTGGGCCATGCGCAACGTAATGCAGGGCGCAACGTAATGCAGGACGCAACGTCATGCAGGATTACGTCATGCAGGATTACGTAAGGGTGACAAATGGGACCCTAGCTTACGTAACCCGGACAAATGGCTGCAACGTAATGCAGGCCTTCCAGATTATGTAATGATTACCAACAGCGCCGCTATGACTAATCCTGACAAGCCATGGCCTCGCGACCTCGGCGCATCATCAGTTTACATGCTGCCTTGCTTCATCCCACACGCTCATACACCCAGGGGAGTCCTCCCTGCGTCCATCCTCGCATGCAGTCCTGCATACTGCAGCATCTATCCACACGGACACGGGCCTTAACTGTGCTCCGCTAGGTTGTCCTGATGTCGTGTGGCCACGTTTGTCACGTGTCCACCACACGCGTCACAACACGTGTGCCCATGCAGCCGTGCGACCCTCGCCTGGGCGCCACAGCTGTGGCGTGTCTCCCCTGCCGAAATCCGCTCGTCCCCTGAGCGGACCACCTCCTGGAAGTCCATTCCACAGCTGAGCGTCCAAGGTGGCGCACGCAGAGGGGGTCTCCCACAGAAGCTCAGGCGATGCCAGGGTGTCACTGCTTACCTTGGCACACACGCATGTCCGCCCGCCAGAGCATACGCGGGCTTCTTTGCGAAGCCCAACGGGAGTGGTGGTTTGTGTTTAGCTATATATTATGGTGGTGACAGTCATATAGTTCTCCATATGCTGCTCCTGTCCTTGTGATCGGGTGTTGTCGCCTCAGCTCCTCCCCTGCCTTGCCGGGGCACGCACAGATGTCCTGTGCACAGGTGCTGCACTACGGTGTGCTACGTCGCATACAGTAGCAGACGACGGGAAACGGTACGGCTGCATAGCCTCCTTGTACAAACGTGCCGTACTGTCCGGCTCCACTGCGGTTCCCACCCGCCTGTTTGCACCTTGTCAATTATGACGCCCAGTCTGGGTGAAGTCAAGATAGGTATCAGAGCTTGAAAGTCGTAGAAGTATGAGTGTATCAGAGCGCAATCTTTGAGGGTATCGGACTCTACCAGCGATGCTCCGCCTGCTGAGCGCACGCACACTGCCAGTGTTGTGGTGCCACTGCAGCTCCCCGGCCTTGCTTAGGGTACCAGCCCAGCCGCTTGCTCCTTTCGGGAGCACGCAGGACCCCACACACACAGCGTCATAGGCACCGAACGCATTGCTCAACCTCTTTCTCCCATCGCCAGCTGCTTGCTGTGCTTGCCGTGCAGCCTGCTGGGGTTGCGTGGCTTAGCGCACCCCAGCCTCCTTGCAGCCTCCGCCGGGGTCATAGCATAGACGCGTGGCGCAGGTGTTTTGAACGCATGCCGTAGCTAGTAGCATGTCATTCTCAGAGTCTGACGGCATAACGCAGCCACTCCCCGTGCTCATGCCTGTCCCCTTGAGCCCTGCTCCTGGCCTGGTGCCAATGCCGCAGCCTCCTGGCGCCTGTACGTCCTTCACTCGGGGAACGGCCCAGCTTCATACCTGCTTCATTACCGCTTGTTCGTACCTGGCTTCGTACTGGTGGTTCATAGCTGCTTCATGTAATTCGCTTCATGGCTGCTTCATGGCTGCTTCATGGCTGCTTCATGGCTGCTTCATGCCCGCTTCATTTCCAAGTCATAGTGCGGTCGTACTGCTATGAAGCGGAACTATGAAGCAGGTCTTAAGCAATCAGGAAGCGCTCCCGTTACAGTTGTTTGTTCCCGTTATACACATCCTCAACCTGCTAAACACAATACCGTTATGCATACGTGCACACCGCCACTCAACTCACAATGCCAGCTTGCCCACACCAGACGTCTGGTCAAAGCTGCAAGGTACGCCACACGAGTTTGAGCACACAACACACGCACCAAACCAGAACCGAACGTCCATACTGCCAGCAGCACCAGTACACCAACCCAGTACCGTACGCTAAGGGTGATAAACTTGCTGCTCTTAACAGGCCAACGCCTGATCCACTTCATGGTAGTCGGTCGGTCACCATTTATTGGCTGCCGCAGTACGGCATGGTGGTTCCTGCAGAAGTGGTAACACGCGATGTAAATGCGCAAGTAGACTCAGGTACAGCCAGAGCGGGCTGATAGCTGAACTGAGCTGCAGGCTTACCATGTGTACCATACATTATACTGTACACGAACTTCGCACAAGAGGACCTGCAGACATAGGAGATGTACGTCAGCGGGGCTACTGTGTAAGGGAAGGCCCACACTACCGTTAACTGCACCAGTTCTGCGCAGGGCATGTTGTGTGGCTGGCAGCAGTTAGCCCACATGGCAGGGAGGACGTTGGAGCCAGGGAAGCTAGCTCATGCTTCCTTGTACCTATGGTACTGGCATGCAGGAAGACAGTGGTCCTTAGTGCAGCCCGTTCCTGCACACACCTGAGCACAACTGCGGAGCGCTCTGGGCCCCTGATCACGTTGATAGCTCTCACCTTGCATTGTTGAGACACCACAAGCTTCACAGTGTTGGGAACAGTAATTGCCAATAAACGGTAATCCCCAGTTAAAGAACCTGCAATCCACGTGAGCAAGCAAGCACCGTTATCCTGCATATAAGCAACTATGCATGGCTGATTGGGTGCAGTCAGCAAAGGAATGCATACCTGACGAGTCCCAAGGGGTAAGAAGCAGCGGAGGCCAGGTTCGGTGGCGGTCTGGGGCCTTACGCTTTTCCCTGTCCTGCAGAAAAGGGCCAAACAATAGACATCTCACCGCTTTGCGCTCAGGCCATGCGTAAGGGTGTTCAAAGCGTTCCGTACCCGTACCTCACAGCACACCCCCAGGAAGCCAGCACCCGGCCGGAGAGGCGCAGCCCTCTGCAACGCCAACGCATCTCCATGCTTGAATTGCTGACGTGTTGAGTTGCTACTGATGTATGCTGAACTGTATACGCGTGAGCAAGGGAATTGCGACCAGATCGCGACGCAATGCCCTGCTGACGCTTGCGCGCCGCAAGAATACCATGCACCTTCTAATACTTTTGGCAGTAAGTCCGTGTTCTATTGTATCTGAACCGGCATCTTGAGCTGCGCACCGGCAAAGCAAATTTGAAACGAGGCTGGCCAACAAGGTCAACTAAATGGAGGTAGAACAGCACAAGTATGATAGGAAGTATGTAGATATACAATTCGTGTTGTTTAGTTTGTGCGCTGGGGAACAAAGGGCCCAACATCAAGTCGGAGCGCATGCAGGGTGCAACCTCGAGGTTGCACCCGCCAGGGGAGTTCCCAGCGCAACCTCGAGGTTGCACCTGGGTGCGGTCGCGCTGCACAAAAAGGCAGGGCGCTGTATGACAATATTCTTTACTTAAAGAAGATGCAGCTGTATTCATTTAGCATCTTATTTTGTCGGGCGCGTTTAGACTGGGCGCTTGTGGACTTTGAGCCTGAAGCCCCAGCGCCCTACGAGTGTACAAATGCCAATTGTGTGCATATATGTCCGCTTAAAGTCAATAATTTGTTAGCGATGACTATGCCTGTGACCCTGCGCTTCCAGTCCTTGTGCCGTTGGCGCCAGGGGAGTGCACATCCGCAAGTGCCCCTGACTGAGGCGGACGTGACCAAGCTTGGGTGGATCAGACAGTGTACAATTGACAGGATGGCTTGACATGCACCAAGGCCAAAGGGCCCTGCATCCTTAGGTTCTCCGCCACCTGCCCACGTGCTGCATCCTGTATGCTTCATGTCTGCTTCATGGTGGGTTGAGCCCCATTGCACCCAAGGGTCCCCCAAGCCCATCCCCTGTGGTGTGTGTCTACGTAAACCGTAGTAATAATACATAGAGATTCTTTATAAGTACAAAACAGGCTCAAAGGAGGTAATAGACTCTGCTTCATGGAGGGTATGACTGGGGTACGAAGCAAAAATGGCTAGTATGAAGGAGGCCCATTCCCCGAGTGCTTGCGCACCTGCCAAACTCCATGCCCCACGCACACATCTCCTCCCGATGTAATGCCTTCGTCCTTAGTTGGGTCTGGCTCCTGGTCATGAGGCACTGTTGTCGCACCTTCCCGGCCGGCTGTTCTTGCCGCCTCCCCTCCGTATGTGGGTGTGGCTGTTGCGTAACGAGTTGCTGGTCCACCTTGCAACCAACACGGCACCCCACCAGGATCGTAGGGTGTCATGCCATCCTCCGGTCCATCAGAACCACACTTGTCAGGGTCAATGGCCTGATCCACACTTGCTGAGATGGCAATGCCGCCCTGCTGTGCCGCGGTTAGGCCTCCCTCAGTGCTGTGCTCGTACCACGGGGCGTCTGCCGCCAGCACCACACCCGTGGAGTCTTCGTACACCGTAAATTTCAGGCCGGGTTCCGACCCGCATGCTGAGCAGTTCTTGATCCTGTTGCTGTCCGTTCCGTCGGATGAGTCCGGCCCACCTGGGTCCTCTGGTTCACCGTTACATGTGATAGCGGTGAGGGCTGACGCCCCTTCCATGCCTGTGTCTGCGGCGGGAACCACCTGATCACCACGCCCGCCATTGCTGCTTCCCTTACACATCGATTCTTCACCTTGTAGTCCTTGCTGAAAGCCGAAATTACCCTCTTGTTGCCGCATGGTGACCGCAAGTGGCGCGGGGCCTAGGCCTCGGTCACCACCGGACCCACACGACGGGTTGGGTAGAGCCTGCTGCGGTTGCTTGGCACCGGCAGCGCCGCTGTCGGCAGTCATCTCCACAGTTGAAGATAGTACCAACGACGGCATATTGCTGTACTCCTCTCCTCCTTGCATCTCCAACCCGCCTGGGTCCTCAGGCTCGCTGTCACGTGGGGTAACTGTTGGGGCTGGAGGGACTCCCACGCTCGTTGTCGCGGTAACCGCCATCTGCTGCTCAAGCTCACCAATGTCGCTGCCCGCAAGGCATAAGCACATCTTGGCATCGCTCGTGCATGGCATGCGCTCCACCTCACGCGTGGACCTGTGCGGTAAGGGGCCGGGGAATGCGCCGCCCTCCCCCGCCTCAGGCCCAACCGCCAGGGCAACTGGCACAGCTGCCTGTGCCCTAACCATCATTGCCGGAACCGACGCCGGTGTGTCGTCGCTCTCACTCGGGTATGCCCCTGGTCCGCTGCCCCGCTGGCCTTCAATACCCTGGTACATGTAGCCCGCCCTGTCAGAGGGCTCGGGGTAAATGCCTGCGCCATGGCCACGAGATGGGCCGGCGTGGCTTAGCGCACCGCTACTGCTTTGCCCCTTTGCTGCTCCTCCAGACGCAGCCTCCGCCGGGTCAGAGGGGAATGTTCCACCTCGTCCTCTTGCTCATCATCACACCAGTATCCACCATTTTCCGGCCATTCAGGCTCGTCGTACTCGCAATCTTGCTGGCTCCACTGGTCGTGGGTCTCCTCGGCTCCCCTGCCTTGCTCAGCACCACCAATATGGGGGCAGTTAGTATCCGTGCTAGGGGTACGCGCCGTATGCGCTGCAAACGAGGGTTCCCCTTGCCGCCAAGCCTGTGGGCTCATCTCGTAGTAGAGCGGTAGCGTGTCCACTCCCAGGTACATGAGGAGGGTACGCTCCAGTGCTGCAATCTGTCGTCTGAGCTCCGCCATTTCCAGCTCCTGGGTGTCCGTTTCCACCTCGGCTAGAAAGATAGCCGGTTTAAATGGCTCATACCCCTGTTTCTTCGGTGGTCTGGTGTTGGCCCCTACGGTGTGGGCCTCGCCCATGGCCGCCGCATCGGTCGTTTGCTGGTGCTCCTGGCTTCCCCACGGAGCCCCTTCACTCACATAGATGGCGTCGTCAATCGCCTGGTTTAGTGAGCGTGGCCGCATCAAGTATACCTCTTTGTAAATCCGCCTGTCGAGGCCCCTAAGAAAGCTGTACATATGCGATGGGTCTTCATCAAAGGAAACGTTGAGCTGTCCGGCGAGGTGCCGATACCGGTCCGCATACTGCCGTACAGTCTCATGATGACGCTGGCGGCACGATGCCAGTTGGCCGTACAATTCTTCTTGGCGTACATCAAATCGCTCTAGAAACGCCTCCTTGTACTCGTTCCAATGCTGTATCTGGGCAGTGTGTGCCGTATCCCAGAACAGGGCAATGGGGCTTAAACGCAGCCTAGCCACTGAAAGCTTGTCCTCCTCGTTCCATCCAAACAAGCGCCCATGCCGTTCGATCTTGTCCAACCACAGCCTTGCATCATCTTCCTCTGGTCGGAACACGCTTATAGTATTAAGGGCGGAGGCCGTGAAGGTTGCCATGGTGCACCGCCACGCAAGCTAGGTGCGCCTCTAGGGTCCACGTGGACGTGGGGGCGTGTGGGCAAGCTGTGGCCTTGCAGAGGTAAGGTACCGTTACTGCAACTGGTAAATGCTGACGAGTCTTAAATGTAGAGCTTGGTTCTCGGGTTCCCTGTGGATGGGCAAGGGTGCCCGGCTTGGGAACCAAGGGGGTAGGGAAGGGGAAAGGTGAGGACCGATGGGTCCTGGCGTGTTCTTGGATGCTCCTCCGTAGTCCGTACTTGAGCGCTGTATCAGGCGCCACGCTGCCGATAGGTCAGCAACGGGGCTCCTCCTGGGTTGCTGCTGTTCCACTGCCCTGCCGCACAGGTGGGCTAACCCCAACCTGGCTCTGATACCACCACCCCGGACACACTATAACACACAACCCCTTAATTTTTCGCGACGGGAGTGACTGTGTGTGTAGCTATGCCCGTGCCCTGGACCTTTGTTGGGATGCCTACTGGCTGCCCCTCCTGACACGGCTGCGGTGTGTCACAGCTAACAGTCCACTAGCCCTTCAAGACCAGCGAGTGAGTACTGGTATCGTAATGTATCAGAGTTGCTGTTGCGGAAGCGTATTGGTAATGATCTGTTGCTGCACTAGACGTAGTAGCAGGTGCCACGTCCTGAGCCGAGGGCTGTTGTACGGCTGCACCAGAGGCTCAACGGGGGAGTCCCTGTACCGCAGAGCTGCCGTAGCCGGCAGTCCAAGGCCTACTCTGCTGTACGACGGGATTGTCGTACAGCTGCCGTACGGCTTGAGCCTCGGGGAGAGGCTTGGATGGGGAAACCGAAACAGAAACCACTTCTTTCCTTCGGATGTTACAATATATGATATCCTGCCCACGTCCTCCGGGCACCACCCCTCAGGAAGGGGTCTTCAGCCCCAGTCTGTCACTCTAAGGGATCGAACTCAGGACTCCTGGGTCCCTACCGTCGAGTGCCTTAGGCGGGAGTGCTGACCCTCAGGTGCCTCTCCAAAGTCAGTAGGGTCCGGGGTATATATACGCCCTGGGCCATGCGCAACGTAATGCAGGGCGCAACGTAATGCAGGACGCAACGTCATGCAGGATTACGTCATGCAGGATTACGTAAGGGTGACAAATGGGACCCTAGCTTACGTAACCCGGACAAATGGCTGCAACGTAATGCAGGCCTTCCAGATTATGTAATGATTACCAACAGCGCCGCTATGACTAATCCTGACAAGCCCTGGCCTCGCGACCTCGGCGCATCATCAGTTTATATGCTGCCTTGCTTCATCCCACACGCTCATACACCCAGGGGAGTCTTCCCTGCCACTATGACGACAGGGAAGCGCGTAACCCGAGCGTTACGCGCGTACGGCTGCGTACGGCTGCGTCTGAGCGCGTGGGGCTTTGCGTGCCCTTCAGCAACGTTAACGCAGTGGTGCAGGTGGACCCTTGGGAACACCCCTTGCCGCGCACGTGTTGGGCGCAGTAGCTGCTGCACAGCGATGACATTTGATATTCTATAATACTGAGCATTATTTCAATTGTCTGCCGTGCCTTGTGCCTTCTCTTGCAGTGTCCGCTGGTTACGCGTGCGTTAAGGGCCTTATGGTAGGGTAGCGCTGGCCCTGACTCAGGCCCGCTTTGCGTCTAGATACTGCAGCCCGTCCACCTTTTATATCTATTTGGTGTTATGCCTACCATTAAATCATTTCAGAGGAGGATTGGGTGTAGCCGTCGCTTGCATCAGGGCGACAGGTGAAGCTGGCATAGCGCGCATGCTAAACGCGCGTTAAGCTGCGCAATGCTGAGGCAATTCTGTCACAATTGCATGCCACTCTGTACTTGTTGCGATGTACACCGACGATGGCACGACCGCCCTCCTACCCGAATCCTTCCGCATGAGGACGCGCCCTTACCAGCGCACCGAAAGGACTTACCTGCGTGAGCCTTATGAAACTACGTTTTAGAGAGGGAGGGGGTTCTTGAAGCGAGTGACTGCAGCCGGAGCAGCCGCAGAGTTGCAGCCGGTTGCGACCGCTTTATAGTGCAGTCATTTGAGCTACAACGCCACTACACATTGGAGTGTCTGTACAACGTACGACAGGACGAGCATGCCCCGGTGAGCTGGGGTCGCCGGGACGCCATTGGGCTGCCGCACGGGGGCGTGCCAGGGGCGGGGATGCCAGCCACTGGGAGTGCGTGCATGGGTCAGGGCACCAAAACCTTTGGTGCCACTGCACACAAGTGAAGCTTGCGCCTTTGCTTGAGATGTACATACTCAATTGCCATGAGCACAATTAATTATTTGTTGGGAAACAGGGGCACAACTGCGTGCATGAGTGGGGCCTGAGTGGGGCCGCTCGTGCATGCAGGGCCGGACCTGTTGCAGACTCACACGGCGCACCTATCGAGCTTTGCATGCAAGATTTGAGTGCACGTGTACAATGCTGCACGGGCATCACGGTGCTGGGAATCGGATGCGGGCCGTGTGGGGTCAGGGATCTGAATGGTGGGCAGGTGGGGTAACCCTGCGTGCCCACTTTGATGTCGATAAGGGCACTTTGGCATGTACCTGGTAGTGGGGTTCATTGGGCAACCTTTGAGCCTTATATGCTCGGCTTGAGGGCTGGTGCATTATGTTGCAGGGAGCGGCAAGGCGCTGGGAACCAGTAGTGCCCAGGGTGGCAATGTAGGAGAGTAGTTCAAGGCCTCTGATCCAAAAGGCATGGCGTACAGTAGGCGGCGGGTCCTGTAGGATTGCAAAAATGCATGTTGCACGCTGTTGAATGTCCTTGCACCTTGCTAACGACCGTGCAGGCCCGGGAATAGCGGAGGCGCACGTGGTAGTGCACCCTCCAGGCAGGTGTGGGCCGGCGGGAGGAGGGCCGCCTGCCCTGGCTCCTGGTCTGCGGCAGCTTGACAGCCACGTGGTGAGTAGTGTGGGTTGGAAAGGTGATGCGGCGTGTGCCAGGTGCAATGAAAGGTTGCGTGCACGCCGTAGAAAGCCGTACGGCAGGTGCGCGGCAGGCTGTGGATGCACCGGGACCGCCAGCTTGCAAGGGCATGTGTATTAGCAGCTGGGGGAGCGGGGATCGGCTTGCGCCACAAGGGCCAAACCATCTCGCTTTGCGGACAATCGGGGAGAATCTGACCAGCTCCACCATTGGGGTGTGACTGGAGGTCAAGGATCGGCGTTATCACCAAAGTCGCATGCATTCCCGGGGCGGTGGTGCCAAGGGTAGCAATGTAGGGGTGTAGTTCAAGGTCACTGATCCAAAAGGCATGGCGTACGGTAGGCGGCGGGTCCTGTAGGATTGCAAAAATGCATGTTGCACGCTGTTGAATGTCCTTGCGCCTTGCTAACGACCGTGCAGGCACGGGCGTAGCGGAGGCGCACGCGGTAGTGCACGCTCCATGCAGGTGTGGGCCGGCGGGAGGAAGGGCCGCCTGCCCCGGCTCCTGGTCTGCGGCACCTTGACAGCCACGTGGTGAGTAGTGTGGGCTGGGAGATGTAATGCAGCGTATGCCAGGTGCAATGAAAGGTTGCGTGCACGCCGTAGAAAGCCGTACGGCAGGTGCGCGGCAGGCTGTGGATGCACCGGGACCACCAGCTTGCAAGGGTATGTGTATTAGCAGCTGGGGAGCGGGGGGCGACTAGGGCCAAACCATCTCGCCTTGCGTACAATCTTGAATCATCTAATATTCCGTGGCATATTTTGTCGTTGGATGCCCATGCAAAACGTTGCAGGAAGTGGCATGGAGCTGGGAACTGATGTGGGCCGTGTGGGGTCGCCCTGTTCGCTTGCTTGGCGATGGGAACACATGTGGTACGCAGGGCAGCCTTCTTCACTTGCACATCAGGTGCCCTTTCAGCGCTTAATGGAATGGGGTACTGCCCTCATGACGTGTTGCAGGGAGCGGCACAACGTTGGAGACCGGGCGTGAGCTTTGTGGAGGAGCAACTGAAAGGCTGGATGACCCTCTGTGCTCTTAGTTTGTGGGGGCACTCGCATATGCGCGACAGAACCTATGACAAGTCCACGGGCGCTGAACGGCATTCCAAAGTGGCACATCAGGCACGAGGTACCTATCGAGCGTCAAGCTTCGTTCACGGCCCGTGTGGCGCGTTGCTGGGTGTGGCACGGCGCTAGGGACTGGGTGTGGCCGTGTGGGGTGCCACACCCTGAACGGTTGGACAGCACTGTTTGCATCCATGTCGATGGTGCGCATGACTGACGGTCTGACAAAAGTTGCACTTCAAGCAGTTATCAAGCATAGTATTCAAGGGTTCACTGCCCGCCTGACGCTTCACAGGCGGCAGCACGGCGCGGGGGGTCGGGAGTGGGCTGTGTAAGTTAAGACACCTCAGGTGGGGGCCCAACCGTAAGGCGTCCAGGCCGCTCCACACAACGCCAGCCACACTGGCGGGTGTGTCACATGTAATTACATGTATGTGCAAGGTTTGTTGGTGTCCCGCAGCCGGGTGCACGCGTTCCAGGGTCGGGAGCCTGGCCTGGGTGGGGCACCTGCGCGGGACTCCCCTGGGTGGTGGGCGTGGGCCGAACCGTAAGGCCTTTCGGCCGTTCCACACAACGCCACCCACCCTGACGGCGTGTCACATATAGAGACATGTCTGTGCAAGGTTTGGCGGTACACTACCGTGTTCGCACTATGGTGAAAGGCGTGAATACACCAGGCAGTGTTCAACCTTGGTATCCCCCAGAAACACGAGCTTCGTGTTCACCCCTTGGTGTTTCATGCCGCAACACGGTATACGGTGTACACACGGGGCCATGTCCTACACATGATACCGTATACTGGTACCCGTATTGGTACACGAGGTGGTAGGTGTACACACGGGACCCCAGAAGTGCAGACAGTCACAGTTACAGACCCCGAGGGGGGCACGTCCGGAGAGCCAGGGGGCCATAAGGACGAGTAATGCCTAATGCGGTATTATGACTATTGTGCGGGGATGCATGGCTTATTTGCCACTACCCGCACGTCCCGCAGCCGGCCGAGCACGCCGCTGGAGGATACGATGCCTTTCTCGCCACACCTCGTCCAGGATGCCGAGCTGTAGGGGTGGCCGAGTCCGTTCACGTGCGACGGTGGCATATGTCATTTGCGAGACGGCCTGTAAGGGAGGCACATAAGATGCCCATCGACCTTTTTTGGCATGGCTTTACTGCCCGCTTGACGCGTTGCAGGGAGCGGTGCTGCGCTGGGGACGGATTGGGCGTGGGCTGTGTGGGTGAGAGGACCTGAGTTGGATGAGGTACCGGTAGCGCAGTTCCTTTCCGTGCGATGGGGGCAAATGTCGGACACGGCGCGGGCTGTTCAACTGGCACATAAGATGCCTATCAAGCATTGTACGCAAGGATTTACTGCCCGCTGGACGCGTTGCAGAGAGCGGCGCGGCGCTGGGTACCGGGCGTGGTCTGTGTGGGTCAAGGCACCGGAGGTGGATAGAGTGGCGCAGCTCCTTTGCGGCGACGGGTGCGTTGTTGGGCGCGGTACAGGCTGGTAAGTTGGCGTATCAGATGCATATCTAGCATATGACGGAAGGGTTTACTGCCCGCTTGACGCTTTGCAGGGAGTGGCGCGGCGCTGGGGATCGGGTGTGGGTATTATGGGGAGCCGTACCTGGGTCTTGGGCGGCACTGTTTGCTTTGACGCCGCGGGAAACATTTATACGTGCGTGCGCAGGCATACTATTTTCGTCACGGATATTTGGTGTGTAGAAGTCTTGAAGGCGGTTGCATCATGGGCAGCCAACAGTGCATTGTGTGGACCCACGTGTGGACCGTCGGATGGTGTTTTTCCCAGCCCTTTGCATGCTGGATGCAGCAACCTTGAGGATGAAGCACCAATCACTCCTCGCAGCTCTACTGTGCAGATGGGACAAGGGACGAGGGCCGCATAAGCAAGGACACGAGCACACGACATGCCAACAGCTGCAACTTGCGTCAGGAGAGGGTGCCAGGGCGTGGCATGCGGCGCAGACCATGGACATCAGGGCGATGATCTGAAGAATCGTATGCGAAGAATGAAGACGTGTTTTGTAAGTGTGCACGGCAAAAGAACGAGGACAATTCCCGAAGTGCCGTACCACTTTCAAATCGCAAAGACTTCCTCGCAAACCTGAACTGTAGTCTCGTAATAATTTGATGATTGCAAACGCATTGTAAGCTGACAGTGAACTGGTTGCCGTGGTTGCTTCACGCCTAGTCTTGCCGAGCGCTCTCTACCGTCTAGGCTTTGCTGCAGCCGTGCGGTCTCCGCAGTGCAACTAAAGGAGCTGTATCTGGAACGCATCTACCACCAAGATAAACCGTAAGAACTCGGGCCTTGATGAAGCCCGGGAAAGAACGCCCCAACCGGACCTGCGCTTTGCCCCTGCCTGCGCTTCTCTGTGTAGCACTGAGACTGTGCAGATGCCATGCAATCTCATTCTTCTGCTGCTAATGCTCGTAGGTTTATGGGCTGACGCGTGTCGGTGCGTTCCTTGCCATCGTGCGCTGCTGCTGGTGCTCCGTCCATCCGAAATGGCACCGCTTAATCTTCTCCTCAAGAGAGAATTAAGCGGGCTGGCAGCGCATCTCCGCGGCGGTGGTGATCCAGGTCAACGTCGATGATCGCCAAGGTGTGCAAAGCACACTGTGCTTTGTGTTCTACTTTACTTTTGGCCACTTGTCGCATGACCTCATACATGTAGCAGGACACTGGGCGATGCCGGCTGTTAAGCAAGCACTCGTGCCATGGACGGTCAAGCAGCGACACTGCGAGGGCAGCATCACAGGCGTCTGAGTGCCTACCTTGCAGCAGCTGTATCCCCTGACCACCCGACGACCGACCACACACCACAGGTCGGCAATAACGACCACGGCTCTGTATCCTGTCGGCAACCGTGGGGCGATGCCGCTCGCGGGCGACCTGGCTTTACCCACCCCATCAAAAGGGGCACAAGGCGCTGAAGGACTCACAAGGTCTTAACGGCGTGCTTGTGGAGGTGGGTGTGGGACACCGGGTTGCCGCGTGCCGGTCGCATAACAGTGCCGCAGCACAGCAGCACAGCGGGTAATGCAGGACGGCAGGTCTCTCCTGCCATAGAGTTCCGGGGAGGGAGGCATGCAGCCGCTGTGCGGCAAGGTGGGCTCTTGGAAGCATTGTGTATTGTTGCCTCAGATTTCAACCTGCAACATAACGGACAACAACACGAGTCTTGACTGGGTCCCGTGCTGTACAAGTTCACTGGTCACGTGCTAAGCCATTCGATAAGCTGCCGTTGCTTGTAGGAGGAGGAGCAGTCCGCAAGCAAGGCGACAAAGCCTTCAAAGAAGAAGGTACGACACATTTGGCAACCCGTCTTCGTGTGGGGCCTGGGTCCCTGCCTGAAGGTTCTATTGCCCGGTATTACAGCATCCTGAGCAGTGCGAACGAAGTCTAGGCATTGCGGCGCACTAAAACACAGTTGTCAGGGGTGGGGGTTGCACATTTCACGTAGAAGCGCTTCTTGTCCTTCCCTGACTCGCTTTGAATGTTGCTGCGTCGCCCTAAATTTCCGGGCTCCTCCCTCATGCCTGCATCAACTCATCGTGGTGTGTCCAATGTGCAGGCCGGGGCTGGGGACGACAACCAGGCCAACGGCAAGGGCCGCGGCAAGGGCACAGGGCGCAACAGCTGCAACAGCCACCAGGTGAGCGCTTCAGCTACCCTCGCGGTGTTGAGGCCAGACTGTTTCCTGCCATGACTGCATGCAGACGGTTCAGGCCGCCAAAATCCGGACCTGCTAGCAGTGCATGTTGGTTCTTGCGTACTAGAATCAATGTACGCTTATTGCCCCTCGTGCAGGTTGACTAACTTCCACCAAGGCCTGCGTGTACAGGAGCATGGGCTGCGGGCGATCCAATCAGCTACAGCAGGGGTTGTTGAGTCCAGCAGGCGTGGAGCGCCTGCGTGATGGAGCTCCCCGATATTTATCATGTTTAATGCGTCGAATGAGTGCAGGGGTTTGCCAGTTCAGGGTTGCAGGACTACACGCTTTGTAGGAAGCCACTCGCTTGTGTCCTTTGAAGTGACACTTATAGGAGCATTGTGACCCTGGTTGATGCGTACGTTGATGCTGGTTGGGTGCATGGTTGGGTGCGAGAAGGGTTGGTACCGTGGGCCGTGACATGTGCGGCTCTGTTGAGTGGCAGTTGGATCGCACGGTGTGAGCATCGGGACGAAAGAGGGCCTGCCTGTTGCCCATGTAACGACAGACGCAGCTCGTGCGTATACTGCGAAATCAATGTGCGGTTTCTACGGATCCCTTGCGTGGGCCTTGCGTTAAGTAACGCAGGACCTAAAGCACCTGTACCGCCCCAGAGTAGCACCTGCTTTACAAAGCGCTATGACTGCTACATAGAGGTGACGCGTGCGTTTGCTTGGTGCGACAGCGAGCGTCACAGACCAACGTGTTGCGTCAAACCCGCAGTAACCCTCTACGCACGATGCGTAGCAGAAGGCGTAACGAGATAACGCTTAGCGTAGATGTGCCCTCGCGCGTTACAGGGCCCTACGCAGACCACCTTACGGCGCTGAACCCTCACGAAGCTGCCTGGTTCCCTAACGCACGTTCCGCATGGACTTGTGCAACCACTTAAAAAGCATGCGTAACATTGCTCCTTTGCGTGCGTCCTGCGTCGCTTCACACCGTAAAGCGGCGTGCGTATGGCCACCTACGCCAGCGTTAGAGCCATCACTACGCGCAGGTTACGCGCCCCTACGCGCTCCCCTGTCGTCATAGTGTGCGTCCATCCTCGCATGCAGTCCTGCATACTGCAGCATCTATACACACGGACACGGGCCTTAACTGTGCTCCGCTAGATTGTCCTGATGTCGTGTGGCCACGTTTGTCACGTGTCCACCACACGCGTCACAACACGTGTGCCCATGCAGCCGTGCGACCCTCGCCTGGGCGCCACAGCGGGCAGTTTCCTGTAGTGATCGAGCCATGCCATGACCCAGTCCATGACGTGTACTGGCTTCCATGAACCGTGAACCGCCGCACCCACGGCTTGAGACCCGTTACTCAGTACTGCTACCACCAGATGCGAGTGGTCATGTCCAGGAAAACCGAATGAGAGCCCACATTGGTTGCAAGATGCCGTGATCTGCGGCGCTAGGTGGCACACAGCATGCAGCAGGGACGTGCGCCAGGCAGGTAGCACGGGGAATCACAGAGCGATTGGCTGCACACCTACCCACAACGCAGTACCTACCCTTCGTGCACCCCCTTAACACCCAGCTCACCCCAGGATATGCCCACCTATGCACCTTGCCCAGGTGGGAACAGAGCCGTGTACCCTCTTGCTTGGTGCTAACTGGCATCTCCAGGAGCCATTTCTTACCGGGCTCAGAGCACGGACACCAAGGCGGACAGCAAGAAAACGCAGCGTATCAGGACAAGTGATATGTCTCATATGGTGCCAACACAATGTGGAATTCTCCGGCGCTCAGGCTGATCGGCAATGCCACTCGTACTGGCTCTCGTCCCGAAGTTCTGTCGATGCACCGCCCAGAGCCCGAGCTCGCCAGCAATTGCGGCCTCACACCACTGATAAAACTTTCAAGTATAGCTTTGTCACTTCGGATACCGATATTAGCTCCTGTTCAAGGACTCATTCCTCTTCATTTGCAGAAACAGCAAAATGGCAGAGCCGCTGATCCTGAACTCCGTGATAGGCTTTGGAGGTCAAATTGAAAATGGGCTAATAGTACACCCAGACCAACGCACCCTTATCTACCCACTTGGCAGCACCATTGTCCTACGCGACCGGACAGACTCGCGTTCTCAGGAGTTTTTACAAGGACATTCTGATAAGGTGGATGGCTGCTCATGTATGCGAGGTCCACAAACTGCTGCGAGGGAGCACGACTTGACGCGCGGCCCGTCGTGGCGCAGGTGTCGTGCCTGGCGCTCTCACGCTCAGGGAAGTACCTTGCCTCCGGGCAAATCACATACATGGGCTTCACAGCAGACATCATCATATGGGACCTGGAGACAAAGCAGCTCTTGCACCGCATGGCGCTGCACAAGGTGGGTGCGGTTTGGGGGGTGTCGGGGGCAGGGGCTGGCGGGGGAGCGAGGGCATGCAGGCAGTGCCAGGGCTGTCGCCCCAGCGCTGGAGAGCGTCCCCGACAAGGCAGTGCCCATGCGTCGCAGGTCAAAGTGCAAGCACTGGACTTCTCTCCAGATGAGCGCTTCTTGGCGTCATTGGGCGGGCAGGACGACAACGCCCTGGTGAGAACCGAGGTCGAGGCTGCTGTGCACGCAGGCCCAGGGGCAGCGCAGCGTGGAGCGTCGCCAACACACTCTGCTACTAGCCTAGGCAGCTGCGGGTACAGCGACAGCTACTGGTTCAGGAGCTAGCCGATGTGTTTTTAATACTGTCATTGGCTTCGGGGGGGGCTTCGGGAAGGGGGGTGGTTTTGGAGGCGGTCGGGGTTACGGTTATCCCGAGAGCCCAGGCTGCAACAGCGCTACCGGCGGCGCTCCATGGCGGCCGGCTGTGACATGCCATGTCGCCATGCTTACATGGACAGTGAAGTGAGAATCCTGCAATTGCCTAGGCGCACGCACGCCCACGGCCCGTCCGACGGTGGGGACAGCATGTCGGGCTCCCCAACCACACGCCTGCGCCGTACGGGTCCTCCCGGGCCACAGCACCCGTTGCGCTCAGCACCTGGGCCTGCCACGTGCCGCCCCCGCAGGTGCTGTGGGACGTGCTGTCCGGGAACGCCATCTGCGGCTCGCCCTGCAGCACCAACTTCACCAACTGCGTCAAGTTCTTCAACAACAGCAGCGACCGGCTGCTCACGGCCGGCAACTACAACCTCAACATGTGGACGTACGACGGCGTGAACAACAAGCTGCGCCCTACGGAGGCGACGCTGGGGACCCTGAAGCGGGTCTTCAAGACGGTGTCCATCGACGCCAGCGACACGTACGCGTACTGCGGGACCACCACCGGGGACGTGCTGCAGGTGGGGTGGAGCTGCATCACTTGATTGGTTGGAAAGACAAGAGAGCGCTGAGGGGTCGTGGCACGTGGGGCTGGGGGCCGGCCGCACTATGGGTTCTTACGGTTGCTGCGCAACTGAATCACGCCCGAGCTTGCTAGGACCCGACCTCCCACCCCCACCCCCAGCCACCAGCGCTGCCCACTTCCTCGCAAGCACTAGTAGTTTGCGGGCCCCGCCACTCCCCGGCTGGCTGGCAGCTGCTTACTCACACATCCACGCAGCGGGGACGCCTGGACGGGTTCCGGCTGTACGGCACGTCCTGGAGACCGACACACGTACATCACCTAGCCTTGTTGTGGTAATGGTTGACACGTTGCACAAGTAAGCTGCACATGACGTGCACTTGCAGCCCAGCGCGCCCACACGCACCGCTCCTTACTGCGATGATGCAGATTGCCCTGGACCGCGTGCTGTTCAAGAACACCGGCCCCGCCAAGGGCAACATGTCGCTGGGGGTGACGGCGTCGTGCGAGGTGCCCACGGGGGACATCCTGGTGGGCAGCGGAGACGGCACGCTGCAGGTGGGAGGGGGAGGGACACGGGCGGGCGGCACAGCTGCGTGCAACAGAGGGCAGCGGGCGGGTGGCGCCTGGGGCCAGACAGCTGCACCCATGCCGGGTCCACCCTGCGGCAGTGTCTGACGCGGAGCAGGCAAGGCCTGACCTGAGCCGGGCTGCATGTGGGCTGGCAGTGTCTGTGATTGCTGTGCTGGACCTGCTGGTTGCGTGCTGCCGCTGTCGGCAGCACGCCCAATATGCGAGGGGGCAGGAGGAGCCAGCATGAGGTGGTGTGTGGCACCTGCACGCTCGTTCCGTTCCTGCCAGGTGCTGCGCACGGTCCCGGAGCCCAGCTCCACCAACCCCAAGCTGCTGCGCAAGATGCCGGGGCTGGCCGTGGCGCGCGTGGAGGGCGCCGTGACGTCCATCGCGCTGGCGGACATTGGACCGCGCTCCTTCACCTTCTTCGTGGGCACCGCCATGTGCAACATCTACAAGCTCACCTACGAGCCAGCCACCTCCAGGTGGGCGGGGGAGCTTGGCGCACACAGCGCGATCACGCGCCCCGCAAGCAGTGCGCGCCTCTGCCTTCTGTGCATGGCGCATGCCATGCTGCTGCCTTGAGCTTCCCTGAACGTGATCATGCTGGGATTGGCTAGTCGGTTACTGGTATGGCACGGTGGTTTGGCAGTGGTGGGCTGACGGCTGGTTGCGGCGCTGTGTTGCTGCAGGCTCAAAGAGGAGCTGGTGCAGACGGCGCACGCGGAGAAGATCAACGGGCTGGCCTTCCCGCACGAGTTCAGCGAGGTGTTTGCCACGTGCGGCACGGGCAACATCCGCGTGTGGCACCTGGCGACGTGCCGCGAGCTGCTGCGCATTGCGGTGCCCAACCTCGAGTGCTTCTGCGTGGCGTTCTCCACGGTGAGCGACGTACCGCGCCAGGCGCGAGGCCGGGGCAGCCCAGGGGATGTTCCGGGCGAGCGGCAAAGATGCGAGCTGGCGGACTGCGCCGCTTCAATGGAGGGACGAACCTGGACTGGCCCAGGGGTGCATGCAGGGGTTGCAGGACACGTGGCAGTCGGGGCTCAGATCATACATAACACACCGTCAAGGGGTGGTCACAGGTGGTCGTCCAGTTGTTCTCAACTGACCCGACCCCTTCCACCCCCCTCTGTGGCCTCCGCCTTTGCACGGCCTGCAGGACGGCAGCACCATCCTGTCGGGTTGGGGCGACGGCAAGATCCGCGGCTTCGGGCCGCAGTCCGGCAAGCTGCTGTTCACCATCAACGACGCGCACCAGAAGGCCGTCACCGCGATCGCGTCCACCGGGGACTCGTCGCGCATCATCTCGGGAGGGGAGGAGGGCATGGTGCGCGTGTGGCGCCTGGGCCGCACATCGCAGGTGCGGGAGGGCGGAGAGGGGGCCCGCACGGGACCGCACGCCGCCGTGCGTTGGGCATGCAACAAGCAAGAACTCGTGTGCCGAAGTATACCAAGGCTTTACCTGCTCCGGTGCAATTTCGCTTCACGAGAAGCAAACTAGGGATGTAAACGTTTCTGGTGGGTTGCTTGTGGCTGAGTGCGGAGCTGAACCTGAGTTGGGACGGGGCTGTGTCGTGCTGCACGTGGCGCACCTCCGCAGGCGCTGGAGGCGAGCATGAAGGACCACAAGGGGCCCGTCAACTGCATCCGCGTCAAGGCCAGCGACGAGGAGTGCGTGTCCGCCTCCTCGGACGGCAGCTGCATCATATGGGACCTGCACACCTTCAAGCGCCGCTCCAGCCTGTTCGCCAATACCTTTTTCAAGAGCGTGGTGTACCACCCGGACGAGAGCCAGCTGGTCACCGCCGGGACAGACCGCAAGGTGCGTCCCAACTACACCTGTAGGGCTAGCGTAGCACAAGGCTGGTGCATGGCGAGCACAGCCGCACCGGCAGACGGGCCGCGGTGTGTCTTTGCATCGTGGTCTTGACTGCGTCACCTGCGTCCTACTTGCTTTCTTGGGCCGCTTGTACTCTACTACTTGTACAGGCGTCACTCATGTATTTTTCGCCTCCCCCCTGGCCGCCCCGCACCGCAGGTCACGTACTGGGACGCGTACGACGGCAACGCCATCCGCATCATCGACGGCTCCGAAAACGAGGAGGTCAACGCGCTGGCCGTTGACCGCGACGGCGAGGCGCTGGTGTCGGGCGGCGGCGACAAGCTGGTCAAGCTGTGGGGCTACGACGAGGGGCACTGCTACTTCGTGGGCGTGGCGCACAGCGGGGCCATCACCAGCGTGGGCGTGACGCCGGACAAGCAGCGCATCGTCAGCGTGGGCACCGAGGGAGGCGTGTTCATCTGGGAGTACCAGCGGCCGCAGACGCTCGTGGACATCTAGAGCCGGAGCAGGGGTTGTGTGCGTGCGGGGGCAAAGTGGTGGGGCTGTGTGGGGTAATTTGGGCTGGGGTGGGGAGCGGTGGGTAGGGCTGGGAGGACGAGGAGGTGGGCGTCGGAGGGTAGGGTGTAGGTACGAGCAGCTGGGTGCTGATGTACAGGCGTGGTTACGACTTACAGTGTGTGACGGAGTCCGAGGTACATGTACCAGTGGCGGATGTGTATCGGATAGAGGAGCAATTGGAGCCTGGGGCTGTTGGATAAAGATGCTGAGCAGGAGCTTTCATGCCGCGTGTGCAAGGAGGAGGTGGTCCAGCCACGCAACTAGCCCTTATTGGAAGCCTGTTGGCACCAAGGGCAGTAGAAATTTGGACGGTGTACAGACTACAGAGTAAGGGCGGAAGCCCTGCGAGGGGAGCCTTATAACCCGGATGTGTGCGCCGAAGAGGCGTGGTAGCGTGGCCATCCGTTCGGTTACATAATTTTCCGCAGCCGTGTGCTTGTGCTTCATGGCACGCAAGCATGTCACGGCAGATCTGTTCGTGTACGCAGTGCCGGAGAGTCATCACTGACACCGTACCCCGTCACACGGCACGATGCCAGCATGCCTCACAAGCAGGCACCCTGCCCTTGCGTAAACACGCACGCCTTCCTAGCATGAACCCACCCTATGCTGATAACACATGGAGCCCGTGAGTCAAAGAGCACAGCTGAGCACCGTGGCCAGGGGCCCCTGAACGTGGCCCTGTGTGCTATTGCTTTACGTGCATTACGTACTGCTTCCGACGCTACGGGCTCCAGGAGCCCAGACCCAAAGCCGCCGCCCATGATAGAAGGAGCGGGCAGCACTGCATGAGAGCAGATGGGCGGTCCATCTGTCAGGTGCACTCGTGCCCCGAGCTTTGGCCTCCAGGCCATCCTGGGCCCCAAACTGCGGCAAACTGCTGGCGCCAATGACCCTACACCAGTCAGCGTCCGCCCTGACCCGTCAACCTGTGTCAGTCAGCAGCTCACAGCCAGTCAGCAGCTCACAGCCAGTCAGCGGCCCCTCGCCGCACCCCTCAGCCCTGGCCTCCAGCCCTCCGCTCAGCTGCTGCCAGGCGCAGGGACGGCGGGCGCCTCCGGCGCCCCTGCCGCCGTAGCTGTCGCGGCCGTGTTGGGGTAGAGCGGCGCCAGCACGGCCGCTCGGGTGTCCTTGTACAGCGCGGTGGGGGCGAACTCGTGGAACAGCTGTGGGGTGGAGGGTAGGGGCAATGGTGTTACGGTAGGTGGGCATGTGGACTGACGAGCAAGCTACCGTACAGGGCGACCACACGGCAGCAGGCGAGGCCATAGCATCATATCATGCCGGTCCGTTTGCTGCACCTTGCTTCTGTGTTTGCAAGCGTGAGCGCCTCCACGGATCTCTGCCCGGCCGGTCTGACACGTGGCCTGGCCTCACGTCCGCTCACGGTGCTTGGCCTGGGCAACACGGATTGCACAGCGGGACAGCAGCGCAGCCAAGCCCTGCTGTCTACCCGTACACGACCGGTTTCATCCACTCGCGGCCCCGCCCCACCCCGCCCCCGGCCTCCGCACCTTGACGAAGCGCAGGCGGGCCTTGGCCGCGTCCAGGCCGCGCAGCGCCGCCCACGCGTCCCACCGCGCGCGGCCCTCGAAATCCAGCCCGCCGCGCTCCGCCCACATGGGCCGCTCGGCGGCGTTGTCGCCCTCCGTGGCCTGGGGATGGTTGGCGCGTTTGAATAACCGGTCACTAGAGTGTCGAGGTTGGTTTGGGCAGGAGGGGCTACTGGTCTGAGCAAATGCGGGCGCAGTCATGGTTCCTGGGGTGCGTGAAGACTTAAACTTAAAAGGTTTGGATCGTTCAGCCTGATGTAAGCCGCGTTCCTGCCGTACAGAAAACTACCTGCACGTGCAGGCCGTACAGGCGGTAGTAGTCGTCCGGCTTGACGGTGGCGCCGCCGGGCTTGCTGACCATGCGCCAGTTGAGCTTGTCGTATGAGCCTGGGGGCAGCAGCGCAGCGTGGACAGCGGCACACGGTGGACAGCGGCCTGCGCGCTTACAGGACACTGCCACACATATGCTGCTGCTATGGGCTGAAGCAGCACATCAACCCGGCCTACCCTATGTCCCGCCTTCGTGCGTGTTCATGCAGGTGCATGTGTGCACTCCACCGCCCACGGCATGGCCCGTGTCACCTACGGAGCAGTCAGGCCGGACACGCATGCCACGCACGTGCGCCCTCGACTCCTGGCCTGTGCTGGCAGCCCCGCCCACCTGTCAGGGTGTCGAAAAGCTCCGGGGAGTACTCGTCCCGGATGTGCGGCGAGCGGTCGGCGCTGTTGCCTCCCGCAGCGGCGCGGGCGGCGGCGGCGTTGAGGTTGCGGAGCCGCGTGCGGGCGGCTGGGGGCGGGCGCAGTGGGGGAGCAGCCGGGAGGCAGCACTCAGGGGGTGCGTGTGCGGACGGACAGGGAGCAAGGTGCACTGGGGCGAATACTAGTCACTCAGGCTCAAGTGCTGCACCATCGCTTCCACCAGTCCACTGTGTGCGTTTGTGACCAAGCCTTGTGCGTGACGAAGCTGGCAACGCTCACTGGCATCCAGTGCACTGCGTGGCCAACCAAACGCAGCGCGCTTTCCAGCGTGACCCTGCCCACACGCTGTACCGTGCTTCTCCTCAGGCGCGCCTGCAGCCCCGCAGCCCCCACGCACAGTACCGCACCCCCGCGGCCGCGCATTCGCGAAACCCCTGCACGCATACACCCCGCACCTACCCCGCAGCTTCTGCCGGTGGTCCCCAGGCGTAGCGTCCAGAAAGGCGGCGGCGGCGATGGCCTCCGCCAGCGCCTCGCGGTCGTCACCGGCGGCGTGCAGCAGCGCGGTGGCCGCGTCGGGGTCGCGGGGGGCAGCGGTGGCGGAAGAGGCGGAGGAGGAGGATGGGGCGTGGGCGGGCATTATTTGGCGCACAGGGACGCGGACGGGGCGCAGGATCGGCTGAAGTGGCGCGTCAGTCCACGGGTTAATGCAAGCGGTGGTATGGTACACTGACGGCGTCGCTTCCAATGCAGCTAATTTGTATGATCTTGTGTTCAAGTTGGGCTAGAGAGGTAGCGGTACAAGGAAAGGTAGCGGCCCAGGGTGGTGGCGAGCGGCTCTTGCAGAGCAATGTCCAGACACAGCTGTCCAGGACTTGAGCTTGTGCCAAGGGGGCATGGCAGTTGTGTGTGCGCTTCTTTGTGGACGTTTAGTCAAGCATGCGGAGGCCTCGGGCGCGCGCTGCTACGCGGCCCGTCAACATGTTGCAACGACGAGGAACGGGGGCCGTCTGGGAGGAGCCGAGGCGACCCATCGAGCCGGAAACGCTGTGCCCAATGTCCCATGAGAACAATTCATGCACGGCAAACATCATAATGCATATCTGCAGTGATACGAAACCATTGTAAGCATAAGCGTAGCACCAGGAACTCGTGCGGACGCGCCACGTGCGCATCTGAAAGCAGGGGAGAGGGGTGTGCAACTCGGCCCCATGCAGGGGATGTTGCGCCAAAATCAAACCTGCGACCACCTGAAACGCACCCGGATGCATCATTACATATACTAGTGCCCTAAAGGCACTGCAGGGACGCCTCCAAGCCTCAATCGGCCCCACCCGGGACCGAGGCATTTCGCGCACCACCAGCATGCCCGGCGGAGGAGGTCAAAGTTCAGTCTTGACACCCTGCGCGGGCCCAGAAACCCATTTAAGTGACTATAATGTCATAGCGCGGGGCCGCGGGTGGTTTTCGGGCCCGAACCCCTGACAAAGCTGAGAAAGTGTCCCCGCGCGGCAGCAATTGGCGGTAGAACCGCCCCACAGAACCTCACAGAAGCACGAGACCGCCCCAGGTTGATGCCTGAAGGTGTATAGGGAAGCTTTCTAGGCCGCTCGACCGCGGCCAGCCGCGGCCGGGCTTGTACACCGTCATCCTTCAGCTAGCACAGGCTGCCAGGGGAGACCTAACAGGACCGACGCCACTGAGGCACACACCCAGCGCGACTTTACAGCTGCTGCATTGTAACTTAAAAATATTGAACGCTACGCACGGTCGTTTGCATAACATCCCACTCGCTGGAAGCCTCCCTTGGCCTGAATGTCGTGGCCTTTTGGGAGCCTGTGTTCAGGTGGGGTTGCCACCGCTGACCACAACCGCCTATTCCACATCTAGACAAGGTCCTCGTGCCACGGCCGGTACCAGCGGGGCACCACAGTGGCGCCACGGCGTCAGGGAAATTCGCGCAATTGAACCACGGCGTCACCACAGCAGCAGGCGATGCCGCATTGGCTGTAGGCTAATATTGACACATCGCTTCAATGAAGAGTATGATCAAACGCTGCGGCGGGCGCTTTCCGAAGAACCTTGGGGTTGGGGATGTGCGTTCCTTGACCGCTTTGGTGCACTGCATGTTAAATATCGCCTTCCTGATGTACAAGCATAGTCCTCGTGTTGCGGCGGGCATCGGCTCAGCAATGCAGCAGCGGTACGGGGTGAAGGGAAATCGCGCAACTCAACCGCGGCGTCATCGCAGTACCTGGCACTGCCGCCGCTGCAATACGGAACTACTGAGACATCGCTTCAATGAAGAGTATTATCAATTGCTGCGGCGGGCCCTGTTCAGGCACTTTTGGGATTGGAGATGGGGTCCTGGCCAGCGCTTTGGGGCCCTGCACTTATCGAATGAAACAAATACATCGCCCTCAAAACGCTATGTGCAATGGCGCAGTTCCAAGCTGCAGTCTAGTGCCCCAAAGCCCTCCACCTGACTCGCGCAAGGCTCTCCTGCATCAACCTGGGGCTATCCAACGTACTGTTTGCCCTAAATGACTATTATTTGGTATCATCCATTGAAGGGCTCGGTCGGCGGGTTCCATCACCCTTCATATAAGCAGAGGCACGACCTCGGAGAGCGCATCGGGCGCGACAGGACTAGGACTTCGGACGAGCATACGTACCAGGGTGGCGTAATAATTGTTGTAAGAAGCATTTACAACCATGTCACAGGCACTAGCTCGTCAGATGCGTCTCGCCGGGCATGCTGGTGGTGCGCGAAATGCCTCGGTCCCGGGTGGGGCCGATTGAGGCTTGGAGGCGTCCCTGCAGTGCCTTTAGGGCACTAGTATATGACATGATGCATCCGGGTGCGTTTCAGGTGGTCGCAGGTATGATTTTGGCGCAACATCCCCTGCATGGGGCCGAGTTGCACACCCCTCTCCCCTGTCTGAAAGGTTTAAGGCAGCCGCGCGGCCGTCCCATGGGTCACAACATGCGTGACAGGATAACAGGCACGTACGCAGGAGAACTGAGCACCGTTGAAGATCTCAATAATGATGGCAATATCTGTGCGGCCTGGTGCAGTTCTTTGGAGATCCAGCGCCACACTTGCATTGCATCATTGCCAATGAACGGAGTCCCCCAAGGTGGCAGTACTGCCAGTCCCTACTCAGGCTCACGGCATGGATCTTTCAACAGCCTTCTACCGGTATATTTTATCGAGACACAGACCTTTTCAGGAATGGTTAATGCAATGTCGCTTGTCCGAAACCCATGCGCGCGCCTGCCTGCGGGCCCGCGGGTCTCTTCTCCTCGGCTTGTCCGCCCAGCCACGGTCCGCTGTCCCCCTGCGCGCTATACCAGCCAATCTGGACGCATGGTAAGTAATATCGTGACGCTCTCTTGTGGGCTCGGCGCCGTCCAGCGAAGTAAATGTCGGTTCCGGAACGAGCGTGTCGGAAGCCGGAGCTTGGCCCCGCGCCGTGGCAAGCAAGCATGCGTCACCCCTAGGAGCTTGACGGTAGTGCTTCAACTGGGGTTCGGTGGTCTTGGGCGGAAGGGCAGACCCTTGTGGCCGTTACAGTGTTGTGCAGCACTTGGATTCCTGTCTGCAGACGTGTCAGTGACGTGAGCACATCACGCATGTCCTGGCCATACCTACAACACCACCAAACCGTGACACGTACTCGCTCGTAACCCACTTGCCGACCTGCCGGCTACCCCAGGGCGAGGGCGGCCAGGAGGAGACTCCCCTGCGTGACACCATCAAGAAGACCAGCACCGAGCAGCAGTACGGCAGCACCACACCGCCGCCGCCCGCCGAAGTGGACGAGGAGCACCAGCCGGGTGGGTGCCACGTGCCACGTGTCAAGCGCCAGGCGCAAATCCACAGGTGTTGTAGCACGGTGTGGGTCAGGGGAGCCATCTGCTGGGTGGATCATCCACACATCTTAAGTGCCATACGTGCAGCCCGTCACCCATAGTGTTTGACGCCGGTTCCTGGACTGCGACATATGGTCCAGTGGCTTTGATGTGAGACCCCGCTTCCGGCTGACGGGTACTGTGCCGCACAGTAGCAGTGTCCCGCAGCGGCAGGGTGAGGGGGGGGTGTGCAACGCCAGGGGAGCGGGTCATAAACACAGTGGTGCGTATGCACGGCCAGGCTTCTACCACGAGACCCGGGAGGAGCTGGAGCGCAGCGGGGCTGTGGTGCACGAGGAGCTCCGCCCGCGCACGGGTGCGTGGCTGCTTGCGTTTGTGCACCTGGTATGCCGTACTTACGTAGAGGCGCCTGGGCAGCCGTCTGAAGCTGGGTGCGGCTGAGGGCGGACGACAGGCGGGATGGAGTTCTTGCGGCATGCGGTCAGAGCTTGCGGAAGTGCGGCACGTCTTCACCCGAGCACACCGTGCATGCAACACATGCCCATGGAGCACCGGTCGGGCCCCATTGATGCACGCAGCGCTCCTTTGTCCATACACTAACCCACGACCTGCGTACCCACGGCCCAGGCACCGGTGGCGGGTTCACCACCCGCAGCAGGCCCGGCCAGGGCGCCCCTGACGACGAGGCCACCGCGCCAGAGAGCGGCACCGAGGGCCGCGAAATGCACGGCGCCGGCACCGGCAGCAGCGGCGGCGCGGCGGGCGGCACCGCCACCTTCACCCGCAAACCCGACGACGAGGCCAGCGCACCGGAGAGTGGCACGCGCTGAAACATCAAGTGTGGGCCTGGGTGCGCCAGGATGGGCTGAGGGACAGCAGGGGGAACACGGGGCGGAGGAGTGAGAACGATGCGCTGGTTTGTGTAGTGTAGTGCGGAGCTGAGGGTTTGGTTGGTGGTGGTCGGTTGGCAAGTGTTGTGTGGAGCAATCCTACACCTGTGCTGGTGCGGCAACACCCCCAGCCGCCCAGCAATGCGGCCTGTGCCACCCCCATGTATCATCCCAGCTTTTCCGAAGTAGGATGTGAGGAGGCAGGGCTCGCGATGGCGCGAGTCCTCCCTCGTGTCGCATAGGAGGACGTGTTGTACGTTGAGACGTGCGTCGTGTTGCTGTTGCTGCGTCGGGTCAAGTCGGGTTGAGTGCGAGCGGCCTTGCTGCCCGCTGGGCTGTTTGACAAAGGTCGTCTGAAGTTGTTGTGCAACACTGCACATGGCATGAAGGCATGTAAGGGCACACAGCTGCGCCTTGAAGAGGCCTTCGGGCCACCATTCGAAGCCTTGAAGAGGCCTTCGGGCCACCATTCGAAGCCTTTTGTGACTTTTGGTGCCATCAGTTGTAAGGCAAGTCACAGCGTCACACGGATAGTCGGGTTCCATATGTCCAGCCAGCCGTCCAACAACAACAGCGGCTATCTGCATGTACGCGACCCACAACCAGCGCAGCAGGCAGTAGCAGCTTGCCTGCATTGCTCCATGGGCGCCGTGACCGCATGCACGCGGCGCACACCTAGCACCTGCCCAACACAAACACCGGCACCGGGGTGCCCCCAGGCCAGTCCAGGGTGCCGTACCATTGCCTCCCACTTGTGACAGGTTGACCATGTACCTCACAGCTCACACGCACAAGCCGCCTCGCGCCTTACACAACCCAGCAGGCCTCTCAGCAAAGCGCTACCGCCTGCCGCCCCGGTCACTGTCGCTGCCACTGCTGCTGCCGCTGTCGCTGTCGCTGCCCTCGCGCCTCCTGTCCCTGCTACCCCGCTTCGAACCCCCGCTCTTCCTGCTCCCCTTCTTGCTACTCCCCTTCCTCTCCTTCTTCCCCTTCCTGTCCTTGTCCTTCTTCTTTTTGTCCTTCTTGTCCTTCTTATCCTTCTTGCCCCCGCCGTGCGCCTCCAAGATCGCCAACGCCTCCTCGATGCTGGTGATCTTGCGGGGCCCTCCCCCGCCTCCGCCGCCCTCCGCCCCCACCAGGTCCAGCAGGAAGGCGCTTGGGTCCACCTCGGGGTCCCTCCCCCGCACCAGCTCCAGGTTGGAAGACGCGGGAAGCTGGCAGGGCGGCCGCTCCATGCCGTGCGGCTGCGAGCCAGGCGCCGCCGCCCCCCCCTGCTGGCCCTGGGTCATCCACGCGGGCAGCACCATGCCCCGCCCGCGACCCGCCGGCGCGCCGGGAGGGGCCGGGCCGCCTGCGGAGAGCGATGGTGCAAGGGGAAGGGTATGGTGGAAGGTTATGACGGTGTTCCGAGGCGCAGCTGGCCTGCGGATGCGAGCAAGCTTGCCACGGTGGCACAGGTCCGTGGCGCAGGTTGTGTTGCTAACCGCGATCGAGCTCGTCGCATTAACAGGATGCCGGTACGGCCCGCCTCATGCTCGTGCCCACCAGACAGCACAGGACAGGCTTACCTCGCGGTGGGCCGGCGGCCGCAAGGCCGGGAATGGGCGCGCCCCTGCCGCCTGGCCCCTGGCCCTGCCCCCCGGGCTGCAGGGGAGGCTCCTCCTCCAGCAGCTTGTACTGCGCCGCCTGCTTCTCGTTCACGTACAGCTTCACGTCGCCCGCCAGGTGGCCCCAGTCGATCTTGCCGCCTACACGGTAGGTTCGGTGTGTGGACGTACACAAGCTGAGGCACGATCACGCACTCAGACAGCAACAGTTGGGCCGGGCGCCCGTTGCTGCCGTTGCAACGGATGCAGGCTTACGGTAGGTCAACGCATAGCCCGCACAATGTGGGCGCTACAAGGCAAAGGGTTTAGACATCGCCTACAGCATGTGGTGATAGGGTTGCCGTGACTTCCGTTGACATGCAACAACACGGCCTCGCCGCTGCCGGCTTCCCAGACCCACGCGGTCCCGTGTCTCGCTGCGGTTGCCACACCCTGCGACGCACCTTTGCCCACCTCCCCCGCGTGCGCGCCGATGCCGCCGGGACCCCCGGGCCCCTTGCCGCCTGGGCCACCCTCCCGCGGCCGGTACCTGCGCGTGTGGCGACGAGCTCAAGGTCCTACCCCAATGCGGTGCTGCTGGCAGGAGGCAGGCAGCGGAAGGACATGCAGCCGGACCTCCATAGGCCACAGGGGTCAGACGGCATAGCAGATGCACGGTGAGTCTGCATGGCTTGAAAGATCGCATCGCTGAGTAAGCCTGTCAAGCTGACCACCACCAGCTTGCCCGTGCCCGAGCGCCCTACGGGCATGTGAAGGCCTGGACCAGCCCCGAAACCCTCTCCCTGGCCGCCATCCCGCGCGGCGCCCCGCTGCCCACCTCATGTTTGTGGGGTCCAGGTCCTCCCCCGACGCCTGGTTGACCAGCTTGATGGAGCAGCCTATCTTGAAGCCGCCGCGCGCCTCGTCGGGCGCCACCTCCACCACCTGGGTGGGGTGGGGTGGGGGGCACATGGGCGTGGCACGTGGGAAGACACGTGTGGGTTGACAATGGGCGGTTGCGGCACGTGGGGACAGCACCAGGCAGTTTTCCATGGTGAACAAGGACAACCGGACAGTAAATCCCGATCGGGTGACACAAAGGTGCACGGCGACCGGGGCACAAGCTTTGGGGCTGGCACAGATGGAAACGCACGAGGAGTAACGATTACCAGCAGGACAGCATGTACATGCCCTCTGATGCAGTAGAGCGGCATACAACCTGGGAATCGGAGCACCCTAACCACGGTCGGTATCGGCGTCCGCTCACCTTTACCCACAGCTGCTCCCCCACCGTCACCACCCCCGCCAGCTCCGCCTTCTTCTGCTCGTCGGTGTCCTCCTTGCTGAACGACAGGTAGTTGCTGACCTGGGGGGACACATGCAGAGGCAGCAGAAGGACTCAACTCACCACGGACCTCAGTGCTGCCCGTGCCGCTGTGCCTCGCAACCACCGCGATTACCACCGCCCTGCGCCCATTCCCTTACCCACACCCAGCTCAGCTTGGCTCTTGCCACCACCCGCCAAACCCATCCCCACACTCCCACCCCCAGGCCTCACGACCACGCAGAACCCACCTGGCTGGTGTGCACCAGGCCGTGTCCAGCACCCGCCAGGCCCCCACCACCCCCACCACCTCCTCACCCCCACCATCCTCGACTTCGACTCACCTGGCTGGTGTGCACCAGGCCGTGCCGGCGGTGCCCCTCCAGCGCTACGAAGACGCCGTACGCCTCGATGCGCTTCACCACGCTGCGCAGCACGGTCCCCACCTCGGGCGGCTCGTCGGACTCGATGGGCTGGCCGCCGCCTGCACGTGCCAGGAAGATCGCGCAGAGGGGTGCGCATGGGGGTGCGCATGGGGTGTCGTGTGTAAAGGGGAGATACGTGCGTGTGGGTGTTGGGCGGCGAACGTCACCTAACCAGCCACCTGGAGCAGATGCAAACGTGCCATGTTGGGACAAGGACAGCAAGGTGCCTTGCTGGCCGTTGTGTGGTGAGGCGAAGACCTGTCGGGCACCACATGGGCGCGCACACACTGTGACGCGTAAGCACACCCAGCCACCAACACCCTCCCGCCCTCTGCCCCACCTCTGCCCCCGCCTCCGCCCCGCCCGCCGCCCGCCGCCGCCTCCGCCGCCGCCATGCGTCCTTCCGGGTCCAGGTCCGCGCCGCTGGCCTGGTCCACGTGCTTGAGGGAGCCGTTGACACGTGCCTCGGCGGGGTTACGGTCGTCAGGGGAGACCTCCGTCACCTTGACCCACACCTGGAGGCGCCGGGTGGAGGTGGAGCGACCGTCAAGGCGAGCCAACAAGGCACTCGACCCTCACTCAGCAGACAGCAAGGGAGCGGCGCTGGTGCAGAGCTGGAAGATCAAACAGAGAGGCCTCTGTTCGCCCTTGGGGTAGGGCGTCGGTGATGGGGGAGCGCTGGCGTCAGCCGCTCCTGGGTTCGGCTGCAGGGCCCATAGCCTTGTGCACGCTGCGAACCACGCGGTGGCTTGTACCCGGACGCAGGACATGCGCTGCCAGGAACAGCGAACACAAAGTACAGCAAGTGCAACCCTTTCTACGCCACGTCTGTTGCAGCCCCACCACAATTGTCGCCCGCCCCGCCTTGATCCCCTACCCCACCACCCCATCCCACCTGCTCCCCCTTGGGAAAGTAGAACTCCATGGCCTTGACTTTGGCGTCCTCGTCGTCCTCGCGCGTGAACCGCAGCTCGTCAGACACCTGGGGGGCGGTGCGGGGAGAGGGTTCAGCCATGAGGGGCGGGAGGGCCACGGCTTGGGCGGCGAGTGGGCAGTCCTACTGCGGGAGCATGTGCGGCAGCCTGCAGCCCACGACGCCGCATGCTGCTCCACCGGAGCCCCATGCACCGCAGCACTCCCGCAGCCTCTCGCAACCCCCGGAGCTCTGCGCCTCGCCCGGCAGGCCGTACATGTCCTCCCCTGCGCGTTCACATCACCACACCACCAAGCAACACCCTGCCGTGCGCGGCGTCCCAGTCCCGATGGCCTTGAAGCCCCACCCCAAAACCCCACCCACAACATAACCTACACACTAAACCGCGACCAAATTAATAGAGGATATGTGGTTGACCAACAAAACCCCTTTCCGCCCCGCCCCACCCGGCCACGCCCCTACTCCTCGTGCGCCTCGCCTACTGTCCCATGTGATCTACTGTAAAAGCTGCGGATCCGGTTGGGCCGGTTGGTCTGGGTTGCGTGCAGCTTCCTCCGCCGAGCTGGAAGTTGTGCTACATGCGCCTACGGGGTCATGCTCGACCAGCAAACCTCTTCACCCTTCCCTCCCCGCCCTGCTGCCTGCCTGCCTGCGTGTTGTGCACCATGACGTGCCTCCTGTAGCCCGGCAGCGCCACGAACAGGCCGAAGGGGCGGATGGTGTGCACCGTGCCGCGCAGGATGGAGCCCACGGGCGGCGGGGCGGAGGACAGCGGGGGCCCGGGGGGCGGGCCTGCGATGGGGACGGAAGGCCGGCGAGGTGCGAGCGTGGGTGCGGGGACAGACAGCAGGGAGACCGGCAGCAGCGGACAAGGTGGGGTACGCCCAGGCTGTATCCGACGCACACCTGTGTCCTCCTGCCCACTAGGCCATGGAGCGTGGACTGCCCACCGCCAACCGTCGTCCTTGACGACTTTAAAAGAGAACCTGAAGCTGCCGCGTGCCAGTCCCTGCCCTCTATAGCCTTTGAGTTCCCCAATGCATTAACCGCATGGCGTGTACGTCCACACGGCGGGCAACCCGCAAGAGCCCCCCCACACGGCCGCAAGGCCGCTCCCACCTGGCGGCGGCGGCAGGTTCCATGCCGGCCCGTTGCCGGCACGCGGCGACCGGCCCCCGTGCCGCCCCTCCCGGCTCCTGCTCCTGCTGCGGCTGCGCCAGCGCCGCTTCACAGCCGGCTCAGAGTCCGGCCTGTCCCTAGCCCCGTCCCTGCCCCTATCCGCCTCCCTGCCCCTGTCCCGGTCTCTTTCCCTGTCCCTGTCCCTAGCTCTGTCACGGTGTCGGTCGTCCGGGCTCCGGTCTCTCCCATCCCGCTCCCGGCGAGGGCTCCGGCTCCGGCTCCTAGCGCGCCGGTCTCGACTGCGGTCCCTGTCTGGGTCTTTGCCCTGGTCGCCGTCCGTGCCCCGGCCCCGTTCTCGGCCTCTGTCGTTGTCCCTCTCGCGCTCCCTGCGGCGCTCGCGGCTGCGACTCCTGCTCCTGCTGCGGCTCTTGTGCCGCCTGCTGCTGTGCGTTTCGCGGTCGCCTGGCATGTGCCCAGTCCATCGATCCTGACTGCGACTGCGGCCTCCATCTGCTTCGCGGTCTAGATCATGTCTATCACGTGCTACATCGCCGGTGCGAGGGGAGCCCCGGCTCCGGCTGCGGCTGCGACTGCGCCCCATTTCGTTTCGGCGCGAGGCGAAGGCCGTCTTTCTGTGCTTAGGGTCACATAAGGACTACGGGATTCAATCAATTGTAGTGCAGCAGACAAGACAGGTGAAGCACAGACACAACTGTTTAGGTTCAGGCACAAACTTGTATAGTACAGCTCCTGGTCCCGGAACGACCTGGGTAACCATGGGGGTGTTAACCCATGCGCGAGCAGGGCCACCGCACATTTTAAAGGCGCTGATCTCGCGCAGCACGCAAACCTGGTGCTGCCACCCCGCAAGCGCTGCCTTTCGACCAGGACGTGGAAGTACAGGTATGCCAACCGTCCAGCTGTGCAGTTTGACGATGTACCATGCAAGGCGCAGGTCCCGTCCTGCTCTTCTGCGCCACTTGACCCTCATGTCTCCAGGGCGCAAGGCATACCCGGATCGTGTAGGATTGTGTGGACGATTCTGACAATTGAGACTGGGTTGGCATCCATCCGTGCGGTGCGCCTCGTGAAAGCCGACACCAGCCGACACCGTGGCACGTGTACGGGTCTATGGAGGCATCCTGCCGGCGCTCCCAACTCTGGTCCCAATCCCTTCCACCCCTTACAGCTGCCACAGCACCAAGAACACGCAGCATTGTAGGTTTTGTGTTACCGAGTGCGCTGGACGTCTTACATTTGTGTGCTAGCACACAGCCAGTACTCCACAACGGTCTGTCCCTTCCCGTCTCCTTACCTGGAAACCTTTCCACAGAAAAAAACGGCCTGCGGCACCGCAGCTCCCCACAGCAACACCCGCGGGGAGTGCACGGGCATAAGGATACGGTACCCTCCATGTTTGTGCATTCAGCGAGGTGTGCTCTTAAGCCCAGCCCACGAGCAGACGCAGGCAACGACCCACAGCCGGGACCCTACCATTCGCCCCTTCCGTACCCCAGCGTGGCCCTGAGGGCGAAGTGCAGCCTGTCGCATGGGCTGTAGCCAGCAGGGCTTGGTAAATCGCATGGCGGGTGATGCGCTATGCACCAAGCTTCCTTGAGAATTATGCCTCTTTCACCGTATGGTGTGTGGCCTGAAGCTCATCACTGTGCCTGTCTCGCTCTTCACAGAGGGGGGCTCGCCCCGGGGAGCCCCACTGCCCCAGCACCTGGGGTTTCAGGACACATGGCGGGTCACCTGTCGTGTCTCATGTGCCCACACCCAAGTAGCGATGAAGTCCCTGCGTCCCCAACCTACTTGCTGTGAGCGTAGCTTCTGTATCACCCTCTACCTGGACGAGTGACGCCACATTACCCCTTTCGCGCCCTCTATGACAAGCGAACATCTCCCGCTCAGCTCGCGCGTATTGCCCTGTACACGTCCATCGTTTGGTAAAACGCTCAACACCAGTGTTAGCCTTGCCATTTGGTGGAAGTGAGAGCTGCGCGCTGACGAGGCAGCAAAGCGAGATGCAGCCCATATACCACAGCCAGTCCTGTACTTAGCCGCACAGCAGAGTACATTGCCTACAGCTAGTGGCGCCACGGACTCTTGCGAGGGAAACATTTTGCAGAGGACAGCAAGGGCAGCATGGCCCAGCACGACAGCTTGCTCCTTTACCTCCACCAGAGCTTTGTGAGGTTCACAGGTAAGCGTATCGCCTCAGTAATGTGGAGCAGCTTACTCCTCCGACAACAGCAGTGCGTTGCTAAGAGGGCGCGTTGCTGGGCGCTCTGGCTGCAGAAGTGCTGACCACGGAGGCGAACTGCTGGGAGGCTTGCAAGATCAAACTTGGGGAGTTGCAGAAGGAGTGGCAGGACAAGGGCTTGTACGGGTAAGCACTACGGTTAGCACTGGAGGACGCCCTGTACGAAGTGTGTTGCATGCAGCACCATGGCTGGTACCGCTGCCTCCAATACAATGCTTCAGTGTTTCCAGCGCCAAAACGGCCCACGCCTCCTGCCGCTGTTGGGTCACGAGTCTTCCGCCTGCACCGTCATGGCTGCAGGCAGAACGCCATGAACGCCATCATGCAGTACCAGCACCACATCAACTGGCAGGTGGGGTGGCGGCAAGTGGCGCCAGTACCATACGGGACGTCTGTGTTTTGTTACTGATGCACCTTGACGGCACCCGTACGAGGCAGTGCTGTAGTGCTTCGCCCTCTCCCCCCTTCCTCCTCACGCCCAGCTTCGCCATATGCAGGGAATGGACACGACCCAGTTCAGCCGGTTCTACCGGTTCGTCTTTCACCTGTGCAGAGACCCAGGGAAACGCAACGTCCCGGTGAGCTGGTCGCTGGTGCGCCTGTGCGGCGCAGGAACCCAACACATCCAGTGTACCCCAAACTCTTTCTCTAGATGTACCTTTCACACAACTAGCATTCTTGCTGCTGTTGAGCACCTGCCTTTCCCTCGGCGGCTGGGCAGCTCATTCCACTCATACTTCTCGCCACAACCCGGCTGCTTGGCCTGTCCTATTACCCCTCATTGGCAACGGCATCAGCCATGCTGCCGTCACCCCATGAATTGCTTCACATGCTCCAGACGAGTCGTGCACCCACACAACCCTCCCAAACCACGTATCAATAAAACGTTGCGTGCTACGTTGTTGGCATTGTGCTGAAGGCAGCATGTTACTGCACCGCTTGACTGTTCCCTTGCCCCCAGATGGAGCTGGCGGTGTGCGCGTGGCGGGCGGTGCTGGCGGGGCGCTTCCGGCTGCTGGAGCGGTGGTGCGCCTTCGCTGGGGCCAGCGGCACGCGGGTGGTCAGCGAGGACACGTGGCGGCAGGTGGGAGCCGGGCGCCCGCGCCGCGTGCTGCGCAGCACGCACCGCACCACCCGCCCCGCCGGCCGGACCTCCCTGCATCATGCTTGGCCCATGCGCTGTGCATGCCCCCGGCCTGCGAAGTCAGCGCCAGTGCACCATGCGTTGCCACAGCGCGGCACCACCGCCTGCGCCGTAGATTACGGAATGGAAATATACTCGTCTGGTTCATTACAAATCAAAATATTCGACTGCCCTGTATGTCACCAAGTGAAGTTACTTGAGCGGCGAACTTAAGCGCATACTCTACTCCTCCTGCTCCCAAACCCATGTTGGTGTGGGCTAGGGTGGCGACCTACGTGTTGCTGGAGGTGCGACACCGCTGACATGGTTGCCTCAGCTCCGACACAGCACCCCGCCCCGGCCCGCAGGTGCTCGACTTTGCCCGCACCATCCACGAGGACCTGTCCAACTACGACACGGCGGGGGCGTGGGCCGTGCTGCTGGACGAGTTTGTGGAGGCGCTGCGGCAGGGGCACGGGGGGGCAGGAGCAGCAGCAGGCGGCGGTGGGTTAGCCCACACCCACAGGCGGCGCGGCAGCATGGCGGCTGCGGGGGAGGACGGCTCGAGCGGGGGCATGGGCAGCGGGGGCAGCATGAGCCTGGGGCTGAGCGGGTCGGGGTCTATAGGGAGCAGGCTGGCGGCCATGTTGGGCGCGGCGGCGATGGTGACGGGGGACGGCGAGGGAGGGGGCGGCGACATGGCGGACTGCATGCAGCCGCAGTACGGCGCGTGCCTGTCGCCGCGCTGCGGCAGCAAGCGGAGGGAGCCGGAGGTGGACGTGGCGGTGGTGGCGCAGCAGCTGTCGGCCATGCCGCTTGGGGGGCATGCGCACGGGCAGGGGCATGGCCACGGGTACGGCGGGCAGCAGCAGCAGCAGCAGCACGTGGCTCATGTGGCAGTGGGGGACCCAAATGCCAAGAGGGTTTGCCTCGAGCAGGCGAGGCAACATCAGCAGCAGCACGCGTTTACCGGTGGGGCTGCAGCAGCAGGGGGGCTAGGGGAGGGCGGCTTGCACTGCAGCAGCGGCAGCGGGGAGGGCCTTGGCGCCCCGGCCATTCAGCCCTGCGGGCAGGAGGGCATGCCCGGGCTGTCAGGTCCACAGCACCATCAGCACAACCCCCCTGCTGCCCCCGGCGGCCTGCTGGGACAAGGCGAGGGTCATCCGCTGCCCATACCGCAGACAGCGGGGGGGCAGGGCTGCTGCGGCGGCCAGGCCGTGTCCATGTGTGTGTCCTCGCCCATGGGCTCCGGGTCTGTGGACAGCACGGACAGGGAAGGCAGCATGGGGCTGCCGTACGGTGGGCATGCCGGCACGGCGGGCGGCGGCATTGGCGGCACGTGTCATGCGGGGGACGTGGGGTTGGGGCAGGGCCAGGGCCTGTTCATTGGGCTTGGCGGTGGAGCGGCGGCGGCCGACTGCGCAGGGGCACAGCAGGCGGCAGAGCCGGACGGCTTGGTGGTAAGCACGGGTCGGGGTGTTGGTTGAGCATGTACGGCAGATAAGCCGTGTCAGGCAGTACGCGACGTGCTGCTGCTGCTGCTCGTGGGGCTTTCTGGATGAGTCGGTGATGCATGCATGCTGTATGGTTGACTCTTTACTTGGCCTAGAACTGTGTCTCTTAGCCGCACGTTTAACACGCTTGCGCCCCCCCTCATGCCCCCACCGTGCACTGCAGGCGCCGCCAGACTGCGTCGGGCCCGGGGACGCGGTGCCGCTGCAGGTGCCCCCCATGTTCCACCAGTACCACCAACACCAGCAGCAGCTGCAGCAGCAGCAGCTGGCTCACAGCCGGCGGGCGGTCAAGGCGCGGCGCTCGGGTGTGTCCGACATGCTGCGGCACGCGGTCACAGACGCGCTGGGCATCTAGTGGCATGCAGTGGGGTGGAGTGCGGGACAATGCAATGGGCACTCTGCGTGGGGCAGCGCTGGACGCTGTGCAGCACGGCGTGCTGTGTGTGGTGGTGTGGCAGCGGTCGGGTTGGGGCTGGCGCGTGGCCGCACGCACGGAGCAGCGAGCATCAGGCGGCTGGAGGGAGGGCCAAAGACTGGGGCCTTCGCGACAGCGCGTTGAGGTTACTAGGCTCTGGGGGCGTTGCTGCTGCTGCGGGCACGCAGAGGTTGGAGGGGCCAGGCAGGACCACATAGAACCTGGCATCACTAGGAAGTCGTACGGCTGCATCCGGTGGGACTGGACATGTACAGGCCAAGCCGTCTGGAAGTCCGGCGGTATGCAGGGTGGCGTAGGTGCACAGCCATACACGCATGCTCAAGCCTGATGGCCTATGGCAAGGGCCATGTTGTTGTTGCGAGTGCAATTGACTTATTCAGGAAAGAGAGGAACTCGGTGGATCTCGCAAGGCAGCTGCACGTGTGTGTTGTATAGCGTGGTGCAGGCACTCGTGCCGTTAAGTCTTTGGCTTATCGGCAATTGGTACCCTTGCGCACTCTTAGCGGCTCTACTTTTACGACAAGCAATGAGAAAATGCGCTGAATGGCGCGATGGAAAGCCAAGAAAGTGGGCTTTTATGTACAAAGGCACATGTTTTATTTACTGTACCTTTGCGTTTATGGACAGGTCTACCACGCTTGGGAACAGCCTAGGTGCACCCCTCAGCGCACCCCCGCCACGGCACGGCACCGCATGGACGTACAATGGCCGAACCCCAGCACAAGCCCATGCTCACAGTGACATTTACTTGTAAACCAATGCGTGTAAGCCCCTACGGCGACCGGGACAAGGCCTGGCCTGGCAGTGCGACCATGCCGCTCACAGCCACCGTGCGTGGCACCACTTGGCAGAACCCACACCGGAAATGCACAGCCGAACACGCAATAAGCTGCATATGCGCTCCAGCGCAGGGCTGGGGACATGCTACGGTAGCCATGGACCATGAGGCGCAGGGCCAGTGGCCTGGCAACATGCACGACTAGATAGTACCTGCCGTTACCTTTGCAACGGTGCTCGGGAAAGGGGGAGCAAAGCAACAATGACTGCAATAGGCGCCCGCAACTCATTCACGTGCCGGAGGACTGTGCGAGCACGTTACCCGTACAAGCCTCATTTGATAGCATATTTCAATTGTAGGTAGCTGGGGAAATATAATTCTGCGGCCTTTGTAACTTGTGTGCGCGCGGGCTTGCGGGGTCACGCAAAAGGTGCTGGTCCGCGTGCCGGCTGGTGCCGATAAGCCAAGGACTTAACGGCATGAGTGAGGCATTAGGACAGGAGATGTACAGTCTGCCAGCGTGCCAGGCAGGTTAGATAGGCCTACGAGTCGACAGCTCCGACATGTTGTGCAGGGGGCGTTATTCGTACTGGCGGTTCCCAACAGGCGAGATGTGTACGTGCCTGGATGTTGAAGACCCTTCTTCTTGAGATTGGACATGCTCTTGCCAGATGCTTAGCAAGCTATGGTGCACACGGACGCCATAGGCTAGGCCGACTTCACTGGAGATGGACTGAACGGGCTCCAAGGAGCCCCAAACGTGGAGGGTGGCTACAGTGTAAAGGAGCACAGAAGAAAAAAGGAGGAGCTGACCAGTCGCACATGACTGCCCATGACTGCCGAGCCCTAAGCCCCTTGCGTCCCTGACCTGACCTGGAACTGCGGTTTGGGACATTTGAGATACCGGGAAGTTCTGAATGGTGTTGCCTCCCACCAGGCCTCGCGCTGCAGTGACTCAAGCCATAAATGCTGGGCATGGCCTTACTGAAATGACAAGGTGCGAAGGCGGTTCAAACACCCAGTGAGGAGGAGACAGAGCTGTCCACCACCACCAGCCGTCAGCCCGTCACCGCTGCATGCATGGAGCCAATCCAACAGTAACGTTACACTGACGACATGGCAAGAGCACCGATAAGTGCATCCTCCGTGTCTGTACGGGCACTGTACGGGCGCTGGTACTTGCATTAACGTAACTCCTGGCTTTGCTAGGATGCTACCTATGATCAGTACGCAATGAAACACACAGCTGATACAGGACCTGTAGCAACCTTTTGCGTAGTGTCCCAGCGCCTGGTGGCAAGCCGTTTGCAGTTGCATTCACTTTGGGTTCCACGTAGCTTGGCCAGCTGGTGTGCTGGCCCTGGCAGATGCAAACCACCTAACCTAAGCGTACTGAACCTACCAGACCCGTACCCTGCGCCATGCGCTCACTAGGAAACGGTTGCCTCCAACCCGAATCTGGTGGCGAGTCATCAGGCCCGTCAGTGCCTCGGGAAGGTGACGCTGCCGGTGACCCTGCCCTCGTACAGCCAGCCCGACCCCGACCAGCGCGCCAGCTGCGCCGCCACCACCGCCTCCGCCGCAGCAGGCTCGCCGCCCTCACCTCCTGCGCCGCCTGCAGCGACCGGCGGCAGCTTGAGCGCCGTGGGCCAGCCCCACGTGCTGCCCGCCATGATCTTGTAGGCGCTTGTGAACGTCCCCGTCCAGCCCGCCTGACGCTGCCCCTGGGCCCAGCTGTGCACGGCGAGCTGCACGTTCGTGAGCGCCGCCACCCCCTGGATCCTCCCCAGCTGCCGCGGCACGGCCAGGCCCATGAGCACCCCCGCCGTTGTGGGCGTCGCGGGGTCCAGCACCAGCTTCACCTCCCACAGCCCACCGTGCGCTAGCACAACGGTCCTAGCACTGCCGACCCCTCCACCCACTGCCGGGGCAGGCGCTCCAAAGCACGCACTCAATTGCACCGCCTGTTTGCCCTCCACCAGGTCCCTCAGCCCCTGCTGCAGCTGCTGCCTGCTGATGCTCCACTCCACGGTGCGCCCCTCCTCCGGCACCACCTGCCGCCGCGCGGGGGAGCAGTACCAGGGGAGAGCCGCCGCGTGCTGTCCATATCGAGCAGCTGGGTCCTTTCATGCACCCCCGCCCCCGCGTACCGCAGCAGGCACCCCAGCTCCACACGACTGACAACCCTGAAAGGCTCGCAAGCGGGGAGTACGAAGCTGAGGTAGAGCAGGCGCAGGCGGTGCAGGCACACCAGGCCGCACAGGTCGGCACGTGCCGCCGCTGACACGCCTGGCTCCACCTTGTGCGCCTCCAGCCAGCAGGCCAGCATCAGGAACACGCTGTCCTCGCTGTCCGTGCCGAAATTGTCAGCTGCCAGCAGCTCCCTCACTGCCACCGCGGGCAGCTGCAGCAACTGCCGGTGCAGCTCCGGCCGGGTGAGGGCTGCCACAGCGTCGCCAAAGTGCGACACCAGCTGCTGCGCCAGGGTTGAGCGCACGGCCTCGAAGCTGACGGCGTCAGGGGAGGTGCCCGGCTCCGGCATCAGGGCATGCCAGGCGTAGGCCTGCAGCACACGCGGCTCGGCGGCAGGGGGGCCTGCAACTTCCTGCTGCTGCCCCTGCTGCTCCTCCTCTTCCCCCTCCGCCTGGAGCCACGCCAGCATGGCCCGGTCGCAGGCCTGCGGGCAGTGCTTCACGCCCAGGTAGCACGCCTGCTGCCGCACCCGCAGCAGCGCCTCGGAGCCCAGGTCTGCACCGAGGCGGCCCGTGCACATGTACTCGATGGCCTGGCGCGCAAAGGGCTCCTCGGCCTCCGAGCTCAAGGGCACCAGAACCTCGGGCAGCACGCGGACAGCGATGGCCTGTCCATCGTCCGACGGAGTGGCGGACTTGGCAGACTCTTGGGGGTTGCTGTCAGTCCTTCTCTTTTTAGCCGGTTGCCCATCATCGCCGTCGCTGCCGCGGTCCTCCGTCTGGACGCCTTTGGACACCCTGGTGGCTGCCCTGCCTTGCCAGCAGGGATTCGACAGTTTGGCGTCGAGCAGCGCAGAGCCGAGCGTAAGAATGACCTTGTGGGCAGGCAGCGGCTCTCCCACGAAGCGTAGGCTCGTATCAGCCGCTTCTCCTGCCGCATGCTCCGCCATTGGCTCAGCCGCTCCCCCTGCCGCAATCTCCACAATTTGCTGCTCCTGCTGGTGGTGCTGCTGCTGATCGGGCGTACGCTCCAGGTGGAAGCGTATAAGCACGTCGGCGTGAGCGCCAGAGTGAAGCTGATCGGCTAAGCCTGCGCGGACGCTGTCGCTCATTCTCCTCTAAAAACTGGAGCACCTAACTGATGAACAGCAATATCAGTACCGGTAGACTTGTTTGCGCCAGAGCAGCTAGCCAAATGATATGACCCATGGGTCTTGAACCATCCGCGCACCCCAAACGAATAAGTGTCGGCTCGAAGTGACTGACCCTGTAGAAATGATCTGCGTGGATTTTTCTGTAGTTCAGCGGTCCGCACGGTGGCAAAGTAACAAGTGTTGCTGTTTGGCTGTAGTTGTCGCGGTTCAGCAGCGCGCAGGCGCAGTACCTGATCAACTACAGAATCCTGTATCAACGCTCCTAATGCTGTCGTGCAGCTCTCTTCATTTCACAGGGGCAGCTTATGATTGGAAGTTGAGACCGCGGGCCCAACACCCGCACACGCTACGTCCCCTCCAAACGCCCACGCAGGCGCCCTCTTCTGCACGACGCACCCACGCAAGGTCCCCATTGCGCCCACCAGCAGACTTACGAGGCACTATGCAAGGCACAGTGCGCCGCAACTTACAAAGCAGCAACTTGCTACTGGCCACGTGTACCGCTAATGCACTGCATTGACCACAGACCTGCACGTCCCCTGACGTGAGACCACCAGCCTTATTCCTCTGCAAGTCCTGTTATACATGATCAAGTAGGCATCCGGCAAGCACGTCCGCCGTTGCATAACAAGCTGGCAGACAATACGCGACCAGTGTTCCCACGCCGCCACACGGTTGCACACGGTCAGTGTCGCCCAATGCAAGTTTACCCACGTGCCGTCCGAGCGAGTGCATCAGCCACAGCAACAGTGCGCAACAACCTGCCACCCTGTGAAACCTAACCTTCAGCATCAGGGTCATCGGTAGGCACACGCACAGAAGCCCTGTGCATTAACTCCTTTCCGTTGGGGCTCACATACAGGCGGTACAGATCAACACCGAACGTCACCGGTCCACACCACACTGGCACATCCGTCCGGAGGCCTCCCCTGCGCCACAACACCACCTCCCACATGCCCCGCCTCGCAGCTTACACCAACAACACCTTTCCTAACGAAAACCGCACAACCCTGCCATGCACCGACACAACTCGCTCAGCAAACGCCCCTCTCGCACAGCACACGCCGCTCTCGCAGTCCTCACGCTCGCTCACATGCCATTGCGCTCACGCCTTGCCTCCGCTGCTGCCGTTCTCGTTGCCAGCACCGCTGCCGCTGCCGCTCGCCTTCGCAGCCGCCGCCGGCGTCGCCCCCACCGCCTTGCTGGGCCGCTCCGGCTTGGGCGGGTCCGGGAGCAGCTGGTCCAGTATGCTCAGCGCACGTGCCATGCCGCTGCCGCTCATGGGGTTGTCCTCCACCGCCTTAGGCCCCTGCGGCCCTGCAGACGCGCCGTGCTCTGCCGCCGCGGGAACCGCATGCGCTGCTGATGCCAACCGATCCAAGTTGCCGTGGGCGGTCGCGGTGGCGGCGCTGCTGGTGCTTGCTGCGGAGCCGTGGTTGCTTCCGGTGGCAGACGAGGGGGCTGGGGGGCTGCTGGCAGTGGCAGGCTGCTCGGCCTGGGCGGGGGTTGCCGCGTTGGGGCCGGCAGTGGGGGTGGGCTGCGGCTGGGTGTTTGCGGCCAGTGGCGCGGATGGAGGCGCGGCTGCGGGGTCGTCCAGCGCCTCCCGCAGGGCAGGGGACTGGGCATACTCCTGCACAGATGGCAGCAGCAGCAGCGCATACCCAGGCCGTATCTCTTAAGGACACTGTGTGGTCACGAAGAGGCATGACTTTGACGCTGCTAGTGCAGAAGCCTATGAGCGCCTTTCTTTGACTAATGGAAGGGATCATGAGCAGACAAATAGCCCTTATCGGGCCCGTATGTCCTGCGCAGTTGTGTTGCGGCGTGCACTCTTACACTGGTCGCGGAAACGTCCCATACATCCGCTTGCTAGGAAGCGGCTGCACGCCCACTGCGGTGCACTAAGGACTTCGCCGTGGCTTGCATCCAGCCACCACCCCACCTTGGGCAGCCTGTCCTTGTACTTGTTGGCGATCTTGGCCAGCTCCACGTTGTAGGCCTTGAGCTCGCGGGCCATGGCGGCGGAGCGCTGCGGGGCGGGGGACGCGGTGGGGCCAGGATGGGCGACAGGGCTGCTGACATCTGTACCCAGCAAGAGACACGAAGCCTCCCGCCACGTCCAGGCACGCAGACCCCATGCTGAGCCCATCCACGTCCCATATGCAAGCGGCGCGACAAGTGCGCTGGCCCCCGCGGCCCTTGCCCCCGAGTCCCCATGGTGGCCCCACCTCCTTCATGCGCGCCAGGCCCCTGCGCTGCATGGCGCTGAGCAGCAGCTGGTTGGCGGCGGCCGCGGCGAAGGAGGCGGCCAGGTTGCCGCCGGTGGCGATGAAGATGCCGTTCAGCAGGGCGACCTGGGGGAGAAAGAGGCGGGGGCACGATGGGGGCGAGGGAGGTGGAAAGCAGGGAGGTGACAGCGAAAGGTGGCACGGGCCCGTTGCTGGCTCGTGCCAAGCTGTGTTCCGCAACGCCGAGGCGCTCCCGTTCACGCTTGCGGCATCCCGCGCACTGCGTTGATATGCTTGCAATGCGCCGCACAGAAAACCACAGCCCAGCGCCCAAACAGCCGGCTGGACGCTGCTCTCAGTGCATACAGGTACCCCAACCCCAAGCTATCCGCAATATCCTCACTTTCGTACCCCAGACTCCCCATCCCGCCCACCCCGCCTACCTGCGCCGCGTCCCGCACCGCCTGAATGGCCGCCGCGTTCTCCATCACCGCCACCGCCCCCACCGGCTGCCCGCCCATGCTGCCCAGCTGCAGTGACACGCGGGCAGCCTCGTCTGCAGCCCTGCCCGGAGCCTTGGCCTGCTGCCCCGACCCTTGCCCTTGCCCCTGTTGCCCGTCCAACTTGGAGGAGGAGGAGGAGGAGCTGGAGGAAGTTGGTGTTGATGTTGAGGAAGAGGGGGAGGAGGACGAGGAGGAGGAGGGCTCTGACGGCTTCAAGGTCCGGAGCAGGTCGTTCAGGGAGCCCTTTTGCCCTGCCCCTTGCTGGCACCGCTGCTGCTGCTGCTGCTGCCGCCCGTGGCCCGCTGGAACTGACTGAGCAGCATGGTGAGGCGGCTGGTGGCGCGCTTGGCCCTCCGCATGACGCTCCACACCACGAAGGCCACCACGCCCCCCGCCACCGCCACCTCGCACATCCCCTGCGTGCCCAGCGCCTCGACAGCGGACTGCGGGGTGGGGAGTGTGTAGGGATTGCAGGGGGGTTGCAGGGCTGCAGCGGGCGGGGTTGCGGGGTGAGCGGGGTGCAGCATGTGCGGGTGTCGGGTGTGCAGGGGAGCTTGAAGGGCACATGGCGCAACCGGCGCCGAACGCGGCTAAATACCTTAATTGCGAAGAGCCACAGCAGCAACGCAGTGCAGCGCGTGCTCTGTATTTCCCTCACTCAAAGGCCCCGTCCTGGCCCCCCGCCCCCGCTCACCACCGCCTGCGGGCCGCCCAGCTGCGCCGCCAGCCGCGGCACGTCCACCGTCAGCAGCTCGTCCAGCCCTGCCTCGTACACGCGGTCCTGCGAGGGCAGGACAGTGTTTGTACACAGGAACTCCGCGGCTACCCCCTGCCAACCCCCAAACCCTCACCTCCATCCACGCCGCCAGCCACACCAGCGCCACCCCCCGGTACAGCATCTCCCCCGCCGCGCAGTCCACCACCGCAACCACGCCCTCCGCCAGGGGGGTCAGCCGCGCCGTGGGGTTGTTGCTGATGTAGTAGCCCTGTGCAGCGGCCGCAAGGGGCGCGGCAACGGAAACAGCGGAGGCAGCAAGGGTAAACCACCAGCAGTGTCCACATTAATCGAAGGGTATGCATGCTCTGCTGCTTGCAGGGGATGGCGGACGCAGTGGCGGCGGAACCCGGTGATCGCGGGCGTGTCATGGCATACTATCGGCGGATCAGATCACCCGCTTGGTTGCAATTCCTGTCCCCAAGGCTCCAACCCTAGCACCTCTCCCTCGCCCGCCCTCGGGGAGCGTGCAGCCGCCCAGCTAGCACGCCCCCGTGTCCCCATGCCACGTTGCAGCACATCCTGCGCCAAGCTCTCCCAACGGCCATTGCGGCGCATGCACAGCCCCTGCCCCCAGCTCACCGCTCCTCGTCGTGCGCGCCACACCCTTCCCCATGTACAAGGGACCAACTGCACCAGGCCTATCCCACCAGTTGTGCGGCGCATCCAAGCCCCCACCCGGCGTGCCTTGCCTGTGGACACCCGCACGCCACGCCAACACACAGCACCCACACACAGGACGCACCTGCGCCAGGTGCAGCGCGTCCTTGAGCCCCGTCAGGTCTGTGCCCCCCAGCCGCCACGCGCCCGAGTCCCCGCCGTCGCCCTTGCCGCCCGGCCCGCCGCCGCTGCGGCCCCAACCCCAGGCGGACGCCGGGATAGCACCGGGCGGGGGCCCGGACGAGGAGCCCGGACCGGGCCCAGCCGGTGAGGCTGCTGGCGCGGGTGCTAATGAGGCGTGCGATGTGCTGGGCGGCTGGTCCGCGTCAGCCCTGCCCAATGCTGCCGGGAGGGGTGATGAGGCGGAGGCGGAAGTACAAGTGGGGGCGGAGGCAGCGTCGCTTTGCTGCTGCTGCTGCTGCTCCTTGAGGTGGGTCTGCAACCGCGCCTGTTGTTCGCTGCGTAGCTTGTCCTCAACCGTCTGCAAGGTTGAGTCCCGGTGGGCAGGCACGGGCGTGCAACTCAGCCGCATGCTTGTTGCAACAAGTGCATGAAGCGGAGTGTCGTGTGTAGTGTGCAGGTACGTGTGTGGCGATCTGTGAGCTCACCCTGCGGCCCCAGGACCCAGCACGGATCCAGACCTTCCCTGGGATCAATCCCTGCACAGGTATCAGCCAGCCACCTACCACCAAGTCAGTCAGTGTGGGCAGCTTCCATGAGCTGTAGCTGGGTAGCAGCAGCAGCGCGTTGACCGCCTGCAGCGGCAACGACAGCTGTAGCGCCAGCAGCAGGTCGTCTGTGTCCGACCAGCGGAACGAACCCCACAGATCGATTCCAGCTGCGTTGGCCATCAGGATGGCTGTAGTGCCCACCAGGCCCACGTACACGGCCAGGGAGGCCAGGGTCCGCTCCCCTGGAGACGGAGGGGGCGGACCGCTGGGCTTCGGCTGCTGCTTCCGCTGGGGCCGTGGCAGCAGCTTCGGGCCGTGAGCCCCCAGGTCCGGCTGACCGTCGCCGACTGGCTTGACGAGCTGTGGATCGGTGCTGGGGGCTCTGCTGGGGCCCGTCGTCGGCGCGCGGCTGCCATCTCCGTCGGAGCGGAGCAGTCGCGTTGCATGCGCCGCTGGCACGAGAGCCTGCAGCGCTGGCTTGTGCCACGCGAATGCTAGCCGGCAGGGCACCTGTGGCAAGGACCGAGCTCACGCAGCTGAACGTTGTCGAGTCCTCCAGGGCGCACAACTCAACGCTCTCCAACCGCCGAAACCGCCCGTTGGTCTCCATACAGTCTTCCTCATGTTGATATACTATTTACTGTACATGTATGCTTACCCTGGCTGCTCGCGGGTGGCAATTCAGGGTGTTGTGCGAGGTCCGCCTTCTGAAGTCGACTCCGCGTTGCTCCATCCTATTGCAACGCTATTTTATATGATATGAACTCGATAGTGTCGCTCGTGTATAGCTTCCTTCCGTTGGGGACCGCTTGTAGCCCGCAGACGTAAACAGCCGTTTCAGCCTACATAAATGCAGCAATTAATATGTCCTGAGTGTCACTGTGCGCACATTAAACAACGGGATGTCGCGCAGTGTGTTTGATTGTCGCCTTTCGTGGCCGGACAATCGTGGCCGGATCCACACGCACGCGAACTTGAGGCCACCCATGGCCAGGAGCCGGAAGGCCAGCCTCATAAGCAGCCCCATGAGCATCCACCACCGTGTCGGCGATGTCTAGCCCCAGATCGCACCCACACGCTCATGCAACGCAGCGGCCCTGCGTGCCATAGTTACGCATTACCTCGAATCCCCATACAGCAGCAGGCACGTGGTCTTGCCAAAGCCAGGCAGGGGCTTACAAGGAGCCTGAGCAGGCCTGAGCAGGTGCGTGGTCACACAAAGGGTAGCACCAGGGGAGCTCCCCTGGGTAGCACAGTACCCCTGACAGGACCAGACCAGAGTCCTCTGACCGATACGCGTGTTCAGCCTGGCTGCGGTAATGAATGCATGGTAGATGGTACATGTCGTGTATGGTAGGTCTCCCCTGTTATGATGAAACGCGATACGCGTGCACCCACGCACGCTACCACCAGGCAGCCAGAGGGGTAAGCTCCTGCCGCCTGCTGCCGAAGTGTCACAGGATGGTCCGGTGACACGTGACAGGCGCTGATCCAGCTTGCGTGCTGGGGCCTGTTCGTCTGTATCAATGAACGTCCCTGAGGCCCGGGTGCACGAGCTACGTTCCATACGCCCAGGTGTCCGTTCGCACGCGCAGTAGGTCAAGACTTACAAATGCATGATCGGCCTTCCGGAGCAGGTGTCATGGTCCGATTATTCCGTATTTGGTCATTGTGGTGGCCATGCCATGAGAATGATGCAAACTGTGCACAAGTGAAGCGCGCTCCCCCAACACGGTTTACGATCAACACGCACGCGCACCAGCCAAAGCCTCGTGCGACCGGCCACCCTGGCACGCCACCCAACGCAGGCTCGCACGATGATACGACCAGACCGGTGGAGCGCTCTTGAATGCTCCCACGACCACATGAATGCTGTGAATACTGATAAGTACGAGCGTGGGGTACACGAGGGGTATTTGCCCAAACCGAAGCGTTCGTAACCTCGACACACAGCCGACGCTCGGTCCCCCCCACACACGACCTACTACACTTTCCCGTCTATATTCCTACCTTTCTCAGTACCGTATCAGCCCATCACGACACATCCTGCCACGCCACTATTTGTCATGCGCGACTTGCCCGTACTTGCACCACGCTGTAGCAGTAAAGCGAAGGCAAGGTAGGGAAACTCGGATCCTCCACCCACCCCGACATCACCGCCGCTGGCGGACCCCTGCGGCTCGCCTACCTAAGCCCTGACACTGCATCCGCTCCTGCCCTCTTCCCTCCATTCAGCCGACCCACACACCCCTCTGCGTGCCGCTCCCTCCCATTGACCCCTCACCACCTCCTCACGTCGCCGCCAACCGCACCGCCTCACGCCGCCACCCGCAGCCCCTCCATCGCCGCCTCCAACGCGCGCTCCGCCTTCTGCCCCTCGCTTCCAGCCTCCTCACCGCTCGCGCCCCCCGGCATCGCGCCCACCATCGCCGCCGCCACCACCTCGTGCGGCAGCGGCAGCCCCCGCAGCCGCCCCACGACCTCCTCGCCCCCGTCCTCACCCCCGAACGCCGGCCGCACCTCGAACGCCGCTGCGTGCAGCACCCGTGTGGGCCCATCCACCGAGATCAGCTCCAGCCCCGAGCCCTCGCCCGCGCCGCGATAGACACGTGTCGTGAGCACCTCGCCCTCGCCGGTGAACACCTCCAGAAGGGAGTAGTCCAGGAAGACGCGCAGCGCGAGGGGCTCCCCTGGCGCAGGAGGGCGGCGCAGGGGGCCGCCCACGCGGCGTGCGCCGGGCGCGGCGAGGCTGAAGGTGAGGGTGGCGGGGTCCAGGGCCTCGTACACTACCTCCAGCACGCCGGTGTCCCAGTGGTACAGCAGGGCTGCGGAGCCCTCGGCGCCGGAGGACCAGCTGGGGGCAGGAAAGAGGCGGGAGCGCGCAGGGGTGGGGGCGTGAGGGGTCAGCGGCAGGGGGCAGCACGAACCAGGTACTGGCAGGCAGACTTGATGCGCGGCCACAGGGAGCCGTGAAACAAGTACATGCAATACGCGGGGGATGGTTTCCATATGCTCAGGACGGGTGGCCAAACGCTGCTGCTGGGCTCTCACCTGTGCAGCAGCACGCCCGATGCAGAGGCTCCTTGCCCGTCCGACGTCTCCGGCTGCGGGGTTACAACAGGACGGAGCCGTGACGCGTGGGGAGTTGGGATCAGGTGCACGTTTTTACGTTTTTAAAGGCACGACGTGTCCAGCACACGGCATGCATCAGCCAAGCCACGCCTTTGACACCATCAGATGCCTATCGCCACCCGCTGCTTTCCCCGAAAGGTGCGCGGATTCTATGTATCCGCATGACCAACTCCGCAGTAGCTTTCACCGAATCCGCCCACCTGGCAGCGCAACATGTTCACGTCTGCATCTCTGCACGCCACCCCGTCAACCCACCCGCATGACCAGCTCCACGTCGAGCAGCTGCCCGCCCACCCGCGGCAGCCCCAGCCGCGCGCCGCCGTCCACGATCACGCCCGCCGACTCTGCGCCCACCCCGAAACCCCCGGCCGATACGTGGCCGTACGGCGTGCTGCCGTACACCCCGATGCTGCTGTCGCTGCCCAGCAGCTCCGCCAGCTCCTCACGCAGCACCCAGCGGCGGGCGGGGTCAGGGTGGCGCAGCTGCGTCAACTCCGGCAGGGGCTGCTGGTGCAGCGCCCAGCCGCCCGGGCAGGGGGTGCCTGGGAGACTCCCCTGTGCGCCCCCTGGGGGACTCCCCTGCGTGCGCTCAAGCCACAGCACGCGGGGTGCTGTGAGGCAGCCGGCGTAGTCATACGCGTCCACCTTGGTGCGCTTCTCCTGCGCCCACGCCCACATCAGCGTGCGGTCCTGAGCGCAGGGAGGGGGGGGGGACGGGCAAAGTGCCAAGGGACGTCAGCTAGACGGCGGCAGTAAACAATGGATAAATGACGTATTTGATGCAAGGTCGGCAAACGTGAGGGTGGTGACGTAGTACATTGCTTGCAGTCCAAGCCGAGGATCTAGGTCAAGCCCTGGCAAAACGCAATGTATGCAGACGGAACCCGCTACGCAGCCGATAGAGGTTCAACGTCAAGATCAACAAAGCTTGTTGCAAACCATCCGCGCTCCCCTCCTCACGTTCTTCTCGTCGTACAAGGTGTTGGGCGCGTAGCAGATGTCCCCCAAGTCCAGCCGGAACGGCCCAACCGCCGCCGCCAGGTCAAACTTCCGCTCGACCTCGTCGTACGGCCCAAGCCAGTAGTACGACGGGTTCGTGCAGGCGTCGGGCGAGATGCAGAAGAAGTGCGGGCGGGGCTCGGCGGGGGCGGGCGAGGGTGCGGGGGAGGGGCCGGAGGCGGAGGGCGACGAGGAGGAGGACAGGGCGGGCAGGGCGGCGAGCGCGGAGGCGGGGGAGGCGATCTGCTGCAGCGCGAGGGCGAGGGCGGTGGGAGGGGAGGAGGCCGAGCTGGACACGCGGCGGAAGGCCTGGCGGGGTGACAGGAGGGAAGGCACGGGTGTGAGAGCGGCGTGAGCAGGACGATTTGGTGACGGTAGGCAGGATACCTGCTGACGGCAAACCCGGAAAGCATAATTGCGCCATCAGCTCGAACATGCATGTGCTTGGGCTTGGCAGCATCATGGTACTGGAGGCAATATCTCATTCGTGGATCGAGCGCACGCTACCTGGGGCCCGGAGCCGTCCTCGGCCGCCGCCGCCGCCGCCGCCAGCGCGTGGTGGTGCAGCTGCGCCATGCCCGGCAGCAGCGGCTCGCGGGCCAGCGGCTGCGGCAGGGCGGCCAGGTCGCACAGCAGCGGGCACTCCCACACGTAGCCGGTGCGGTCGCCCAGGCCGCGGCCGTGGCACAGCTCGCCGTGCAGCTTCCAACCTGGGGATGAGCGCGAAGCATGGTTGTAATGTATGTATCTTCAAGTACGCTGGCATCTGCACACCACGAGCCAGCCAGCCAGCCAAGGGGGACGATGACGAACCATAGACGATGGTGGTTGGATGATTGAGCAGCAGGATCCATCACCTTTCTGAGCATGAGGCATACCCGGCAGTGCACGAAGCCGCAACCCCCGACGACTGCAGAGTCGGCCCACCCGCCCACCCGCCCACCGCCGTTTGACCACCCACCGTCCAGCAGGTTGTCCGACGTGTACACCAGCACCGTGCCGCCGCTGTCCTTGACGCCGCTGCCGATGATCAGGCTCCACTCCCGCTTGTGCGGCCCGTCCTTGCCGTTTTGGCCGTTGTTGCTACCGTTGCCGTTTTGGCCTTTGGAGCGTGTACGGAGGAGTGGCGCGCCGCCGGGCCCCGTTGCGCCCGGCAGGCCGTGCGGGCGCGCGATGATGTACGGGTCGCGCCAGCCGCTGAGCGGCAGGCCGGGTGGGGGCAGGCTCATCCAGGGGTACTCGACCTTGGTCCACAGCGTGAGCTTGGGGTCGGCTGCAGGGGTGGCGCAGCGGCAGGCGATATGTATCCATCTGGGTCATGGCTGGGATCTATTGGCTGTACCACTCGCATGGTGTTGGCCTGGATGAGTACGCGGTAGTGTGGGTTTGGACCCAGCTGGCCTAGCAGTACAGAGGCAAGCACGCTGGGCGGTGCCTGGGGGCAGTGCAGCACGGCATGCAGCGGCGACCAAGAGGTACCAGCGGGTGGCACTGGCGTTGAGGTGTAGGAAACGTACAGAGCTCAAGCGGTGTGGCCTCAGGCGATGTGGGTCGCTGCCTGTGGCTGCACGGGCCGTCCTGGCGCTCCACTCACACAGGTCCGCGGGCACCGCCGCGCACTGGCTCTCGATGAAGGGCAGCTGCAGGTCGCACTCGGAGGGCGGCAGCGGGCCGCACGTGGGGTTGGAGCGCAGGCGCACGCCGCTACGCAAGGTGGGGGGAGCGCGAAGGGGGGTGAGGGGAGGGGAGGGGCGGGAGGCATGCTGTGGCCACCGTAGGCTGAACGAACACGCACAACTTGAAACGAGGTGCAGGCTTGTATCGGACACGCATCGAGACAGTGATAGGGGGAATAGACTAGAGAGCATGGACGTGAACGAAATTTCGTTCAGGTTTTGCAACCGGGCTGGAGCTGCAAGCTGGTTGCAGTAGTCCAAGCAGCACGTGTGCGGCTCGGATTGAGCTTAACGCAGGCAGCACACACACACACCAGGGAGCGTCCCCGAGGGCCACCTAGGCTTGTGCCGGCGTTTTTGGGCCGTCTCTCTGCTTGCTGGGTGGAGTGCTGCGAGTCGGAGGGGTGTGGCCTGCTGGGCGTGCGTGCTTGTGCTCTTCTCGGGCTTTGGGCTCTCTGGTGGGGGGGGGGGTACTGGGCTGGGGGTGCAGGGTGGGTGCCGCTGCTCGGCAGCTGGCTGCGGCGCGTTTCTGGGGTCTGGGCTGGGGGAGCAGGGGGTCGTGGGTTAGGGGCGCTGGGTGGGGGCTCTTTGCCTGGGGGGCCGTCGGGCTTGCTGTTCGCGTGGCGCCGCTAATGTGCTTTTGACCCCGGCAGGGGGTCGGGCGGCTTGCCTGGGCCTAGGGCGTTTCCCACGTGGCTGTCCATTTCTTTGTTCTTGCTCCGTCCAGGCTTGTGCCCTGGGTGCGGTGCGCTAGCGTGTGCGTGTGGCCTCGCCTGTGCCGTCTTTCGGGTGGCTCTTCGCCCTTGCGAGGGGGGTGTGCCTAGGGGGCGTGCCCTTATATTGGGGGCCGCTCGCTTGCCTTGAGGACCCTTACAGGGCCTCCGTGCTGTGAGCCGGCTCTGCGGAGCGGCGTAGCAGTGTAACAACCGTACGACACAGATCAACACACGTGACATGCAGCACCAAATGTCCCCTAAGCCCACTCACGTGTACAGCAACGTCGGCACTCCGTTCTCGTCCAACGTGGCGCAACCGCTGCAGGCAGACAACGCAAGGGGACGGCGAGTGTGGATGCTGCAAGGTCTGGTGGGTTTGACTGGTGGCCCAGGGTACAAGCGCAACAGAATCTCCGCCATGTGGGTCAGAGCAGAATGTCATGGCGGTAGCCCAAATGCGTACAACAGGTTCCGCCAAGAGCATGCAGGTGTAAACCAATCGCCCAACGTTTCCGCACCCACCTAAAACATCCATCCGCGTCGACGCTGTGCGGTGTGGGCACGAGTGCTGGGGGCAGGTGCTCCCAGCGCACCAGGTCCGTGGACACGGCGTGGCCCCACACCAGGCCGAACGCCCAGGAGCACCCCTCGGGTAGGTGTTGGTAGAAGCTGCGCGGGCCGGAGGGGGGGCGGGCAAGGGACTACGGGTGTTGGGGGGCGCTGTGTGTGGGCGCATGTCCATGCTGGCATGCTCACATGGCACCTCCCTTATTAGCACGTTCTGCTGCTAGGGGGTACTGTTCACTGCCAAGAGGTCTAGGGAGGCGTTGGGTATGGGGCGGGGGGACGGTGGGTGATCTAGGGCCAGCGCCCGCAACACGACAGCGCAGAGCCCGGGTATGCCTGGGCAGACGGCGCGAGAACGAAACGATGCAACACGGATCTGTTGTTGTCATAGGATATAGCAATGCTGCGCTGGCGCAAAAGAAGCTGTGACTGGAAATAAAAGTTGCAGCGGAACAGGGCTGCCTCGCGACCCATCGACCAGAATGGGCATTCCGACTCACATATGATAGTATCCGTTGTAGTAGAGAGGACCGTTTGGATCTGCGCGCGCAGAATGGGCACAGAAGTGAAGTTGGGGGTTCCGACGAGGCACAGCGCGAGCTGACGGCAGCCAAGCGACGACCGCACCGTTGAGCCAGCCTTTCTCCCCAGCCACATGAAATTGAGGTTGATGATACGTCACACGCTGGACAGGTTGCGGCTGGAGTGTGACGGTGTGGCGAGGAGTAAGAGCTGGCTGCATGAAAAGGGCCGCCCCTGTGGGCTGAGCAACCAGCGGGTTCAACAGGAGGTTTCGCCGTGTCACGACCTACGCGGGTATGATATGTATAATAAGTGAGGTAGGCGTTGTGGCTGACTATGGAACCTTGTGGACCCAACGCACAATGCACGGCGAACCCCACCTGTGCTGCGACGACACACCGCCTCCTTGACTGGGCCCCAATCCGGCCAGGCCGCCGAAGGTTTTGCTGCATCTCAGATAGTAATAAGGTCACAGAGTATAAATAGGTTCACACCGTGTCACAAATAGGCAGCAAACCGCGCGCTTTCTCGATGCCGCGACTCCTCGCTACATATGTAACCCGCGCAAACATCCTGGTCACCCCGCCATGCAGGATTTAGCCCCCATGCGGAGCCCTCCCTGCTACAGACTTGAATTTCTCGAAGCAACAGGTCTTGGAGCGCTAAGGGCCCTAAGCGTTGCTAACTTCTCAGCCGCTGGCCGCCTCTTCATGCGACGGACCCTAGGGTCAGTCCTACGCCTTTTCGCTGACCGGCCGCTCAAAGACGAGGAGCTTTGCAGACCCTTACAAGCTGTGTACGTGCGACAAGTACAGTACTTCATAGATTCGCAACAGTTGGCTGCGCGCTACTCTGGTCTCGCGTTCAACGGAACCGCAGCCTTTTTGATGCGCAGCGAGGCCGCTTAGTACACAGTCAGATCCATACTATCAAAGAGCAGACTGTCCTTGCATTTTGACAGCTAACAGCTTGCTCGTTGAACACTCGGGGCACTGCGTCTTTCCGGCCTCTCTGTCGCGACGCTTCACAGCGACTTCGCGCCAGTGTGCAGCCAGCCAGCCGCAGCAAGGCCTTTACGCCATCACATAGGACATATTATCGCCTTGTGATGGGTCACCCGCCTGGTCACGCCGCTGGGGGGTGTCGCACGGATCCAAAACCCATTTTCCACGTGGCTCCTCCTCAAGGGTGGTTGAACGACCCCAACGGCCCCATCTATTACGGAGGCTATTACCATATGTGAGTAATAATGGCACAAATACTGTGAACCATTAACGCACGAGGACGCTGGACCTGGAAACCTGTAAAAAAGCTTGTCTGGGCAAGGCAACTTGGCCCCCGCATGTCATGCATGCGCACGCGCCTTGTTGGTATCTAGCGCTCGGTAGCTGCCCTCCAGCCACTTCGCACCAAGGAACATGGTGATGTTGCACCCCTGAGCCCCGTCTCCCCGCCGGTGTGTCGGGACCGCATACCTGGTCACTGTCGCAGCACCCTCCATGCGAGCTGCAGAACCACATCACAAATTGCGCCCTGACGCCCTAACGCCCTTGTGTACCGGTACTTGACTCCCTTGATGACGCTGCATCCATGGTGGCATACATACACGCCGTAACCCGCCCCGCCCCGCCCCGCCCCGGGCCCCCGCCCCCCAGCTTCTACCAGTACGTCGAGCGCGGCTGCAGCTGGGACTGGGGCCTGTGCTGGGGCCACGCCGTCAGCCGCGACCTGGCCACGTGGCAGCACCTGCCGCCCGCCCTGGCGCCCACCTTCGGGGGGTTCGATGGCGACGGCTGCTTCAGCGGCTGCGCCACGCTGGACGTGGATGGCACGCCCACCATCTTGTACACGGGTGGGTGAGGGTTCGACACGGCGCATCACTGTTATGATGACCATGTTTGCTTGCAATCTGCTACGACTGGTTGCTTCACAAGGGACAAGGGGGAGTGCCATGGTGCGTTGGCCAACTGGGTTTGGGCATGGCCGGAAGCAGTGCGGATAGCATGGGGCCTGCTGAGAGCGGGCTGACCGCGTACTTGTCAAGTCGACACCCGGCTGACCCAGTGGTGGGCCACCTTTTAATCGGTACCTCGCCTGCTTGTGTCCCCCTTGACGCTGTCTCCCTGCAGGCGTTCGGCTGCGCTCCTCCTCTGTGTGCGGCCCCCTGCCGCCCCCCGAGTGCGACCTGGGCACCGCATGCATCGAGACGCAGTGCATGGCCTTCGGCGACCCAGGTGGGCGCGCACGCAACAGGCCGCGTGACACGTGCCCTGCCAGTCTGCCACGGCTTCCCTACATCTGGCACAAGGTTACCCGGCTTCACAGGTGTAGGTTCACAGGTGCTCACCGCTAACTGCCCAGCAATTTGCCGCTTTGACCGATCGCACAACGCGCGGCGTGGGCCGGCGCCCAACACCCCACGTTTCTCGTGCGTACCCCTCGCAGCCGACCCCAAGCTGACGTACTGGACCAAGGAGGAGACCCCCTTCCTGTCGCTGCCGCCGCCCGCCATGAACCTCACGGCGTGGAGGGACCCCTTCGTCATCGGCCGGCCCGACCCCGCAAACGGCTGCGGACACTGGTGAGAGCTGAACAGGGCACCTGGGAACACGATGCAACGCTGCAACCCAACAGGGTTGGACGAGGACAGGGCGTCGGGACCTTTTCTTCACGGGAGCGGATGGACACGTGGAGACTGAGGTCAAGTACAGATGGCGGCAACCAACGCACCCTGGCGCATGTGGCTCACAGGTGTTTTACAGGAGTTGGGCTTCTTGCCCCTTGGCTGGCCACATGGGCCTGGACCGCTGAGCAGCAGCACGGAAGCGGTGTAGCTCTTGTTGACATGATCTGCTGGTCATGCGCGATGCTTAACACGGGCAGTGTGTGCTTTGTTTTGCCCTGCAGGACAGTGATGGTGGGGGCGGGCATCCGCGACCGCGGCGGCAGCGCGCTGGTGTACCGCAGCAGCGGGGACTCCCTGCGCACGAGTGAGTGCTAGCCTCGCCGGTGCACAATTGCCGCCGTGCGCACCGGCCCACAGTTGCCATCAGCACCGGCATGCTTTATGTGTCTAATGCATTTCTTACTGCTTAGGCTTTCCAATGACTTGGCCCTGGTATGTGCCATGTTCCGCGCCTCCCATGGCCTCTGACTATGCCCCATAACCATTAACTGGGCTCTTACCGAAACCCATACAACAAGCCATGCTCCTCCAACGGCTACGCCACTACCGCCAGGCACGTGGTCGTTCGCGGGCGAGCTGTGCCGCGGCTGCGGCGACACGGGCGTCATCTGGGAGTGCCCCGTGCTGGTGGACGGGCTGCCGCTGGCGCCCCCGGCAGCCTGCGTGTGCGCCGGCGCCCGTGCCGGTGCTGCCGGCGGCGGCGATGTGTGCAAGGCGGCCATGGCCTCCCTGGGACCCAGCTTCGAGCGCCTGGAAGGCCAGGAGGAGCAGGAGGCGCAGGCAGCTGCCGCCGTCAGCACTGACGGAGCCCGAGCCCGCGGGGAGGTGCCGGGCCGGCCCGCATCCCTGCACTCGCCGTGCCCCGCCGCCCCGGCCTTCCCGCACCCCGCCGGCGGGGTAGACACAACTGCCGCGTCGTCTCTCCTCATCCCCGCAGTCATCTCGCCCGTCACCTCGCCCGTCACCTCCCCCACCCGCCGCCGCCGTACGCAGCCGCCACCCGGCCCCATGCACCTGTACGGACAGCCGGCGGACGAGCACTACACTGTCCTGACGGCCAGTGGCAGCAGCCACGGCAACACCCCACTGAACCATACCCCCAACACCAGCCACGAGAGCAATGTCCTCTCCGGCTCTGCGGCCGCGGCCGGCCTTCCCTCGCCCCCCACTCCTACCTCGCCGCGGCCCGCGGGGCTTGGAGGCCTGCTGCACCTCATGTCCCCCCGCCGGGCCGCCGCCGCGGCCGCATCAGGCCTGTCCGCGTTGAGCCCCCCCTACCTGCCGGGGAGCGCCCCCATCTCCCCGCTGGCCCGCTCCCCGCGTGCCGTAAGCCCCAGCCCTTTCAGCATCGGCCTGGGCAGCCCCCGGGGCGTCCTCAGCCTGGGGCCCCTGCCGCACCTGCCGCCGCCGCCAGCACTGGCACACCCCGACCTCGCCCCCCACGCACACCCCCACCCGCTGGCGGCGCCGCCCAGCCCGCTACGCTCGCCGCTGCGACTCGTGGGGCCTCCGCCGTTGACGACCCTGCCTCACGCGCCCTCGCCGCCAGTAAGTATCCATGCATGATACCAGCATCGGTGAACCATTTGGTTACGGAGGTAGTAGAATGCGGCCTTGCGTTGCAGGACGGTACAGCCTTGCTCGCCCGTACCTAACGCGAAGTTCCATGCGCCTCGTTCCCTCCGCAGGCGCCCAGGCCGGCCCCGCTGCTCAGCCCTCAGCCCGCCCCAGGTGGCGGCCTCACCCTGCCCCCACGCCCTCCCTCCGCCCATCGACCCGCCCCTACCCCCCTTGACACCCCCACGGTTCCTGTTGCCGCCACTGCGGCCGCCGCCGCCGGCACCTCCCTCCTCTCCCCCTCCCGCCGCCTCCTCCCAACCACCATCAACCGCTCGCCGCCGACTGGCAACGACCCAGCAACCGACGAGCTCCTCGCCTCCCTCATGCGCGACGCCGCCGCCGCGCGCTCTCCCGCCGCCGCCGCAGCCGCCGCTACCGCCCCCACGCCCGCGCCCACGCCCGCCCCTGCTGCCCCCACATCAACCATCTCGACCGCTGCCGACTCCTGGCAGCGCCACCGCACCTTCTTCTGCGTCTGCCCCGACGACTGCAACTCCATGGCTATGTACTACCTGGGCTCGCACGACCCGGCTGCGGCCGCCTTCGACCTGGCCGGGGCGCTGGGCCCCCACCCCGTGGACCTGGGGGACATTTACTACGCGCCACAGGCCCTAGTGGACCCGCAGGTACGTGTTCTTGGATTGCAGTTGGACGGAGTCAGCGTGTGCAGCCCAGTAAGGCCGCGTGCGTCCAGCGTGGCATGCTTGCTGGGCGGCCGTCGGGTGCAGGTGCCGTGGGCCCGACGGCAAGTGGCGCACCATGTCCGGCATGCAACTGAGGATATCTACGTGTACATGCACACCTTTGCACTGCATGTCAGGAGAGCAAAGGGCCGCCGGCTGAGCTACGCCAAGTTTGCACGTGATGGCAAAGCGTACCGTGCCCCCTCTGTTTGCGGCCTGAAGTCTCGGCCAACTCCGCTGTACACCCAGCCTGCGCATGCTGGTCCCCGCCTCAGGCCCTGTGTGTTACCTTTTGCTCCCCCTGGCGGCCCCCTTCCTGCCCCTCCCCCCTGCCAGGGCCGCGCCGTGCTGTGGGGCTGGCTGCAGGAGAAGCCCCGCAAGGTGGGCTCCTACGACTACGCCGGCTGCCTCACCCTGCCGCGCCTCATGTACCTGCAGGTGGGGATGGGGCTGGGGGTACGCGTAAAGCGCGAGGAACTTGGGGGTGGACGGGGTTTGGGGGAAGGGGCGCGGTGCGATGCCGTGTGACGCAGCGCTAACGATTACTTTTGGAGCCGAGTTGGTTGCGGAGCTGCATACTTGCGTTTGCAGTGCTGCATGCATGCGTGCCGTCGCTCCGTATCCTGTATCTGCGGTGAAGGCTTCACGATAGCCGGTGCGCTGTTGGGACTGGACATGCGCAGTGTGCCGGCGGGTTGACGTGCCAGCGTGCGGCACCGTGTGCCGTGCTGCCGTCCCAGGTCCCGCACCAGCCAAGCGTTCTTGGTGCTGTCCGTGCCCAGTCTATCACACCGCGCGAGGCTGTGCTGCACGTTGTCGAGGCTTAGTGATTTTGAGGTTGTGGTAAGCCAGGGTGCTGCTGTGTGTCTGTGCAGGTGGAGGACGGGCCGGTAAGGGCAGCGGAACCGCCCCAGGCCGGCGCAGCGCAACAGGCGCAGGTGTACCTGGTGCAGACGCCCCCGCCGGAGATCGACAATCTGAGGGTGGGTGCCGTGCGCATGTGCAAGACGTGTACGGTGGTCCTAGGGGCTACCACGCCCCCATCAACCTCTGTCAGGGAGTGGTATGTAACCCAGCAGATCGATTGCTGTCCCTTGAATCCGTGCACCACACACGCCTTGCGTCATAGTTGTACTGATGCCCTGTGTGCTTCTGGGCCTCCAGTAATCCGCTGCGTCCAATACCCTTCCAGGTCCCCGGCTCGGAGTGGAGCGCGGAAGGCCTATCGCTGCCAGCCGGCACCCTCATGCCGCTCCTGCTGTGCGGCGGCCGCCCGCCGCTCCACGTCGAGGTCACCCTGACCATGCGCCCGCACGCACCGCCGCGGCCGCACTCGCCCGCCCGCGCCCGCCGAGACAGCCACCAGCAGCAGCTGCAGCGCACGGCGCACCCCCGCGACCTTGCAGACGGCGGCGGAGGGCTGCAGGGCGGGGACGGCGCAGGGGTGGATGGCGGGGCGGGGGATGGCGGCGAGGGGGCCGCAGGGCCGCACTGCTCGGGCCTGCTGCTGCACAGGTGGGCAGACCTGACCATGACCTGCTGTTCCAGACCTGGCCATGACCTGCCGTTCCCTGTTGCGGACTCTGCCCGCCTGTGCACACCTGTGACCTTGCCCTGCGGCCCCTCTTTCCTGCCCTCCAGCTGGTCCTCCGGCTCCGAGGGATCAGCCGCCCTGCTGTACCACTGGGCCAGCGGCCTGCTGGAGGTGGTGTTTGAAGCTCTAGATCCCGCCACCCTCACCTTCAGCCTGGGGGCGCCCGGGGCACGCCGTGTTGGCGGCCCCCTGCGCCGGCCCCCGCCACCAGGGGAGCCCCTGCAGCTCCGCGTCTTCCTGGACTACTCGGTGCTTGAGGTGTTCACAGCCCAGGGCGAGGTGCTCACGACACGTGTCTACCGCGGCACGCCGCCTGCCGGGCCCGGCGGCGGCACGTGGCACGGAGGACACGGCGGACAGCAGCAGGGGGCGGGAACGGGTGGGGCCGTGCCCGAGAGCCCGGGGGGCAGCGTGCGTAGCGGAGGTGTGGGTGGCAGCACCTGGAGTGTGGGAGGCGGTGGGGCGGAGGCGGGGGTGGAGCTGGTGTCGTTCGGGGGCTCCACGGAGTTCGTGAGCGTGGAGGCGTACGAGATGGGCTGCATGTGGGTTGACGAGGTGTGAGGGAGCTGGTCAAGCTGCGTGTGGCTCAGGGGGGCCAGGGATAGGTTACGAATGTGCCTCAGCGCTTTGCACGTGGCAAGTGCACGGCAGGACTAGGAGTTGCGAGGTCAGTGGGATGGCGCTGTGGGATAATACTGCGCCAGGATAGGCGGGCGTGAGGGAGGGGCGGGGCGGGGGGCGCATGGTGACTGCCCAGTTGTTTGCGATTTGGCGATGCGGGATAGGCGAGGAGCCATGGCGTGTGCTGCGTTGGGCTATGGGCGTTGCACCTGAGTTGGCAGGAGTGAGTGGCAGCATGGGGCAGTGCAAATCCATGCGGCGGCGGGCTTGTAGCTGTCACGCTGTCGTAAGGAGCGCCAGCAGCGCAGGGAGACCCCGTGTTCCCAAGCCGAGGCTTGCTGTCCAGTAATGTCACACCAAAACGGAGAATGCAAAATCTGTCCTCGTGCTGCTGGACGTTTGGCCTCGACGCCCTTCATCAGGGAAGCTGTCCCTCACTAGGGTGCTTCCCGTCCGATGCCTGAGCGCCGCGTGCCTGTGCGCTCCCCTACTTTGCCGGCTCGTCGCCAAGGAGAACCTGATACCCTCGGATACGCATGACGATGATGGCTCATATTTACAAACAGCACCCACGAAAACAGCACGCGGCTGTTGTCTTCACAGGGTCAGCTGTACGCTGGTGGCAGTTGCAACTGCAGTCACCCAGCTGCACCCAGGCACAACTGCCCCAGCCCACGGTGACGCCCGCTGGTCGAAGGCACGCAAGTACTGTAGGCAGCCTGCGGAATATTCAGAGGGTGGTGCAGACACTGGTGTGCAATCAATACGGAGAAGCTGCAGGCCTGACATGACACAAGTTACCACTGACAACACAACGCAAGGATTACTGGTGTGCGTTCCTGCCGGCTGGCTGCTAGTCACAGCCCAGGGCCCTCCTTATCGCCAAGTGTTACTGCTGTTGGGCGGTGCGCCCAACCCATGCTACGGTATGCACTACCGGCTCGAGCACCACACGTGTCTGCGTACCTTCTTTTCACGGCCGGACCACCTCCCACAGGTTCTCGCACTCCTCGCCCAGCGAGCGTACCAGCTCGTCCACGGCCTCCGTTTGCGGCCGGGGCACTTCGTTCGGGCGCCCCTTCATGATTGCGGCAAAAACGCCAGTTCCGCGAGCCCCAGGTTTCGCTCAAAAAACCAGGTCGTGTGGGTGGAAAGATTGTGCGACAGGTACCGATCCCATGTCTGGTCAGCTGGCTTGGGCCCGAATTCTGCCTTTCTGCGCTGTGCCGTACCGGCATGTCGCCATAACGCAGGGGAGCCCCCGGGCCCATGCCCACCCTGGTCTCTTGCGCGCGCACCGTGCCTCCACCCTCCAGTCGGCCACCATACTATGAGGATGGGCGCAATCTCCTGCATGTCCGTTGCATGCCTGGACAGAGCTAGCTCGTAAGCTAAGCAGAACCCTCTCCCACATGTCCCAGCGATTGTCGGTGATCGCTTTTCACCTGTCATCACTTGCCCTGCTGCCTGTTTTTGCTGTGCCTGTGCTCGTACTGTGGGCCAGATTTGCCTGCCAGCACACGTACGGCACTAGTAGTGGTCCCTGTCATAAACCTCCAATTCGCAGCAGCCCTCAGCTGCACTGCCCTGCACACCACTTGCCAGCAGCTGTCCGCAGTCAGGAACACCGTGCCATGCATTGCGGGCTGCGGGATTGTCCCCGCGGCAATCTCGTCGCAGTGCAGTTCTTACGTTCTTCCGAACTCGCGCCTTACCTAGCTTTTGTTCAGGGTAGCACTAACCGGATACCGCCACAAGCAATCAAAGCTCCCCTACTCAGCTCGTCAGCATCCAGCCTCCTCGCAAGCTGCAAGGCATGTAGAAGGGGTGTGGCGACCCCAGAGTCATCAGCTCAGCTTGTCGAGCTCGCCTTTGTTCAGCCGTTCATCGCCACAGCTACCGCTGCACTGCCAGACCTCAAAAGTACTAGCTGCACTGTGAGAGACAGGACTAAGCTAGCAGGTCGTCAGTGTCGCACCTTTGCATGCAGTACTCGTTAGTTGCGAAACGGAGCGTGGCAAGACGGTTGCAAGCGACAGGGGCCTGCACAACCCACGTGCTCCCTTGACTTGTGGCAATTAAATCAGGCTAGTCCGACGCAAGGCCCGCTGGTGGATGGGGTTGGTGGTCCATGTTATCTCTATGCAAAAAAAAGTGTCATCAGGGTTCACTCCTGCAGCGTACCTCGATGTGACCTTGTACTCCAAAGAAGTACTGGGGAACTGGACAAGATTACTAGTGTTAGAGCACTAGTGCTGTCCTAAACTCTCATGGCGGGACGTGAAAACCCTTGCATCCCCCACGAACATCATGTCACCCCGCACCATTCCAAGATACCCACGACAGGGACTCAACAAGGCGTTGGAAACCTCTAGTGCGTATCAGCCCTAGCGTGTCCCAACTGTGCCTATGCGCCATGCCGGAACACGGGCGCAGTCCGGCATGAATATGTACACTACAGCTCAAGACAGATACCGGTAGAGGTGCAGTATGCAACATTCCATACCACGCCATGCGCCACGTGCAGCCCCTTGCCCCACGTGCATGCAAGCCCCAAGCCGCAGTATTTCGCCGCAGTCTTATTTCATCCCATGCCCTTGCTCGTCTGCCCTGCCACTTAGCTAACCTCATCCCAAACGAGGTGCAGTATAGGTGTGAAGCGAAAGGCAACACTCATGAATGGTAGGCAGTGCAATTCTGTAATACATTGCACGCCTTTCAACACGCCATCGTCCGCCACCCTAACGAGCGGACACCAAAAGGCAAGCCACACAGGTGCACCGCACCAGCAACGTGCATTGCCATCTAACCACTTCAAGGTACTTGATAAAGCACATCCATGGGCAGCAGCTGCGCCGGGGCAGGCATGGATACAACACACACCCGCGTGGGCGCTTAACGCTCACGCTGACCGCCCACAGGAAGGATGATACAACCCACGGGTCGCCGCTTGTGCATGGCCGGCCGCAGCACCGTCTAGGCCCTGGGCCACCCACCATTTTCCAATCCTCCCCACTCATTCAGCGCTGGCTTGCTGCTCGCAGATGCAACCCCAACACCATCACCAACGCCCAAACCACCAGCGGGCAGCAACGACACTCCCCCGGCCGCCCCACTCTGCACGCCACCCCTGCATTCTCCAACGTCACTGTTGACGAAGGACCTGTACAACCCAGGGCTCACCGTGGCCCCCTGCCCTCCTTTCCAGCCGGTGGCAGGACGCCGGCACCTCCCCCGCCCACGTCCCCCCGACGCGCATTGCACGAAGGGTCAGGACTGCACGACCGAAACGCATGCCCCGCCGTACCACCGCAGCCGCCGGCAGTATTGACAGGGTACGACAACGGCCGTACCACGGAAGGCAGGGCTGGTGCGCCGTCCAGGCTGGAACTGTCGTACCCCCTAGCGCCAGCAAAGGCACCCTTATCCGCCGCAACGGACGCCGCCAGGTACCTCTGTGCTCTTTCCGCTGCCACCATCGCCCCGGGGCACGCCACCGAGGTGCTGACCTTGTAGTGCGCCTGCAGCTGCGCCGCCTGCGCCGCCAGGACCACCGGCAGCCGCAGCACGCGGGCGGGCTTCCGCAGAACCAGCCGCGTGCCGCCAGTACCCCCTGCAGCAGCTGCTGCTGCTGCTGCTGCTGCTGAGGGTGAGGCAGGTCCAACCACGGACGGGAGGCTGGTGCTGTGAGGGCCGTCCAGGGGAGGGTACAGGCGGGAGGGGGAGCAGGGCGCGGCGGCAGGAACGGCGGAGGCGGCCCAGGTGGGCAAGGAGCTGGTGGAGGCAGAGGCGTAGAGGCCAGGGCCGGAGGCGGACGGAGAGGGCACGTTCTTGCCGCCGTGCGGCGCGGGCGGTACACCCAGCTGGGGTGGGGCGGCGGTGGCAGCCGAGGGCCCAAAGCCGTCGCCGCTGCGGGTGCAGGACCGTAGATCGGGCATGCAGCCGCTGCTGCCGTACACTGCCGCCACCGCACTGGCGGCGGGGGCCAGGCAGGACGGCATGGGCGGCTCGCAGTGCACGTAGTGGCCCTGGGGTTGGGTTGGACCGTGGCTGGGGCCGCGCCGTGCGGGCGGGGAGGAGCCGGGGCAGCCGGCGGGCGAGAGAACGTTTGTAGGGCCGGTGCCCCGGGGGGAGGGGCACAGGAGCGCTGGGGGCGGTTGGGACGGGTAGGACGCCGCTCGCAGGCCCCCGGTGGCTGCGACACCGCGGCTGGATACGGCCGCAGCGCCGTCCGCATTCAGCAAGGGATCCCCGCTGCCGCCCGAGGCGCACACCGGCGGCGTAGAGCCCTGCCACCGCTCGGGCCCCATGTCGCCAACCTCATGCGCCCCAGCCCGTGCGCCTCCGCTCCTGCCAGCACCACAACCACCAACCACACCCTGCTGCTGCAACATGGGGCTGTCCCTGCCGGCCCCTGCCCCTGTCCCCGCCCCTGTCCCAGGCCCCGACCACGTGCCCGCCCCCGCCCCTGTCCCCGCCCCCACGCGCTGCAACCAGGGCGTGGGGCCCAGCAGCTCCTCGTACAGCCCCGCCCGCTCGCCGCTGACGAAGGAGGTGGTGCTCACCACGTAGCCCTGCCCGCGGGCCAGCGCGGCCGCGTGCGTGCGGGGGCCGGACACGCCCAGGCTGCTGGCAGTGACCTGCGCAGAATAGGGGCCGAGGGCGGTCAGACTTCCATACCGTAAAGTGCAGTGCAATCGTGCATAGCGCGCCAGCCTCGGTGCGGATGGCAAGGTCCTGCCGATCCTGCTCAACAAGAAAGAATGACACGCGTTGAGTGTTGTGGTGCTGCCAGCTGCCATTGAGTGCTTCGCACAGCTTGTGGCCGCCAAGTGAGTCGTGGTTTTGTACGGGTAGGAGGCTGAGTGTGCTCGCTGGTGTAATTCCTACTAGCTTGGATTGCACCCGTCACTTGGTCAGGCCCTCACCTGGGAGCGTTGGAGGCGGCTGACGCCCCCCGTGGGCGAAGGCAGCCAGGCAGGCAGCCCTGGGCTACCGGGCGGACTGCCGGGGTACCCCGCACCGCCCTGCTGGCCCAGCGGGTCGGCCGCCCCCAGCCCAGGGGAAGGGCTTGGGCGCCCCGGTGAAGGCAGGTTGCCAGCAGGTGTCGGGTGGTGGATGCACGAGGCGGGGGAGGTTGACTCCTGCCAGGGGGATACGGAGGCGTGCACTGGTACACCGTACTTGCGGCTTTGCGGGCTGGGCGAGGCAGTGGGTTCGTCGTCGCTGTCAGCCGCGGGGGTGCTGTTGCTAGGCTCAGCTGGGTCGGCGCGGGCTGAGGGGTGTGGCAGGGGGTCCAGGTCAATGGTGGAGGCGCGGGCCCGCATGGACTTGCTGGAGCGGTGTGCGACTGCGCCGGCGGGCAGCTCACAGCTGCGCCTACCGCTCGCGGCACCGGCGCCACTGCCAGCAACAGTACCAGCGTCAGCATCAGCGGGCGCAGCCGCTGGCGTGGCCGCCAGCACGTCCTTCCTGCTGGGCCCCAAGGCCACCAGCTTGCGGTGCGTCAGGGGTGTGAGGGTTGCGGTGGTGGTTGCCACCACGCTACCACGGAGGTACGAGCTGTTGGCCGCAATCAGCTGCGTCTTGCTGGGGTGCCGTGAGCCGCCAGCGCCGCCATCAGCGCCGCCACCTATGGCAAGCAACGGTGCGGGTCTCCCCAGGTACGGCAGCGACGAGGCGCGGCTGAGCTCGGGGCCAAGCGCTGTCCGAGAGCTGCGCGACACCGCCCCAAAGCCCCCAGCCTGGGCCAACGTGTTACCAACGCCACTGCTGTCGTACTGCAAGGACGAGTACGATCGTCCATGCTGCTCAAGTAGGGCGCCATGCTGCCCGGCCTTGCCGCGGGCCCATCTGGCAGGCGAGCGGGAGTGCGGAATGGCCGCAGGCCCCTCACCTAGTCCCGGCCCAAACTCGGAATCCAGAGCGGGCGCAGAGGCCACCGCATACACCCCGCTGAGGTCCTCCTCCAGACACGGATCGCTGGCGGTGTAGGTACCTCCGCAGCCCTCCTGTCCGCCTGCGGCCCCAGCAGCCACTATACAAGCGATGGATGTAGGCAGCTGCAGAGCGTCACCGACAATTACAGCTCCGCCTGCATCAAACGGTGATGCTGCCCCTCCGTCGGCTGCGCCGCGAGCCAACGCCAGCGGCGAAAGGGGCGCGGGTCCAACGCCATCGGCAGTTGCCTCCGCGCCCGCTTCTGCAGCCACCGCCTGCACCCCTCCTGCATTCCGCAACCCCACCGCCGCCTCCGCCACCTCTTGCGGCCGTCCTGGAACCTCAACTCCAAGCGGCCCATCCGTCCCCTGCGCCGCTACTGCATCCTCGGCCCGAAGCGCCGCCTCCTGCACCCTTCCTGGAGACTCCGGCCCCTCCCCCGCCTCCTGCGCCGCCCGCTGCGCCTCCAGCGCCTGCGCCACCTGCAGCACCACAGGCAGCTCGCCGCCCAGCCGCACAGTCAACACAGGCCCCGCACCAGGGGCCGGCTGCAGCACCCCTGCCAGCCCCGCCGCCTCCGCATCCACCGCAAACTCCACCTGCCTCCCCTGCTGCTCCTGCCGCTGCTCCCTGTCAGCGACCTCGGGGCCCGCTCCATCCTCGCTAGCATACCCCACAATCGTCACGGACTTGGCTGTGCCATGCGCCCGGGATGTCCCCGAGTCCTCCTGCCCCTGGCCATGCCCCGCGCCCTGCCCATGCCCCAGGTCCTGCTGCTGCTGCTGCTGCACCAGCTGCCGCGTGTGCCCATGACGCCCAAGCTTCTGCAGCCCCGACCGTGGCTGCCGCAGCATGGCCGCCAGCTGCTGCCCCAGCCCTGCCTCCCCGCCATGCCTGAGCGCACTGAAGGCCCCTGCATGCCCCGGCGGCGAAACACCTGTGTCGTGCGAAGCGTACACCCCACCCTCCCGCCGCTGCAACCCTGCGCCTCGGACTCCCCGGGGTGGCGTCATTGCGCGGTTGATGAGGGCAGCTGGGTCCAGGTTGGCGGCCGAGTACACCTCACGGATGACGTCGCGGCGGTAACGCCAGCCGGCGGCGGCGCACCCGCTGGCGACGGAGGCGCGGGTGGCGGTGGAGGCGAGGCTGGCGGTGCTGGGCACCGCAAACAGAGAGGGAGAGCTCCTGCGGGGGTGCGGGTTGCAGTGGGCGACGGGTTCTGCGCAACAGCAAGTGCGAGAGCACGTCATATGCTTGAGCCCGCTATTGAGGTCCATGCACACGCTGCGCGAACGGCGCTTCAGGGCTGACTGAGAAAGGTAATGTGGGACCGTGTCCAGACCCAGATGCAAAGTAGCAACGCACCTTTCCGCACGCAGGCCTCCACTGCCCCACAAGCCAGTCCTGCCCTGCGACCGCTCCCCTTCCAGCAGGCCCCACTCCGCTCCGCAGCCCCTCCGCCGGCTGGCAGAGGACGCCTCCGCCGCCAGGCCCGCCGGCACCGACCGCTCCGCACGCAGGGGCGACCCGCCCGCCACCGTGGGCCTCACCCACATGTCCGCCTGCTGTACGCCCAGCCCCGCACCCCTCGTAAAGTGTAGGTCGCCAGTACCCAGGCCGTACGGCAGGTCCTCCAACCGAACGGCAACTGCGCCCGCCGGGAGCAGCGGCGGCGGCTGCAATCCGCCCCGCGGCGGCGACGCGGGCGCGGAGCGGCTGCCCCCCCCTCCTGCGGCATCGCCTCGCACACGGCTGCGGCTGTGGCTGCGTCCTGTTGACCGAGCGCGGTCCGGCCGAGCGTTCCGCGCCTCCTCCGGCCCGTCCTCCGCCTCGTCATACTCCAAGCTTGTTACGCCTCCCTCTGATAGATAGCTGACTTCGTGCACAGGCACGCCACCTTCCTCCTGCTGCCCGTCTCCTTCAACCGTGACCGCGACCGGGACGGGGACAAGGACAGGGACTTCACCAACACCGCCACTGGTGTTGGTGACGTCCCTGTACTTGTATTTGTCGGACGGTTCTGCTGCTAGGCGCGCAGACCGCACCCGCCGGGGGCTGTCCGTGGGCCGCTCCGCACTCGCGCTCCGTGGGGCTGCGACAGGACCCACGTGCGACAGAGCCACCGTTGAAGCCTCCGTTGAAACCTCCTTAAACGTCTGCCTTGCGCTCCGGAAGGACCTGGCACTCCGGAGGGACCTGGCGCTGCGGAGCGACCTGGCGCTGCGGAGGGACCTGCTGCTGTTGATGGGCAGCAGCGGCGAGCAGGGGCCGGCAGCAAAGGCCTCGGGGTCAATGACCCGCAGCAGGGAGGGGATGTTGCGCGCGTCGCCCTGCAGCGGCTGCAGCGCGACAGAGCCGGGGTCTGCTGAGCCGAACCCCACGTCCGAAGGCAGGGCAGCGTTGCCGAACATGGATGGCCCCAACCCGTGGGCCGCCCGCGCAGCGGCGGCGGCGGCGGCGGCCGCAATGGCCTCCGCCGCGCTCTGCTTGATGGACTTGAGAGACCGGAGGCGGGGGACACGGCCAGGCGAGGTCCCTGAGGCGGATGTCCTCGGGGCGGCCCCGCTGTCGGCGCCTTCGGCCCCGGACTGCCTTCCGTCCTCTGCCGCTGCAGAAGCAGCACCGGCCCCTCTGTCGCTGGAGGTTGCCCCGCGGCGGCTGGAGGAGGCCAAGCGCTCCCTCCCGCCGGCCCCTGCAGCGTCCTTCCCTGCCAGCCCGCCGTCATCCGCACTGCTTTTGCTTCGCTTCCTTTTCTCCTCCCCTTCCTCAGTCCCATGCCCGTCCTCGTCCCCATCCCCATCGTCCTCCTCCTCCTCGTCCCCCCCTGCGCCCCCTCTTCCACGCCCCTCCCCGTCAGCCCCCTCAGCCGCGCCTCCTGCTCCCTGCCTTCGCCCCGTCTTCTTTCCCTTGATTCCCTTCTTGCCCTTCCCAGTCCGACCGCCCTCCTCCCCGTCCTGCTCATCCCCGCCGTCCGCCACCTCGCCCCCTGCGTCCCCTCGCCGGCCCCGCGGCGTGCCCGCCACGGACGACGACACCGACAGGCTCCTCTTCGACCCTCCCACGCTGCCTCCCCGCCGCTGGCCTCCCCGGCTTCCCCACGGCTGTCCCCACGGCTGCCACCATGACTGCCCTCAATGCTGCCTGCTTTGCTGCCACCATGAGTGGCCCCACGGCGCTTCCTCCTGGACCCCAGCTTCCGCCCGCCAGCACCGCCAGCACCCTCCTCCGCACCCTCGCCCTCGCCCTCCTGCTCCCCCCTCCCCCTCCTCCTCTTCTTCCTCCTCCTGTCCCTCTTGCCCCCCCTCTCCCACGCCGTGCTCGCCGCCGACCGCGTCCCTGCCCACACCTGTCGGGCATGGCGTTAGCCGAACAAGCTAAACGGAAATGCGATCAAGGCAAACATTCCGGTTACCTTAACCTGTCGCTCGGCCAGGATCCCGGTCTTACAGGCGCAAGATCTACAAGGCACGTCCCAGCCGGCAACCGCCCTCCCTCCCGCCCGCTATATCCTTCCCACGCGTGCCGAACCAGCCTCAGCAACCCTTGCACTTCCGGCCTACCTTTGCATCCTTCGCTCCCTCCAGCACTGCCCCCCGCCGGCCCCGGCGCCCCGGCGAACTTCTTTCTCCACCGGCTGGCCCGGCTCCCGCGCGGCACCGCCCCCTCCTGACCGCCGGTTCCCCCTTCCTCCTCGCTGCTTCCGCCGCTGTCTCCCTCGCTCTCGCCCTCCGCCTCGGCCTCCGCCACGGCCCGGTGGGCCCGCACCGACACCATCCACTGGTTCTTGTTGCGGTTGGCGCGGCGCCGCGCCTCCCGCTTGCGCTGCTTGTACTGGTGCCAGTGGTACTGCGCAGGACGGCGGTGGGGCGCAGGAACACGGCAGGTCAGCACGCACTGCATCTCCTCTCACCGCACCACCTTGGGTACAGCCGTGTACGGTATCCAGCACGGAAGCCAGGGATACCGCACACTGCGCAGAGTGACGGTATGGCAGCACAACACGGTACCTCAGCATGGGCTGTAGCGGGCCGATGCGCGAGTGCCGCAAGCCACGCTGTGCTGCCAATGCCAAGACTGCCCGCACTCGCAGGCCACGGGCAGCCACACGCACACCGCCAGCAACGCTGCAGCCGCAAAGCGTGCGTGCGTGCGTGCAGTGCCCAAGCAGGGGCACACGCAGCCTTGCACAGCGCGTGCCCATGCAGGCAGGCTGCGTCGCCTCCCTCCCTGTGCCCCCCGGCACCACCCCGGCACCCCGGAGCACACCGATGCTGCGGTGCCGCTGCTTGGCCCCAGGCGCCCACCTGTATGACACGTGCCGCCCAGTCTTTGTCCATGGTGCGCAGCCGCTGGGCCTCCAGCCGCAGCCGCTCGTTGTGCTGCGGAGTGGAGGCGGGAAGGAACAACGGTTTGCGTAGACGGTCTGTTGTGCACAGTCGTCACACTGGTGGTGGCCTTTCGAGGTGACAGTCGGGTGAACGGTGGGTGCATCCTAAAGATGACAGCATGTGATGCAACCCAACTCCTGACGCTAAACGAAGGCCCGCACACGGTGTGATGTCCTGCAGGTAGGCCCCAACACGCAGCACCCCTGGATCCTGCCGTACCTTGGCCATGCGCTCCATGGTCTCCGCTAGCAGGTCCCGGTGGTGGTCACGTTGCTGCGTGTTGACAGGCAGACGGGAAGGAGAGTTCAGTTGTGTGTACCTGCCAGGTCACCTCCAAGCGTGTCTGAGCCGTCCCCACAAATCGTCCCCACCGGTCCCACGACTTGCATTCGACGTCATTGAATGCATATACTAGCATCGGGTTTGCCGTGTAGGTGTGTCAACCAATGTGGCGCACAGCTGTGGTCGCACCTGCACCGCCTCAGAGATGTGGGTGTCCAGCTCTGAGAGGTTCCCATAGCGTTGGGCCGCCATGGATGCCACGGTGTGGAGTGCATGTACGAAGACGGCGCTCCCAGGCCTGCGCACACGATGCAGCATTGCTGTCCTCATGCGCAGCAATCTTGTTCACTCTGGCACGGCGCAGGCCCAGTCCTGGGCCGTGAGCACGTGCCCCGGGTGCCGTGACTCGGCACCCAGTGGACTGGCCAAAAGCAGGTGAGCAGAAGCTACACCGTTTGCACAGTGCGGTGGGGAGTGCAGTCTGTAGGCTGCAGAGATTACCTGCTACGAGTGGCTGGGGTCCCCTCGGGAGCCTCCCCGTCGTCAACACCCTCCGCCCAGCGGAGCCCGTTGTTCCCCCGAGCCGACCGAGATGTGGATCCCTCGCGGCGTCGCGCCGACTTGACATTTCGACTAATGAGTCGAAAGATCTTTGCCGACCGTTCACGAGCCTGACGAGTCTCCGGCGAAGGCTCGGGCGACGATGGCGCAGACTCACCATCTTCCGCCATTGAACACTCAAGCGTAATAGATAGTTATAATTGACATCATAAACGCTATGGGCATTCTTGCAGCCCCGGGGACATGCGAGGGCAGTTGCTTAGAACCGTCTACCGCAAGTATCATAGCGGCAAGCAAAGATGGTCACATCCAAATGTGTTAGTAATCAACTTGTAAAACTTTGCGACGATGGGGCATGGTCCCAAGGCGCTCGGCGTTTCCTCGTCATGTGCAGGGCAGAGGCAGAGGTGCATGCCCACCTGTGCCCACCGGTGACCGCCATGGGAGCTTTGGATCACCTTCTAGGGTCACGTGTGGGCATGCCAACCCGACATGCCCGCTGGGGAGGGGCGCCAAGAATTCCTTTGGCGTTAACTTCAGGTTCCTCGTCACGGCTTCCGTCAGCCAGGGGAGGACTTCCCCAGGCAGATCCCCGGGCTGTTTGCTGCATTGGCCTGAGGCAGGGTACCAGTGGCAAGAGCTGCACAAGCATTCGGACTTGCAGCTCGGCGGAGTACTGTGTCCGGACGTGGGCTCCCAGTGGACTGCTGGTTAGTAATTCGCCAAGCTCTTAATGGGTACCAACTGGTTTCGGGGCAAAGTGTCGGCCAGAGGGGGGCCGGTCCCCTGGTGCAGCCCTTTGTCGGCTTGCACAGGCTACCGGTAAGCTGTAACGACGTACCACTCCAGCGCCGTTGTACGCCAGTAGGGACTTCTGGACACATGGTAGGCCCAGTCCACACCTTACATACAGGTATTCACAGCTTCGGTATTAGACTGGTACATACAGGTATTCAACGGCGCGTTCAACCACCTGCAAACCGCCCCTCGCCCCCAAGCCTGAACGCGAACCAACAACTGGTGAGGCAGCGCATCGTCCTCACGTCACGCCACGCACGAGGTCGACGCAATTGGACTTTTTTCGTGGTTCCAGCTCTGACAACGGCTCAGGTGTGCGACAACTGGCGGTAGGGAGCCTGTCCACATTGCCACCGAGGGTTGCACAACCTCCCATTGTGAGCAGGAAGGAGCTTGATTCTATGGCAAGGCCATAGGGGAACTGGAAAACCCCTGATTGCCGTACAGGACACGAGTTGGACCACAGCACAAGCACAAATACCAAGCCTGCTCCTGACAACTGTTATACACGTGCCGCAGCGCGGCAAGCACATGCAGAAGTGCGCACCGACAACGACGACCTCGCAACGGCGGTGCTTTGTCGTCACTACTGCAAGAAGGCTCCATGGACGTTGCAGGGACGCACCCGGCGCCCCGCCATCTGCCCTCAACACTTTGGGCGACGACGCAGCCCAACATTACGCAACACACCCGGCGCATTGTGACACGTGCCGTCAAGGCAAAATGACAAACACTTCAGGACAAGCATGACAATGAGGCAAGCGTGTGAGGCGTGCAGCCACGGCGTGCGACAATAAAGCGAACACCGTAGCAAGGCTAAGTGGCTAAAGTAGCCATCGCTCGACACCCAGTTGCTACCCCGTTGGGACGGGTATTGCCCAGACTTTGTGGAGGAGCGCAAACGTTGGCAGCTAGTAAAGCACGTAACATCGTTGCAGCTACGTACTCGCCCAGGAAGGAGGTCATGCATGTCATGGTGCATGAGACGAGAAGAAGACGACACAAGGCATGGCACGAGGTAGAGTGTCCGTGCGCAAGCGAGGTGCAGTAGACCAGAAAGGCGAGCCCTTTATTCTCACGTGCACCGATTGAGTCACGCACTCCACAACCGGATGAATGTAGGGTTGTTGGCATTCATCAAGCCACCTGCCCATGCCGTAATACACCCTGCCAATGACTGCCGCACTGTCGTACGGCTGTAGAAAGCTCAGCAGTAATCCTACTCGCGGAATGAATGAAGCTATGAAGGGAGCTCGCCCAAAAGCTGCTGTCAGCTGCAGAAGACGACGCTCATCAGCAACACCGATGCCATTCCGCGTTACGGCCAGTACACGATTAAAGTGCGCCGTACATGATCAGCTATGGCACCCAGTGAACCTCGATCCGTGTGCAGTACCAAATGCAACTCACGTCGGACAACAGCAAGTAATGAATACTTTGCCAAACGAGCCAACGTAACACCTGCCTGGCCGCGCAGCTCACCTTACTGGAAATATCCTCCTGCTCCTCCTCCTCCGCTACCTCCCAACCCACCCGCACCGCCCTCGTACCGGCCGTGCTGCGCGAAAGCGGCGTCATGCCACGCCGCCGCCTCCAAGCTCAGAGTGGGAGTGACGGGGGAACCCCGGCTACTGCCAGACGCAGCGCTCAGCGCCGCCAGTAGCTCCAGCTGCGGCTTAACGCCCAGCCTCTCAGCCAGCGCCATGGGTGCCACAGACACGCTCCTGTACTGTGCCTCACCCGACTCACGCCCCTGGCTACGCTCAGCCTGTTGCTGCTGTTGCTGCTGCTGCTGGTGGTGGTGTGGGTCCTCCGCGCCTGATGCCGAGCGTACGGGACTGCCTTGCGAGGCAGCCGGCGCCTCGCCCGGGGACGCAACCTGGGGCGATGGCGGCCCCACCGCAGTGACCACGTGGACTGTACGGCACCAGTCCTCGGAGGGGCAGCTGGACGACTGGCACCAGCCCACCACCATCAGCGCCTGCAGACGGACAGCAGATGCACATGTGCAGCCCTGTATGCTAACGCGATTGGAGAGGCGGATTGGCATGCTCCATGCTTGCAGTCACTGGGCTGGCGCTCGCAAATGTGTGTCGAACCTGCGCAACAATCTGATGTCCTTGTTGCGAACCTGCGCAACAATCTAGTATCCCTGTTGCTGGAGGCCAAGTTCAATGCCTAGTTACACAACATGCAGCGCGACAGGCAACAAGCTTGTATTATGACTAGCACAAGCAGACGGCGCCTGACAGCCCGCACGACACCCACCATCTCCACGCTGCCCGACAGCAGCGCCAGGTGCAGCAGCGGCAGACCCGCGGGCCGGCCCAGCCCGCCCACCAGCATCTCCCTGTCCGCGCAGCCTAGGCCGCGGAGCCGGCCCGCCAGCTCACGCGCCAGCCCCACCGCCCCCGCCTCCACAGCCGCGTCCAGGGTACGGCAGCCCGCCCGCACCAGCGCCTTGTGTACCGCAAGGCGGCTGCGGAGCGCCAGGCTGGAGAAGGCGGGCGACAGGGCGTCCGTGGCTTGGGCCAGGGCGTACACCAGGAACAAGCCCAGGTCCTGTGGCACGGGCGGCCGGTGGCGCACAGGACGTTGAGTCGCAACCGTCTGTCCAGCATTTATAGGTGCCATTGCTGTTCAGGCGGGTGACGCACCACTGACCTAACAGTACATGAGAAGGCGAACAGGCACACTCTGCCCAAACATGCCTCGCTCAACACGCCACGCAGCGCCATTTTGCATGCACAACAACCAAACCACGGAGGCTATCGTGGTGCCCCACCTACCTGCAGGAAGAGGTCGCGTGGGTCCTCCGCGCGCTGCGCCGCCGCCTGCTGCGCCCGCCGCTGCAGGAGCCCCGGGCTGCACTCCCTGGGCGACTGGTCCGCGAAGGAGCTGCTGCCGCTGCCGCCGCTGCCCCACGAGTGCAGACGGGTCAGCGCGGTGCGGCGGTAGCTAGGCCGGCGAACCGCCACGCGCGCGGAAATGTAGCCTTGCTTCCCAGACACGACGGAGACCCGCGGACCAGCGGCAGCCTGGGCAGCAGCAGCGACTGCAGGTGCAGTTGCGGTGGAGGACTCGATGCACTGCTGGGTGGCGGGCGGCAGGGTTAGGGTGTGAGCAATGGCCACCGCCTCCTGCAGCCAGGCGGGCCCTGGTGCCGAGGGCCGGGCCTGCTGCAGCGCCTGCTGCGGCTGCTGCGGAGTCTGCGGGCCCGGGGCCTGATCCACACCCATGGCGATGGGGGTTGCAACCCCTGTGGTTTGGTGCGCGGGGGGAGGCGGCAGCAGGCCGTTGGAGGGCAGCAGCACTGCGTGGCCCACGCCGCACAGCCTGCCGTGCCGCCAGGCCTCCACCACCAGCAGCGCTGCAAAGCCACGTGGCTCGGCACCACGCGGGGGCATGCTGGCCCCCGGCCCAGCAGAAGCAGTCAAGGTCTGCGACCGCCAAGGCGGCGGCTGCGGTGCCGCCAGTGGCGCCATGCCCACCTGCACCATCCCCACCGCCTGCCGTACCACCGGCTGCCCCCACGCCAGCGGCGCCGATGCTGCAGCGCCGGGCGCAACCGCACCGCCAGGACCCGTCGCCCAGGGATGCGGCACCGCGTCCGCTGGCTGGGCGCTCACGGAGACCCACGGGCCACCCCGAACCTCCCAGTGCTTGCAACCGCACAGGTCCTGCGGGTCATCCTCCTGCGCCTCCGCGCACCCCAGCGCCGCGTCTGCCCCGGCCCCCAACTCGCCCTCTGCCGCACCGCCGCGATGAGGGAAGCCAAACGCGCAGGCGCTGCAGTACACGTGTGCCTGGAGAATCAGCTCCTCCTTCGCCTCCGCCTGCTCCTGTTGCTCCTCGTCCTTGCCCTCCTCCCTTCCTTCGCCCTGTACCGCCATGACAAAGCCCCTGTCCCAGGCCACTTCACACTGCGGCACCGTGTACTGCACCGTCACCTGCAGCTCCCGTACGCAGTAGCAGCCACTGTCAGGGCAGGACGGCCCTCCCTCGACCCCCACGCCGGTGCCGCCGCTCCCCGGCAAGCCCGCCCGGACGCTGCTTGCCGGGTAGCCCACGCCGCCGCTGGATGGGAACCCTGCCCCGGACCACCCTGATTGGGGTTCCTGTGCAGCGGTGCGGCAGCAGCTGCAGGTGTTGTTTGCGCAGCCCACGGCTAGCACGCAGGGCTCCACCGCCACGGTGATGTGGGGGCCGTCCGGCGAGGAGGACGAGGAGGAGGAGGAGGAGCCCGACACGCAGCCGGAGGCGGGGGGCAGCGCCGCAGGGTCGCTCCACGGTAGCGTGGGGCTGCCCAGCGGCAGCCACACGCCGGCGCCAGCGAAGTAGATGTAGCGCAGGAGCAGCAGGTCCTCGGCCTGCACACGGGAACCCAAGACGCACGATACAGGCTTGACTGTTCCCTGGCAAGGAGGAGAGACGCCAACGAGCCGCGGCCTCCCGGCGCACAGGTCCGTTGAAGATATAAGATGCTTATTGGGTAGGCACGTATGCTGCAATGCCGGGGGACAGGCTACTGGCCTTGCTGACCTGCACCGTGACGATGACCCCGTCCATGTCGTCCTCCGGATGGCGGCCCAACAGCACCTCCAGCACCCGCTCCGGCAGCGCCGTGCTGCCGCCGTCAAGTCGCTGCAGCAGCGCCTGCCGCGCCGCCGTTGCCGTGGGCTCGCCCTCGCAGGCAGAGTCGATGTCCAGCGTGCACATGACGTCCACCAGCACGCACACGCCGCGGCTGCTGCTGCTGGCCGCGGTGTCGGCGGTGCCGTGGCGCTCAGCAGGCGCTGACCCTGTCTCAGGATGTCTTGGAGGTAGAGGCTCGCCAGCGGTGATGGCAGACACAGCGGTGTGGGCGGAGTCTGTGGTGGCTGCTGGTGCGGTTGGGGAAGAGGCCGGACCATCGGCGGACAGCCGGCTGGGCTGGTGCAGGCTGCGGGCATGCTCCATGGCGCCTGCGTCGGGTGCGTCAGCGACGTCCAGAGCCGTGCAGAGCAGGGAGTCGGGGTGGGAGTCCTGCGGCCCATGCCAAGAGCCGGGGGAGCTGGCGCTGTTCGGTGCCGGCAGCCAGCACTGTCGTGCTGCCAGCACCTGGCAGGTCGTCGGAAGCCTGGGGGAAGGGGATGCAGATATACATGCACCAGTAAGCACAATCTATTAATAAATAATCAATGCGTGTGCCTATGAGGCAGCAACAGTAGGTGCGACACACCGGCAGAAAGCGCGTCATTGCGATGGCCAAAGACACGAGGACGTACGCGCCGCCGATCCTGAGTACAATTGATATGGTCTGTATATTACTCACAAAGAGCTCCAGACACGCCCGCGCCAGCCGGGGGCCAGTGAAAACGACGGACGGGGAGGTAGGGACAAGTCGTACTGCTCCCCTTGCGGCGCGCCTTCCGAGGCACATGCATTCGATTCGATGGTTAAAACTAGACTTATTAGCTGGTACCGGTCGTCGCTGCTATAGCGAAGGCCGAGCGTGAAACCAGACGGAGCAGGCTCACTCTCCCTTGCGCTTGCTGCAAAGATGCCTCGATCATCACGTAACACGGGTAACAATCCTGCTTGGACTGCAGGGCATCGCTCCAACGCCTCATCGGTCGTGTCTTGGGCGACAGAGGTCCTGTCCGAAGGAAGGATTTGGCGTAGCAACGGATACTTGTTGATACCATTGCTAGACAAACGCCGTGTAACTGTACGCATCTTACCTGGGTGCGCTGAGCGTGCCCACGCGGGCTCGTCCTGAGCTTTGAGCTCGTCGGTCGGAACTCTGCAGCCTTGAGTGTATGTCTGGCGCTGCAGTGGCAATTGTTAATGCCCTTTCCGTTGGTTGCCGGCACAAGAGGGCGCCGGTGGTGCCTGCCAGGGCCGCGACGAACAGGACCGTGGCGACGGTCACCCCGGTGCCGAGAGCCGCCGGGTAGAGACGCAACGCAATAAGAATGCCCCCAAGTCCCCATAGCGCCTGCGCGTTCCACACGCGACCTAGTAAGAACTGGACGAGAGGGTCCTTCTGCATTACTGCAGCTAGCTCTCGACGCCAGACTACTTACCAGTGTTCGCAGGTGCATTGGAGACCTTACAGGCTGATGCTCACTCTCGACGCCCTGGCTTCCTCTGGGGCGAGTACCTTCGCCGGGAGCGTCCCCATCTCGACCCATAAGTGAACTCGCCAAGCCCCGAACCCCCAGGACTCAACCATTGGCTTGCACAAAGCACACGTTCTTCTGCTTCGTCCGTTCTAGCCTTGAGACTTAACTCATGTTGTGCTTGCCTGCATGCCGTTCGGGGCAGTACCAGTTCGTTATAGCAACGGTCAACCACCCCATGGCCAGCCCATGGGAGCCCTTGACGGGACTCGGGAAGCAGGACGGGCAGCAATATGGCGAGCAGATGAGGAACTGAAAAGAGGCCTTTACCCCAGACTTGTAAACGTAACTGTGGCTCCTAGAATAAGGGGCTGTATGCCCAACCCGTAGTCCACCGTGTTGACGAAGGAAGTTGAAAAATGTCCAAGACTGCGTATATGCGCGGATTGCAGGTGTGTTACACGACCTGTATCAAGTCGCAGGCGTGCAGGTTTGGGTCCGATCACTTGAGGAATCTGGCGAGTTATTGGGCTTGCCTGGTCTGTGCTTCTCCAGGTGTTCATCTCAGACATAAGAGCTTGTCAGAACAAAGAGCAAGAGCAGCGTCGCGTGGAAAAGGAGCTCGCTAAGATTCGGGCAAAGTTTGGCGAGGACAAGGCACTCTCCGGTGAGGCCCGTTCCTTCAATTTTGCTCACAGCGCTGAGCTTCCCTGAGGCAGCTGCGACCGTGACCTTTCCCACGCTTCTGGTGCAGGCTATGACAGGCGAAAATACATATGGAAGCTCCTGTATATCTATATGCTGGGCTTCGACATTGACTTCGGCCACAAGCAGGCCTGTGACCTTATACCCATGCAAAAGTACTCGGACAAACAAGTCGGGTACATGGCGTGCTCACTGCTCCTGCAAGAGGTGCGAAAGGCATAGGCCCTCGGTGCCTGCCTGCGTCCTGGGCGTGTCCCCAAGGGGAACTGCAGTCAGTATGATCATCAGTACGACTTTGATAGCATTTACATTGCTTCCGTTCAGAACGACGAGTTCCTGCGGTTGGCAATCAACGCCATCCACCTGGACCTGACCAGCCGGAACGAGGCCTTCCAGGCGCTGGCACTCAGCTTCGTGGGGAACAGTGAGTACAATCCCTAATTTGAGAGGTCTTGCTACCATTGCTGGACATCGTCACTGTCAGTTAGAGCACGTTGCCTCCCTTGCCGGTGGGGTTGCACAGCGGTAGGGTGGCTTGTTTGTGTGGCTTACCGGTACGTGCCCGTACACACATGGGGCTTGCAGCCGAAAATGCCAAAAGCCGTCTCATGCTCACGCAATCCCTCTCCTGTCCTCTCTTTCGGTGCAGTTGGTGGACACGAAATGTCAGAGGCGCTCACTACTGATGTGCTGAAGCTGCTGGTACGTGGCGCCCGTAGGCACCGAAGGCGATCCGTAGAGCGTCAGTTATAAGGCATGCCAGCAGCGGGCACAGCGCGTGTGGCTTATGCAGCCTGGACGGGGCAGGGGCTCCAAACGCTGCACTTAGGCGCTGTGCCCGGTGCTGCCTTGCCCGCCCAGACGAGCGGCGCCTCGCGGCCGCTGATCAAGAAGCGCGCCTCGCTGTGCCTGCTGCGCCTGCTGCGGAAGACCCCAGCGGATGCGCCGCTGGTGGTGACGGCGGACACGTTCAGCCCCACCATGGGGGCGCTGCTGGAGGAGCGGGACCTGGGCCTGCTGCTGTGCTCGGTGACGCTGCTGCACGGCGTCCTGCAGCGCTCGGGGCCAAGTGAGCACAGGGCCGGGTGCAGCGGTGTGGCAAGCACAGCAGCGGTCTCTGTGGCCGCGGGAAAGCTGAAGGCCGGGGCGGACAGGATGGGGTCGATGGTGCGGCAGACAGCTTGGAGATTACACCGGGGCCTAAGCAATGCGGGCTGCGGGCTGACGGCAGCTGCGCTGTAACGTGTGCCTGTGTGCAGGCGGGTACGAGACGTGCCAGGGGCGCGTGATCAAGATCCTCGAGCGCCTGGTGGCGGAGCGGGAGCGCATCCCGCCCGAGTACCTCTACTACGGCATCCCGTCGCCCTGGCTGCAGGTGGGTCAACGCGTGTCGCTAGCTAACTGGGCATGCTGTATGGTGACGGCGCGTGCTTGCCACTCTTAAGGTCTAGACAGCTTCGAAACAGCCTTGACACGATGCGCAAGTCGTGGTGCGTATGCAGTCTCGCAGCAATGCATTGCTGGCCTCCCGCTGTTCCCTCGCAGTCGCGCTGCCTGCGGGTGCTGCAGCAGTTCCCGCCGCCGGAGAGCCCCGGCGAGCGCAAGTCCCTGCAGGACGTCCTGCAGGTCATCATCAATTTCAGTGAGTGGGATTTTGAACAATAGGCTGGGCGGAAGGGCGGCAGGCCGTTCGAGCCAGTGGTAGATCGCTCGGCCTTTCAAGCGGACCGAGGGTCCTCACAGCGCATGCACGCCCGCCCTAGCTCTCCAAATGTCTGGCCAGGATACCTTCTGCGATATGCTCAAATCTTGAGCGGTGAGACAATTGTATGCAGAAAGGTGTCGTGTTTGTCCTGCTTGCCTACTTCGTGATGCAGCGAGCGGCGAGGCGGCAAAGAACGCCAACCCCAACAAGACCAACGCGCTGAACGCCGTCCTGTTCGAGGCGCTGTCGCTCAGCCTGCAGCACGCGTCCGCGCGCCTGGCCGCCGCCTCCCCTGACGGCGACACGGCCGCGGACCGCGCCGCGCTCAGCTCCTGCCTGGGCATCATGTGCCGCTACCTTGCCGGCAAGGTGCGCAGGGAACGAGGGAGCGGGGACTCAGAGCCAAGCCGGCAGGCTCCAGCGTAGGGCATATCCGTTGCGGCAGCTGACACGGCGCAGGTGCAGGCAAGAAGCTCAGGCAAGCGGTGTGGTCCCCGTACCGCGGCCAGTACGCGTGAAGCGGACTTTGTTGGGCGCTATGTACCCCATGACGCCTGCTTTGCGAGGCGCAGGTCCAGGTAGTCATATGGCCTGATCACAGCGCCGGGTGTACCGGTATGTTTGTAGGACTCCAACGCCAAGTACCTGGCGCTGGACAGCCTGGCCAAGCTGTCCAGCAGCATGCCGGAGGTGATGGAGGGCGTGCGGCAGCACACCGCCACCGTCATGACCAGCCTCAAGGTGGGGCTGTGCCGATGGGTCTAGGCACCGCAGCAGAGGGAGTGGGCAGAATTTGTCATGAGACGCGTGACCGGTTATTTACAAATGCCACTGCCGAACTCTGAAAGAGTGGGCACCAGTGTTCAGGGCTTGTTCTTCACGCACGAAGACAGCAACACAGCGCAAGGCGTGCTCATACCCGGCCTGTCCCGTGAGGCTGATTAGTCCCGGCCCCCGAGCTCGCGAGATGGATAGGTGATGGCAACCGCCCGGCCCCGGGCCCCACTCCGCAGGACCCGGACGTGTCCATCCGGCGCGGCGCGCTGGACCTGCTGTTCGCCATCTGCGACAGCGCCACTGCGCCCGAGGTGGTGGGCGAGCTGCTCAAGCACCTGGTGGTGGCGGACTTCGGGGTGCGCGAGGAGCTGGTGCTCAAGGTGGGCCTCGGACAGGGTGGGGGCAGGAGCTGGAGTTAGGGAAGTGGCCGGGTGGAGTGGGGCAGGTGGCAGTTGACTGGCTTGCAGGCACGCAACGGTCGCCAAGGCAGTGCTGGCCTTGGACTCAATGCTGTTGGGTCCGACGGCTCGCCGCATGTGCTTGCTTCGGGAATTGTCATGGTCAGCCAATTAAACGAACATGCACGCATGTGTGCTGACGGACTGGCTAGTGCACGAGCGCGTAACGGCGTTCCCTTCCTTGCTACCTGCACCCCATGCCGGCAGATCGCCATCCTGGCGGAGAAGTTCGCGCCCAGCATGCAGTGGTGGGTACAGGGATTTGGGGATGAGAGGGAAGACGGCCGAAAATGGCCGTAACCGCACGGACTCCTGGCAGCGTGGCAGTCCAATGCATAGGATTGTTGGTTGAAGGCTGCTGTATCAATGCCGGGGCCCCCGGCCTGACACGCTTTGCGTCCCGGCACAAATTTGCTCCCACTGCAAGCCATGGCTTCGTGCTCACCCCACCCTTCGCCACATCCATCCCGCGACGCGCGTCTGCCGCCGCCCCTGATCCAGGTACATGGACGTGGTGCTGCAGCTGCTGGAGCGCAGCGGGGACTTCGTGTCGGACGAGATCTGGCACCGCGCGGTGCAGCTGGTGACCAACAACCCCTCCATGCAGGAGTACGCGGCGCGCAACGTGGCGGAGGCGCTCAAGCGGGGGGCGGCGCACGAGGTGGGCTGGCGGAAGGGGGGGGGCTGAGAGCTCTGTGGCAGGAGAGCCCGTCAGTTGGCGTAGGATGTGCCCGACCGCGCGTCCGAGGCGTACTGGAGCGCGTGTCAACGGTTGGGGCGCGCTTGCGGGAGTGCCTTTGACACCCAGGCCATGTGTGCACGCTTGGAGCATGCCTCAGACAACTGATCTTCCCTACATGTTGAACCGGTACATGCTGATGCTGGTGATCGTCCAGTCGCAGAGACCTGTGTGCTGCTCACCCAAGGTTAGCTGCTAGGTTGGGTGGGACTCAGCCGTCCATGCCCATGGCACCGGCCCCTGCGTCCCCACAGTCGCTGGTGTGCACGGCGGCGTACGTGCTGGGCGAGTACGGGCGGCTGATCCGCACCGAGGTCCCCCCCGCGGAGCAGTATCGCCTGCTGCACAACGCCTTCCCAGCCGCCAGCCAGCCGGCCAAGGCGCTGCTCATGACGGCACTGCTCAAGGTACGGGGGCGGGGACAGGAATGTATGGTGCCTAAGCGCTGCTGGGTGCGTGGCCACGCTGGACGCCGCGCGTCATGGTGGTGCAGCACCTTCCATGGAGCACAACGTCTGCTCTGCTCGCCAGGAGCTCTGGGCCAGGTGTTTCACATATGCCGCTGCCGCTGCCGCTGCTCCTTACTGCCTGCTGCTCTGCACCCCTAGATCTACCTGCTGGACCCAGCCAACGCCACGCTGTCGCGGGACGTGCGCGACCTGTTCGAGCGCTACAAGCGCTTCATGGACGCGGAGCTGCAGCAGCGGGCGGCGGAGTACCTGGTGGGTGCGGGGCGGGGTGGGGCGCACGGGAGCATGCGGGGTGACGGTTGCAGCCGAGAGCGTGCGGGGTGCCTCAGCTGGGCCGGAACGAAGCGTTCTGTAGTACCAGGTATGCTGGGCCCTCACGGGGCCCACAGCGAGGACCTGGGCATGGAACCATGATCGAATCCTTGAAATGCCATTGTTACAGGATGCATGAAGGTCGTTTCACTCGAGCACTTGCTTTGCGCGATACCCCGTACAACCCTTACCTGGCCACCCCCACCCGCCGCTCCCCCACCCCCTGCTGCCCGCCCGCCCCCTCCCGCAGCAGGCCCTCGCCAGCAAGCCTCAGGCGGCCGCCAACTACATCCTGCCCATGCCGCAGTGGAACATCCGCGAGTCGGCGCTGGTCAAGCGCCTGCAGTCCGACGGCGCAGAGGCCTCCCCTGCCCTCACCGGCGCCGCGGACGGCGGCGTGCACGCCAGCGGAGACGCACCCTCGACCTCTTCCGGCGCCAACCCCTCCCCGCTGCTCTCCGTGCCCATGCCCGGCGCGGGCAGCGGGCCCTCCGCCCCCGCCGACCTGCTCTCCCTGGACCCGGTCAGCAGCGGCCCCGTGGCGGCCAACGGCAGCGCCGCCGCCCCTGCTGCTGTACCGCCCAAGCCCGCTAATACCGTGGACCTGCTGTCGGACCTGTTTGGGGATGTGGTCGTTTCCTCCGCAGCAACCTCTGCGCCGGTCCCAGCGCCCGCCGCACCAGCTTACCCAGGTGCCCCTGCTGCCGCCGCCGCTCCGGCTCCGTACGGCTTCCCCCCAGCCCCGGTCGCCGCAGCGCCCGTGGGCTACCCCGGCTATCCCACGGGCGGTGGCTTCCCGCCCGCGCCTGTGGCAGCTGCGCCCGTCACCGCCAACCCCTTCGGCGGACCCGCAGCGCCCGCCGCGGTGCCTCCCCCGGTCGCGGCGAACCCCTTTGCACCCAACCCATTCCCAGGGGCCGCGCCCGCGCCTGCCCCCATGCAGCCGGCGGCCGTGCCCCCGCCCACCATGTCCTCTCTGCCCTCGGCTGCCACGATGCCACGTGGCCACGTGGACGCCATGGCACCCATGTCCTCGCTCCCTGCAGCCGCCACCATGCCGCGGCAGGTGTCCGCCGACCCCTTTGGCGACAGCGGCTTCGGTGGGGCACCCGCCTTCGGGGCGCCGCCGGTGGCGGCGGCACCACAGCCGGTACCGCCCCCGGTGCCCACTGGGGATGTGGAGGCCTGGTACTCAGCGCTGCTGCTCAAGGTGGGACACGCACGTACACGTTACCGCTTTCCGTTTCAGACTGGCCAGGCGTGGTACCACCTGCTAGCAGTTGACGTCCCATGTCGCGCGCTCTGCGTGCCAGAGCCCTCATGCTTGCCCACGCTCCTGCCTCGTTGGTGCCGAGGGCATAGGTCCACGTGTACATCCACCGCCACATTCTGATCTGCTGTATCCTGTCCGGACATGCCCCTGCCCGCAACACACTGCCTCCAGGAGCGCGGCATCCTGTACGAGGACCAGTACCTGCAGGTGGGGCTGCAGTCGCAGTACACGCGCGGCCGTGGCGGCTTGGTGCTGTTCCTGGGCAACAAGCACGCCGCGCAGCTCACCGGCGTCAGCATCGTGCTGGCGGCGCCGGCCCCGGGACTGCAGGTGGGCGGGGGTGGGGTGTACTGTCGTGGTGCGAACTGCCCGGACGCTGTGGTGCAAGACAAGCGCCGGGCGGGTTACTGTCCAGCTGCTGTAACCCCGGGCATCGCCTGGCTTGTTAGATATCGGTGTGCCTTTGTGCAGGACGTCAGCAGCCGCACACTTCACTGGTCTATACGCCTGGTGATGCCTTTGTGCGCACGTCGGCTTCGCCCCCCAGGTGAATGTGGGCCCCGTGCCGGGCGTGCTGGAGCCCAAGCAGCAGGTGCAGGTGCACCTCACGCTGCAGTGCCTGGCGCCCTTCACGGCCCCGCCCGCCCTGGCGCTCAGCTACGGGGTGGCGGGCGCGCCAGCGTTGTCTGCGCTGCCGCTGCGGCTGCCGGTGGCCATGCACAAGTTCATGGTGCCCGAGGTGCACATCCCCAAGGAGTCCTTCTTCGAGCACTGGCGCACCGCGCCGCCGCACTGCAAGGCGCAGGAGATGGTGGACCGGGGGGCGGCGGGACCGCTGTCGTCGGAGGCCGTGCAGGTGAGTCATGTCCACTGCATGAAACTCCGAGTTACCATTCGACACGTCGGCTTGTCCTTCGGCACCCCCCTGAATCCCGTCTGAATGCGCAGCACCTCAACTCTTCGCTGATCTTAACCCGTGGCATCCTACACCTGCACTTCCCGCCCTGCGCCCAGGCGCTCATGCGGCAGCTGCAACTGGGCGTGGAGCACGGCTACCTGGACCCCTCGCCGCACAACGAGGCGGGCGCCGCCTACTGGGCGTGCGGCCCCGGCTCCGACGCCGAGCAGCGCGCGTCCGTGTGCTGCTGCCGCGTGGAGGCCAACCCGCAGAACCGCTGCCAGTTCCGCGTCACGGTTGTCAGCCAGCAGCCGGAGCTGGCTACGGCGGTGCACGCCCTGCTGGTGGCGCAGCTGCGCGCAGCTCCGGCCTCGCACTGAGCACTGAGGTGCAGGGCCCCTGGGGTCCGGGTGCATACATGACATGGCTGTGGGACGGACGGTGTGTGTTGCTGGGAACGTGGGGTAGCTGTGGTTGCAGGGGGCGAAGGCATGCGGTTGGGTGAAGTGGAGTGTGGGGTTGGAGGGGTTGGGCATACATACAGCATGGCAGGGCACGGTGGAGTGAGTGTCGGGATGTAGAGGCGTGAGTTGTGTGTGTGTCATGGGGGGGCGTGCAAGGGGTGATGCGTAGGAAGACCAGGCGGCGTGTCTGGTCGATGTGGGGTGCCGCTGCATGGCATCTGATGCCGATGTGGACTGACCGATATCATGGAGATGCGGGCATCGGGCTTCTGCATGCTGGGAGCTGTTGTGAAGGACTTGAGGAAGTTTTGTGCGGCGGGACGGAAAGCAACGACGCTTTGCAGTGTGCCGGGACGGTGGGGGAGATGCCTGGCGAACACAGGCGTTTGACGGGTACGAACCTTGAGGAGACCTAAAATTGCAAGGCTGCATCTACCTTTAGGCTGGACTAGCCTAAGTTGCTGTTGCTGTTCTGGAGTGACAAATGTCTGGTTAAGCCGCATTATCATCCAGCTGTGTGACACGGAACGTTGAAATGAAATGTTGCTAGGCACGAGCACGTGCATGGTACGACCGTTCCCAGGTCAGGCTCGAGCCGGTTGCCCGGCGCGGCCGTCGCCCTGCGCCTGACCCGCAGCTCCCCACAGCCAGCAGCAAGGGCAGCATTCTGCCATTTTCTGGGCATCTTGTTCACGACGCTGTCTATCCTCTCTCCTGTTTCTACTGGGCACGACCAGGCGCGACAGAACAACGGGTGGTACTCCCGGGCGGTAAGCCCGTGCTTGTGTAACATGCCAGGCTGCATCGTGGTCCCATTGCAGTCTGTGGCAGCGCATAGGAGGCACAGGTATTAAGCAGCATTATTTGCAGAAGGCTCTCCAGGACCCCTGCGTGCAGGGTCAGCAGATGTCAACCAGGGGAGATGCGTGATGCCAACACAAAGATAAGCATGAAGAAATGGGCCCTCCACTGCCATGTACGATAAGCGACGGTGGATTGCACGCATCACCGAAGGTCTCGTCATGTATGCACTCCCATGGTTTCTGAGACGCAGACCTGTGCGCATGCCACTCCACAGGCCCGCGGGTCTGCAGGTCGTCTCGCTTGGTTGCAGCAGGAAATCATCACATGCATAGTATTTTGTTTATTTATTCAGTAATACTCTGTTGGAAGGTTTTGTGACGTCCATGCCCCTTGCAATCGGGCGATGCTAACACCGCCCGCCATTCCAGCGGTTAGCGTGCCTAGGCGTTGCAGCACGGCACGCGAGCGTCGTGCTGCAAGCGCTGCAAACAGCAACATCTCAGTCCTACCAACTGTATTGTATCACCTTGACAACAGGAGTAGTGACGCCTGCGGTAGAGAGACAAAGGCTGTGCCCTCTAGTCATCGCGCGTAGCAACCAGCGAGTTACGCAGAAAGACAAGCCAGGCACAGACAAGTACCTCTTCTACCTACAATTCAGTATAATCTTGTTGGAAATTATACTGAATTAAGACGGAACAACGCACGGGACGTAGCCGGGGGACTGCAGGGCTTGGCTGCCGGCCGTTACCCGTCTCCCCGGCCACCGCTGAGCACAGCTGAGACGATGCCGCGAGGAAAAAGGAAAGAATATACACCGTATGAGATCCTCGAGGGTGTTGTTGCAGCAACAGCGGGGCCTCGCGGAGGCAGCTCGGACTCAACATCGCCGCATCCGCCCAAGAAGCAACGCAAGACCAGCAAAAGCCCGGACACAGTCTCTGAGGATGACGAGAGGAGGAAGCGGCGCCTCATCGCCAATCGTCGCAGCGCGCAGCGTAACCGCGTGAAGCGACTTGAAGAGGTGCGCAGCCGAAGCGTTGCAACCCGGAGCGAGCCACCGCGTCACTATACCGCATGCAAATTGCGATCAGCTCAATCCAGCCTGTCTGCACCCCTGTGTCGCATGCGCACGTGTGTGCCGCCCAGCAACCGTACCTCTCTTCGCATTCGCCCCTTATCCCGCGCGATAATGTGGCGTCGACAGTCCCCATCTCCTGGCGCTTTCGCCACGCCGCCTTGCTCACACATCCGGTACCTTGCCTACCCATTCTTCACTGCTCCCTTTCTTACAATCATCTTCTTGTATGTTCCCCGCCGATTTCGGGCCGGCAGGTGGGTGTTTTGGAGAGCCTTGTGGAGGAGCTTGTTAAGGAGGTGGACGACCTGCGCTCGGAGGTGACCGAATGGACCAACCGCCACGCACGGTTGATGCACGAGTTCCAAGACCTGTCGCAGCAACTGGTGAGCCCGCGTGCAAAGCGCAGTTGGTTGTTGGTGCTCGGAGGTCTCAAATGTTGCGGTATATTACCGGTACGCAAGTGGGCGCTGCAGCTCAGAGGTGTAGAAATGGTGCCCACGTATGTGTGGGAACCGATATGCCTCGTGCAGCGAAGGCAGGTCGGCCAAATCGGCCGAGGCGGCAATGGCAAAAGCGGCCCATGACAAGTTGTCAGGCTCTCAGCAGCGCTCGGTCGTGCACGCCCGTCTCTTCTCTGGCGTCCTGGATCCCGCAGCCTCTGCGGCCTGGTTGCAATGCTGTGGAAGCTACAAGGGAATAGTATTGTGCAAGTCAGTTCAACGATCGCATGCATTGTTACGTTCTACCGCAAACAGAGCAGCATTGGTTCTAGGAGCGTAGGAGGCTGGTTCGCATTGCTGGTAGTCAGCCTACACGAGTACGGCACACAAGCCTGCGCCCGCACACAAGCCGCCAACCAATACACGCCACTTGTAAACGCCGTGTTGACTACTCACGCAGCCCTGCCCGCTCCCTCCTGCCCCTCACCATGCCCCCTGCTCCCCAGGAGGCTCGCCCCGAGCTGCAAGCCTTGGCAGCCGGCAGCGGAGGCATGGCCGTGGGCCGCATGCCTGGCTCCTCCCCGTCCGCCTCACACTCTCAGCACCTGTACGGCCCACGCGACGGCGCCGCCTCCGCCTCCCCCGTTTTCACCCCCGGCCTGCCACAAGCCACCGCGGTAGACGGTCCGCTGGCCATGCGCCGCATGCCCCCCGGGGCAGCACCTCAACCACACGTGCCGCTGCCAGTGCAGCCGTACCCCCAACCCCACCCCTACCCCCACGCCGGCCACACGCCGTCCCACCTGCACTCTGGCAACCACCCGACCAGCAGCACCGCCAGCCGGGGCCGCGCGGGGCCTGGCGCCATGCGGCCGGCTCCCCAAGCCGACTCGCCGAACGCCCTGATGGAGATGCCGCCCGGGAGCTTCCTGCACCACCACCACCCCTCCCCCTCGCACCCTCACCACCACCCCTCGCCGCCGCAGCAGCACCCCTCCCCACAGCAGCAGCTCTCTGGGCACCACACCAACCACTCCGGCATGCAGCAGCAGTACTCGGGCCACCAGCAGCACTCTGGCATGCAGCAGCACTCGGCGATAGTGCAGCAACGCTCCGGGTCGCAGCAGCAGCAGCACTCTGGCACGCAGCAGCAGTCCCCGGTGCACCGCGCGTCGCCTTCGCAGCAGCACCGCGGCTCGCCCATGTCCATGCAGCAGCCGCACACCGCCCCCATGCAGCAACAGCAGCAGCAGCAGCAGCAGCAGCAGCAGCCGCAGCAGCAGCATGATCTGTCGCCGTTTCGGAACCACTCCCCCGGGCAGCTGCCGTCGCCCATGCAGCAGCAACCGCAGATGGCCCCTTCGCCGGCGCCGCACTCCAACGGGCAGCCACCCCACCAGCTGCAGCAGCATCAGCAACACCAGCAGCAGCGGCAGAGCAGCAGCCCGCTGGGGCTTCAGAATGATCGCGGCAGCGGCAGCAGCGGGCCGTGCACCAGGCGGGCGGATACAGCCCGGGCCAACCGCACGCGCAAGAGGCTGCAACCTACTCTGGTAAGCGCTGTAATTTTGATCGCTTGCGCACGGCTACAGCTTGCAGTACGACCCTGCCGTACGGCTGCAATCGCGGCGTTTGCGCATTTGTACCTGGTTGCCTGTCGTGACAGGTCCATGTCACTGATACTAAGGCGGGCACCTCAGCAGCGGCTCGGCCCCTGTCATGGGGCGTGAGGCTCATCACAACATCTGCGCTGTCCGCGACCGTCCTTTCCACTGCTGTGCAGGCCCTGGCCTGGGCGGAGGCGCGGCCCACTGGCACCCCGGCGGCCCCTCCCCTGCCTCGGCCAGCCCCCCGTTCGCCTCCACCACCACCACCACCACCACCACCACCACCAACAGCGGCGAGGGCCGCAACAGCATGGAGGCCCACGCGCCGCCGGCCCCCGCTGCCGTGCCGTACCGCGCCAACAGCTCCTACCGCCAGCCCGGCCTCGGCCTCGCCTCCTCCAGCTACGGCCAGCCCCCTGCCCACCACCCGAGAGAGAGGCCGCCGCTTGCTCCCACTGCGACCGGGTCCTCCTCTGGCCCTGACCCAAACGGCCGCATCCAGCCGTCTCCCAGCTACCCGCCGGGCCACCAGCCGCCACCTCTTCAGCCGCCGCCGCAGCAGCAGCACGGCCCTCGCCCACAACCCTCCCATCAACCCCAGGGTACGGCCCCGCACCATCGCAGCCACCCCTCACCCCACGCCCACGCCGCTGTTGCGATGCTTGACCCCCACCACACCAACACGCCCTCGCCCCCGTGGGTAGCTGCCACCCGTCCGCGCCCCTGCCTGACGCAGCACCCCAACACCACGGTGCCCTCTGCCATGCCCGCAGCGCCTGGCGCAACCGCCAACGCAATCCCTGCAACCGTCAACGGTGCGGCAGCTGAGACCCATGGGTCACCCCATCAGCACCAGCCACAGATGGCGCCTTCGGCCCCTAACAGCACCACCGCACCCGCCGCCGGCGGACCGCCCTGCATGGCGCCAGGCCCGGTAGCAACCACCCACATGGGCCGCACTGATGCCCCGGCATCGGCGCCTCCGGCCATGCCCAAGGCAGATGAGGCTGCGGGCGCGGCTGGTGCCTCAGAGTACGACAGCCACCGCCTGCTGTCCCAGGGAGCGGTGCCCCCGCGCGTAGGCCCAGCAGGCCAAGCGCAGGCGGGGGACGGTCCCCTGCCGTCAACCAACTCGGCCGGTTCAACCTGTCGCGGTGACCCTGCCGGTTGCGATTCGGTGAGGTCGTTGGCTCCCGTGTACGTCGACCAACCACCGGGCGCCACGGAGCAGCAGCAGGCGCACCAGCAGGTGCCCGTGCACGGCGTGTCTTCAAGCTGCGGCCTTGCGGATGCAGGTAGGCAGGGTCCAGGGTGGTGGTGGTGGTGGTGCTCAGGCTCTTGACATGCGGGCACTTGCTTGCAGCCCAACAGCTGGCTGTACGGCCGAACGGTCAGCGTACGCAACGCCCGCCGCTCAGCCTGTAACAAACCGAGCCCCCTGGCCCTGTGCGTTCTAAATGCCTGATACACCTCTGAAGATGAGCACTCACTTGAAACATACGTCCCTCACCGGATGCAATGGCTGCCATGTGCTGCAGCAGACCTCGGCGGCTACAACGAGGACGACCCCCTGCAGCTGGACGGCTGGGACCTGTTGTAAGGGGCGCCGTACAATACCTACTGGTACGGCAACGTACGGCTTGGCGTTCAGGCTGACCCACGGGTCGCCGCCTGTGACCAGCAGCAAGGCGTCTTACCGCCCTCCCACAGCGGCTGTTTCCCTCCACCGCCTGCCCACACCTGGGCAGTGTGATAGGCTACGCATTGCCGGTCGTTGCATGGTGCTGTGAAAGGAATGCATGTCGGACTTAAGGCTGGTTAAGGCTTATTAGTTGGGGGCATGCACGGTTGGTCGTCTTGTGGTTGCATGCTGCTGGTGAGTGGTTGACGTATCGTACGAGGGTACTGACAAGTAACCCAAACACCACTGCGAGCGGCCAGCCAGGACTGGCGCAGCACAGATACGACTTTTTGTGCAGATCAAAAGGATCACGAGAACGTCGGCACACATGCCCTCGCGCACCAACCTTGAGGCGGTGGTTTTAGCACTCGGACCAATGCGCCCCCATCGGGGCGAGCGGGGAAGCGGCACGGGGCACTCCACAGCCCTAGCCCTTCTCAGGCATCCCGTCATTAACTCGTGCCGCTGCCAGGCTTAGCAGCACGACTGTGCGCTTTTGTGCGCTATCCATTTTCGCCCCCTGTTCTTTCCTTTGTGGTGCCGATACTCAGGTGCACGGTACGGTGGCAAGGTTGGGCGTGAGGTGGCCGCGGCCCCGGAACTGTTGCCCACGGCTTGACCCTGTGTATGAGGGGAGCTCCCCTGCTGTGTATGCTGTAGTGTGGTGGAGGCAACCTGGCCTGACCTGGCCGTGTCTTGCACTGCCCGCACTAAGACACCAGAGCTTGATGTTGCCTCTTTCCTTATGTACACATGTGATTGGCAGTGTAGCTCTACTTCTTGGCTCTGGCGTGTCCAGACAGTTTGCCTCTCCTCTCCACGTTTTATCGATTGCCCTTGTAGGGCGGGAAAGTATCAGCATACAATATGGCCACATGCTATGGCCGTACGTGGGCGCGTGGTCGTAGTCGCGCCCGGGCTCGTGGCGTCGTGGGCTGCAGCTGAGCAGTGTGCGTCTGTGTGGACTGCAGCATGTAGGAGGCGGCCTCATTGTTTTGCGTCGGTGCAGGCTGGCGCGGCAAGTTGGGGGGCTGCGAAAATAAAGTGTGTGTTGTGCAATAGCACCTGCCTGCACCTGCCCAGTGGCTTGACCTGCCAGGCGCTGACATGGTCGGCCCAGGCCGGCCTAACGGCGTAAGGAGACGCGGGTGTGCAGCCCTTACGGTACACGCCTCCACGCCGAGGCGGTTTGTTGGTAGTTGGTTGGCTCCCTGCGTGGCGTCAGACGGCACCCACTGTTAATGGGGTACGGCTCAGGTCGATTTGCTGTCCTTGATGCCTGCATGCGCCACGAATTTCCAAGAGTCCGACCACCAAAGGTGGTCCTCACTAGTGTACGATACGTGTGCCTGTGCGGCAGTCCAGGTGACGGCGGTGTGAAGGACCTGGTAGAACGAACATGGATCTCCCCTTAAGTGCCGCGCGACCTGGGGAGGGATCCCCTGAATGTTACCAGAAGGAATGGTACGGCTGAGGTGTGGAACCCCAGTGTACGTACATGTACCTGCTTCCGCCTACCACGTCACGGCTCTGTGTTTAGCAGGGTATAAATGTGCCTGCTTGGCACCGGCAATGATGTAACCAGCTGCCAGTAACAGCCATAGCTACCTTGCTTCGCTTTCGAGTGCATGGATGCATGAGCGTTCGAGAGGCATTAACAAGGGCGATACAGCATGCAGCTCTTTCCCCTTCTGTGTTTGACGGTGCTGGTTCCCTTCCCCAAGAGCGCCGGCAGCAGAATCCTGCAGGCTCCACTCGAGCTGCACGACTGTGCCCCTGCTTCCAAGTCCGTACGGGGCGAAACTCTCCCGCCGGCGCAATAACAGCATGCCCCGCCCACGCTACCATTTGGTGCACCAGTCCGCCGCCGAAGGCTGGCTTACAGCCAAGACATTCACAGCAACGAGCCTGCCCCGCCACGCTCCTACTTCCAGGGCATGCACGCAACCGCAGGCACGCCGCGGTCAGGCCCGCTCAAACCACCACAAGCGGCAGCAGCTCCCAAACGAGGGGCTCCTGCTCACAGTATACCATACAGCTCACCCCTGGAGATCCACACCACCGCGTGCCCTTGCCCACACCGCAACCAGCGGTCAGGAGGGGTGCACGCGGTCCACGCCATACGCGATACGATACGCAGGTACTCAGTTCATAAGGCAGGCTCAATTGTGCGAGGATGCCGCGCGACCCACGCGCGCTCAGGGCTGACTGCAGGTGAGGCACCATGTGTATTGCCCACGCCGCCCCCATGCATTGCATGCGGCCCTACGACCAGGGTATCGAAGACTGAGTGCCCTGAGTGGTTGGCCGCATGGCAGTGATACTAGTGGTACAGTCCTCCGCGAGCGCCCCCAAAGCCCGGCTACGGAAGCTTATATGGCGGTACCTGCGGCGTCCGAACGCAGCGGCACCGGCCTCTTCAAGGCCAGTCCACCCAGACACACCCTTCCTGCACCCATGCCGCCCCCACGGCACTACGTCATCCGTCGTCACTACAGCAAGACGACCAATGTCGACGCTAAGCCATCGTACAGTGCACGTACCGCCAGTTCATGACGACCCAACCCTGCGTCCGGCCAGGCCCGCCGACCCTGCCAGGCTGCCGACTGGCGCCTGCATCGGGCTTCGCGTGCTGCCGCCGCCAACACAGCCCTCCCTTGCACCGCGCCTTACCCACGCCCCATGGGCCCCTGCTGCAACACCACCACTTTAACCCGTCCAGAACAAAGCAGCGCCACAATGTGCGGCGGCCCTAACTTGGTATTCCCGCCCCCGCCGCCATTGCTGCTGCAGTAGCTGCTTCCGCCGCCATCGGCTGCTGCCGCTAATGCTTGTGAAAAGGGGGCACCAGCGCTAGCGCCTGGACCCGCAAACCCCAAGCTTCCGCAGGCCTCCGTCTCAGAAGCTGGCCCCACGCGCACCTTCGCCGCCGCCGCCGCCGCTGCTGCTGCCGCTGCTGCACCGGCTGCCGCTGGCTTCGCCGACGAGGAGGCGCACAGGACGCTGCCGCCGCACTGCTCCGGACGCACAGGGCACCAGCCAAGGCGCACAATCTGTCCTCAGCGTGCCGCCCCACGCCGCCCCCTGCCGCCTGGGGACTGCAGGCACGCGGCGCCGCATGCCGAGGGGTGCACGCGGCGCCGCCCGCCCCACACCTGTACCCCCAAGCTTGGCGCCGCAGCGCCGGGCCCGGCGGCCTGCTCACGCCGCGAGGGTGATGCCCGCCAGCAGCGGGTTGCCCTGCCCCGTGAGCAGCGGCAGCAGGAACAGCGTGTAGAAGTACACCACGGCGCCAGAGAAGATGTAGCTGTCGAAGCGGTCCAGCAGGCCGCCGTGGCCGGGGATCAGGTCGCCAGAGTCCTGCATGGGGGCAACGAGCGGGCACACCCAAGCGCTCCTGATAGTGTGGATCAGCTCCTGTGCTGCAAGGGAACAGGGAGATGCCGAAGACCGTGATGTGTGCTGGTGTTGGCAAGGCAGAGGCGGAGCCTGGGCTGCGCGTCGCAGCTAGGCGTGCGTGCTGTGCGGTTTGCAGGGCTTAAATGGGTCCTCGGCGCCATGCTCCGGACGCACAGCTTGGCTTTGCTAAGAGTGCAGTGGCGGGGGTGAGGACGCAGTCGGAAGGAGGAGCGAGGCTCCATTCCACTTCTACCCCTGGATTCGCGATGCTTCCTTCGCGCTCCCAAGGGACTGGTAAGCAAAGGTGTACCACGGTTTCTGCTTCCTTGCTGTTGTAGGTGACAGCAGCTGCCGCCGTGACACGCACACGTGCCAAGCCATTACGTCACCGGGCGTCCTCCAACACCCACCACCCCCTACCTTCATGCCCGCGTCCCGCTTCATGATGGACTCGATGAGGTCCCCGAACAGCGACGAGAAGAACACCAGCACCTGAGCAGCGGGAGCGGCGGGTGGTGCAGGAGCGGCGAGCTTACAGCAAACTGCCTGCCCTGAACACAGCGGCCATCTCGACCCGAGAAGCCCATCCACGCCCTGCGGTCACCCTGGATTACCTTGAATGTCCAGCCGCCCCGCCTCTCCCCAGCCCCCGGCTTCCAGCTCCAGAGGGCAGCCCTGTCCACCCTCGTCGTAGGCAGGTCTTAGCGTCTTCCTGAACCCACACACTGTTGCCCTACGCTTCATGCAGCACCCGCCCCCCGCCCTAGGCCGCTTACCCCCAGCACGAGCGCCGCCACCGGCGTTGCGGGCCACGCGAACAGCCTCCAGCTGGCCAGCGTGACGGCCACCGCCGCCGCCATGCCGCCCGCCGCGCCCTCCACCGTCTTCTTGGGCGAGATGTCCGTCAGCTTGGTGCGCCCCAGCGACCGGCCCACGAAGTAGGCCCCCGTGTCGGCGGCGATGATGGCCGCCACGCCCGTCAGCACCGCCACCAGGCCCACCGTGGGGGTGGTCACCGCGCCCAGGAGCGCCTGGGAGGTAGCGGGGGCGGGGCCCAGGAGTACGGGCAGGAGAAAGGGGTCGGGGCGGAGCTTGGTTGCAAGGCCAGTGGTGGTGGTGGGTGTGCGGGCGTGAGTTGTGGGTGCACGTCGACTGCTTCGAGGCATGGCTGCATGGCCTTAAGCTGGGCGCCGTCCCGGGCACGGGGATATGGCCGGCAGGCGACTAGGCTGTCCATGCGTGCGCCAGAGTGATCCGCCCACGCATCGCCTGCCCGCCCGCCGCCAACCCCCATCTGCTGGTGCCCTCCCAGCAGCGAAGCGCTCCACACGCGCTTGCAGCTGCGCGTCCTCATGGCGCCGCCTGTGCTGGGTCCAACCAAGTGTGACGTCTGCCTGCTGGCCAGCAGGGCGCCGCCGTCCGACGGGAAAGACCCAACGGGGAGGCAGGCCCGCAGAGTAAGCTTCTTTCGGCCAGTGGGCAGCGGCTCCTCAGTATCTACTGGCCCGACACAGCCCCCCAAGCCCTGGCGGCCACAGCGGCTCCACCAACGCGTGGTTGCGGCAGGTCCTTGCTTGTCTGGAACCGCGCTGTATGACCCCCACTGCACATCCATGCTGCCGCCCCTGCGACGCACACCGCTGTCGCTGTTGCTGCAACAGCTGCTGCTGCTGCTGCTGCTTCCGCTCCATGCGCGCTCCACCTCTACCCCAGCGCTCCCCAATCCCGCCCCACGCACCCCACCCCGCCCGGCTCACCGCCAGCTGCGTGTCGGGCGCCGGCGTCGACACGGCTCGCAATTTGAGCCAGAAGCTGGGGAGCCACCCTGCAGCGGCAAGGCCAGGCAGCAGTGCGCGTTTCATTGCGGGTGGTCACGCAGAGCTGCCACCGCCTTGCCTGCGCCCTGCCATGGACGGCTAGGCCCAAAGCTTGACCATCCCGTCAAGGCGTAGCGTGCGGACAGCACACACTGGCTGTCGGCCCATCAATTCCTCTACTTCCGGTCCATTCATACAGCCAGGATCCAGCACCCCATGCTCGTGCCCGTCAAAGCCGCTGCCGGTACCGAGTGCTAGGTGCCTGAAGTATGGCATCATGCGCAGTAACATGGCGCAACCTAGGCCCTCGCCTCCCGTGCACAATATGGCAGCAGGATGCAAGCAATCCCATGGCGTACCGGAGCCGAATGCCGCACCTACACCCAACGGATCTGCATGACGGTGGGCAGCGACCGGACCCCCCCCCTCACCGCAGTAGAAGAGGCCGAAGAGCGACGAGGCAAGCTGCGAGAACTTTGGCCGCTTGTTGGCCACTACTTGTAGGACCAAGAGCAGGAAGCCAGCCACCGCCAGCACCGTTCCGCTGCGCCCCGCGACGAAGTGGTTGAAGAGGGCAATGCCCACGCACATCACTGTGGTAGCTGCGCTGACAAGCCGATTGGGAGGTGGAATGCCCGCAGACATCTGCTTCGATGTCATTATGCCCACGTACTCCACCGATGCTTGGTATGTCACGAAGAGGCACAGCGCCAGCAGCACTAGCTTGCCATACGATATCACTACCGCGCCGCCCACGCCTAGGAGAAGCCCGAAAACAACGCGATTGGCGAGCTCCTTCGCTTTCTGCACCCGTGTCTTTGCGGGTGAAGCAGCTGGTTCGCTCGCTGCTGAGGTGTCTTCGTCCGGTGCGTTGATTGCTTCTGGTGCGGAATGCCCATCTCCGGCTGCGGTCTGTATCCGATACACGTTGTCCGTTAAGGACCCGGGTCTCCGTTTATGCTGATCTACGACGCCCAAGAAGTTGTGCTGCACTAGTTTCCATGGCCTGGAAGTGGTTCGCCCTACGGTTGAGGCGCGCAGGGGAGCTGCTCTCCAGCTGCATGTCAGCGCTGATCCATAGGAGGAGCATGGCAAGCATGGTTGCCGGGTGTGCGCCATGCTCACACCCGTGTCACGTCGTGCCAAGTCGCTTGTAAGCCTTGGGTTGAACTATATACGAATCATATGGATCAGTGCAATATCCAGTATGTGAAACTGTGAGCTGCGGAGACCTGGCACAGACACAAAGCATTCTGGTACGGCATAGAGTTCGGCCCCCCATACTTGCTCTGGGAACTCCCCCGTGCTTCTCTCTTTTCTTACGCCCGTTGCCGATTGCACCATACTTGCGGCAAGGTAGGCAGCTATTCACCGCCGAAAGGCACGCCCGTAGTTGTCCATTCCTCACTTCGTGTTCTGGCGCCGGCCTGCAGATGCCCCCTAAGGAGAAGAGCCGCAGCAAGGAGCAGGTGACTCGTGAGTACACCATTCACCTGTCCAAGCGTCTGCACAAGACCAGCTTCAAGAAATGCGCTCCTAAGGCCGTCAAGGAGATTCGCAAGTTCGCTGCTAAGGTGATGGGCACCACCGATGTGCGCCTCGACGTTAAGCTGAACAAGGCTGTCTGGAGCAAGGGCGTGAAGAACGTGCCCACGCGCCTGCGCGTTGTCATCAGCAGGCGGCGCAACGACGACGAGGACGCCAAGGTATGCTCCTAATAGTACTGGCCTGGTGGCATTGACTCCTCTAAATGCTTGAATATGCTTCTAGTGTTGCAGTACAGCTGACGACGGCGGGAGAGCGGCTGGGCAGTGGCCGGAGCGTGGCGGGGGCCGTGTAGCGGCCGTCGAAAGCATGCGCGGCGCTGTTCTTCTGCGGATGCATTCACTGATCATAGTTACTTATCGGAACCTGGAACGGTTACGCAACCTAGCTACCTCTCGGGCGCCCCCACTGTCGGCACCCAGTTGGGTGCAATTGCCCAGCGGCACAGCCCCTCCGCATACACCCGTGCATCTTGTCAAGCCACGAACCCCTCCTTTGCTGTCCCACCGCCCCCTCGTGAGCAGGAGGACATGTACTCGTTCGTCACCGTTGCTGACGACCAGACCACCAAGGGCAAGGGTACCGTTGTGGTGCAGGACGCGTAAATGCAGCTGTGGACATGGTGTAACGCGTGAGATAAGAGCAATTTTCTTGTCGCGTCTGGCCTCTCCCACTGGGCGTGCGGACAGCAAGGCACGGAGACTCAGCCGTGTGGAGGGCAGCATTGCGGAGGTCGGGCGGCGGAGCACGTCACAGCCAGACCGCGCGACGAGCAGCAGCACCGGGAGGTGGAACTCAGCACGGCCGGCAGCGGCCGAGGGAGCAGCAGCTGCAGCAGAGGCTGGAGCCATGTTCGGGACTAGGACTTGAACCACAGCACCTTTCGGCCGCCTGAGCCGTACCGCTGCCTGGCGGGCCTGGCCAGCGGCGACGCGTGGCCGCTCCGCTTTGGGCGGTGACGGGTAAAGGACTGTCCAGGGACAGGGAAACAGCTGCACGCAGCAGCGTCGGGTTCAGTTCGCAGCAGCACGTCAGGGACAGCAATGCTCTGGATACACGAGAGCGCTCGGAAACGGGTGAGGCCACAGGTGGGATAAGCCAGCCAAACTTTTTTCAGGTAGGCCAGCACCACCAGCCAGCGCCAATGCCTTGCTTGGGGTACGACAGGTAAGTTGGTGGGGACAGCAGGACAGCATGGCCCATCCTAGTCATGACGATGTCGGCTGGGCGTGGAGTGTGGGGGCTGTGGCAGGTGGCTGTCTGGCCGTTCGGCGCGTTGCGTGTGGGGAGGGGAACTTGGGCACGGTGCGTTGTGGGGTGCGTTGACCCCGGCGCCAGCCCTAGGACTCGTGACGAAGGTAGTAGCATTAGGGTGCTAATTTCCTGAGCAGTTGGATTGTGCCTTTTAAGAACTGTTTGACGAGGGGCGATGGGGTGCTGCGGGCTGCCTGGCACGTGCTCTGCGTGGTGCGCATTAGGCGGTGGTAAGGTGGCTGTATGCACAGGCACGCTAGGAGGTGGCAAGGTGGTCATCTTCGCGAAGCGGTTGGTTGGAACGGTGCCGGCGAGTGGCATTTCAGTACTTGACATGTTACGGCCTGCGAGCACAGGCCTCCTGCCCGCATGGGCGATTGGCCGTCTTGCTGCAGTGGTGTTCCGGAGGCCGGGTAGAAACTCGGTAGGGGTGAAGGCAGGGTTGCTGGGCCTTCAGCGTAACCAGCAACATAATCAGCAAAAACAGCTGGGCGTTTACTCCACTCGCTCGCGCCGGCCGGGAGCAGTACGGCGCGGCCCAGGGGAAGTCGCCTGGCGTTCGGGAACGACCTTAACCCGGTTGGACGGAATGGGGGTTACCGTACGTGAAGGGGCACCGGAAAAGCACGAGTGCCGGGCACCGCTAGACCACCAACGGCGATCCACCCCTTACCACTCTGTGCTCCCACCGAGCCCTCCTCAATCGCCACAAATAGGACCATGCGCACCTTCAAAACAGACAGCAACTGGCTGTGATGATGCGCCGTGACACATTCAAGACCTAGGCAAAGAGGGGCAGTGTTCAGTTCCAATGAACCCAAACTGCGCGGGATCTGTGGCTCAGCGCAGGTGCAGGACACCACCTGAACATCTCTGTGCCACTCCGCTTCCCAGGCCGCTTCAGTCAGTCAGTCCAGGTCAGTCAGTCAGTTGTTACACTTGGCAGGTGTACCTTCCCATACGAGCCGTAGGGCCCAAGGGATACCACAAGGCGGAGATGTATGTATGGTTTTACAGTTTTGGTCCCCTTCCAGAGCCCAGCCCCATCCCGCTTGAAACACAGAGCTGGTCCCGGCCATCGGGGACAAGGGGTTTCCCACCCCTCTCGCTGTACGGAAAGGAGCGACAAGCTCCATAATAAGGTACAGGCCACGATGTGCGGGCCTCAAGTTCACCCTACCACAGCCTGGTCCCGCCCCCACAAAGCTTCTCCACAAAAAAGAGAGGAGATGTAGCAATAGACTACGGTGCCACAAGGCACCGTGTGGGTCACCAACGCATCGGTTTGACCGAATCACGCTTGTTCCAAATGCCCAACAGCAACATAGCTAATGCTCTCTGATCGTCACAACACATGGCTCGCTGCATTAAGACATTGGCGTCGACATCGTCTGGACAGTGCAAATCAAGACCAGACTCAGCACGCAGACCAGCGTACACCGAGCAATAGAGTAGGACGTGCAACTCATCTGCCATATTCTACGAACAGCATGGGCACTTGCGTGCACGCCGAGGGGCAGTGGGCGGATACGCATATGGGCGGTTCACCTCGATGGGCCAACGACCTAACAGAAACTGAATGAGGCGCCGATGGGCCCGCCAAGGGATGAACATGCTAGCGACAACACAGGGGTTCGCTTGCGTGCAGCTCGTGACCAGGCCCCTGCCGCGACATAAACCACCAACGATGTTGTTTGCTTTGGGAGGGCTGTCTCGTTGCTCTCTCGGGGTGGTGGGCGTGGTACGACACCCCGACCGAAGAGGTCCCCTGTAAAAACTAACCTAACCTGACCTACCAGTCCATGCTTGGAGTGTTTGGGGGCTTCTGCGCCCCAAGGATCTGGTGCTGTTGGTGCTCACCACAGCATGGTCATCTACTCCCCGCACCCTCCTGGTGCCACACCGTACTCCTTGGAAACACTTCCTGTAGGCGTAGCCTGCTTGCCTGCTTGTTCATCCCAACATGGCAAGGGCAGGTTTGCGAACGGCATACAGGTGCAGGGGAATGGATCTGAACGCGCAGGTGTTGGCGAGCTCCCCTCGGCACACTTTTATTATTACAATTTCAGAGTTAACAAAGTAGACAGGCACATGGGCGTACAAGGCACCAGAAACAACCTACAATTTGACAACTTATCTCCCTCCATCGAGGTGGTTAGGTTCAGGGTGACGGGCCGACACACGCTCGGCGACAACACCACATGGCAGCACGTGGACACGCACTGCCGCGGCTGGCCCCTCGCGCAGTAATGGAGGAGGGGTCACAAAAGGTTGGGTTCCTTGTTGCTCGCGTTCAAAGGCGCGGCCGGAGCACATTTGCAGGCACGGCCGTTCAGAAACACATTGTGGTGCGGTGCGCGCACACGATGCAGTCAACCGACTCGAAGCGTGCAACCTGACATGCAATCCTGCACGCATACCCACGGCGAAAGGGCATAACGGCGGCACATTAGTATTGGTCGCGACACCGTGTGTGGCCCCGACACAAACAAAGCGAGGCTAATACACAACCGTCGGTTCCTGCAAGACGGCCTACAAACACACGACAGCCGGCAACCGCAAGGGCCACTACTAGCGAACCCAGTCAAACCAGCAGGGTGACGATGTGGCTGTGACATCGCTTCTGCGAGGTCACGTGAAAGATCCCTTGCACATCCGCTCTATACAAAGATTCCAACCAGCACAGCAGTAGCTAGGGTTCACCCACCAGCCAGTCGCCAGCGAGGCAGAGTTCAGGAGGCCCCATGTGGGCAGCACACGCGTCAGCCATACGACAACACGGAAGGGGCAGAGTTTAGCTTGGCTGCGTAACCGCAATCCACCCACCTATTGCGCTTCCATTATTTCCATCCACTGTACTGTAGCGAAGCACACCACCAGCCATGGAACCACATAACATATATGACGACACGTCACCACGTGAGCCCCATCTTGGTCCGCTGTACACCCAGAACCTTTCGTTGGTCCCTCCGCCGCACGGCAAGCCTGCATCCAAGCTGCCTCGTTCCACCGCCCCCCACCCCGCCGACCAACCGAACACTGCATTACATCTGGGTCATGCCGCCCACACACCCCAGCTCCTTTCGTTGTGTTTTGCCAACATTCGCTCAGGACAGCACCCATGGCCCCCGTACGCCCTTCCGCGCTCCCCGTTATTGCAGAGGACTCGCCATCACCGCAGCGAACTCGCCAGGTCCCGCACGCCGCTGCACCCGTCCGCCTCATGCCTGGGTCGCCGGCTGTACACTAGATCAGCCCAGCGCCACTTCGGCACCGTCGACCCTGCGTCTCCTCACATCATGAGCCCGCCCCCGCCGTGGTCGCCCATGCCCATGCCCTGGCCGCCCAGCCCCACGGCGACCGCCACGCCGGGGCCCACCAGCTGCACGCCCTCCACCACGTCCTCCAGCCCGCGCAGCCGCGTATAGTTGGTGGCGAACACCTTGCGCTTATCCACGCGCTTCTGGCGGTACACGTCCAGCAGGTGCGAGGCGCCCGCGTAGTCGCGGATCCACGTGTCCACGCGCCGCTCGTGCAGGTCGTCGATCTGGGGGTGAGAGGGGAGGGCGCGTGGGCTGTGTGATGCGTCCCAGTACGTGTTACAGAGCCGTGCAACATCACGCGCAGGGCGAAGGAGTGTCATCTTGCGCGACACGGTACAGTTGCTGCGCAAAGAGCACACAAGTATCGGGTCAACCGGACCTGTCGATCTGTGTACCCAGCTGTAGCTATGTGCATATGCATCATTCAAGCTCGAGCTCTGCATGCGAGCTCTGCTTGCCCTGCCGCTGAAGCCGAAGCCGGACATGTCCACCACTCTCCAAAGACCCAAGTTCTGTTTCGGCGCGATTTGTTTCGAACGGGATGAAATAGGATTGAAGGGGCGTACGCCAGGGCGGGGTTTGTTTCAGGCCACGCTGCAGCCCCAGGCTTGCGGCAGCCCCCTGACGCACGCGCAGGCATGGCCGACCGCACGGGCGCACCTTGATGATGGCGTGGATGAGGCCCATCCCGTCCGCCTTGGGGTGCGCCGGCGACTTGCACGTCAGCACCAGGCAGCCCGGCTGCGACATGCTGAAGCGGCAGATGAAGGTGCCGGCCGGCTCGTTGGCCAGCGCCGAGATGGTGCCGGCGCGGTCCATGTCGAAGCCCGAGATGACCACGGGGTCCTCCAGGTTCCACACGCTGGCCACCTGCTGCAGCGTGTTGACGATGCGCTGGAACTGCGCCGTGAACTCGTCCCACTGGCGCTGCGAAATGGTGTCGTGCTCGCGGTTCGAGTCCATGGGGAAGCCCGCCTGGGACAGCAGCGCCTGGGGGGACAAGGCGCAGCCGGGACGGTCGGTTAATAATCGTAGGACGGGGGAGAGGGCGAGGCCGGGCGCAAGCAGGCTGTAATGGTGATGTTAATGCACAGACCAACACACACTGCAAATTGCAACGTGGGTCAGAAGCAGGGTGTGGCGCGCCGTGGGACGAGCTGAAGCGCTACAACGGCCGGTTGGCCACAGTCCCCGCCCGGGCGGGCCGCGTCACCTGGAAGTCCATGTGGGTCAGCTTGCGGTTCAAGCCCGTGCTCTCATACACGTCATTGATGAAGTCCCGCATGGCCATGCGCGAGTGCGGCGCCGGCATCAGCATGTCCACGTCCGAGGAGGTCAGTCCTGCGAACGCCTGGTACTCGAACGCGCCGCCCTGGCCGCCCTGCTGATGCTGTTGCTGCTGCTGAATCTGGTGCTGCATGGGCGCGAACGCGCGGCAATGGATGTCGTCCAGCGTCTGCAAGGGGCAGAAACACTCGGGTGCGTTACATTTTGCAAAAGACGGACACGGTCAGGGGAAACCCAGTAGTCAGTCAAAAACATGCGGGCTCCCACCTACTACCAACACGGTGATACGTGCGCTTACCGGTCCCGCATCGCGCTTGCGGCTGGCCAGGCTGGCGCCCGGGGGCAGCATACCTCCGCCCTGGCCAAGGTCAGGCATGCCCCAGCCCGGGACGCTGGCGCCCAGGTTGCCACCACTGAGTGCGGCGGCGCTCAGCCCACCGCGCAGCTGGGTCACGCCGCCTCCCAAGGGCCCGCCGCCGCTCATGCTAGGGCTGTAGTACATGTCCCCACCACCCCCGCCGCCTCCGCCCATGGCCTGCCCACCGAGGCCACCCCCGCCCATGCCCTGCGCTGCGGCCATCCCCTTGATCAGCTCCACCTGGTGGTGCTGTTGCTGCTGCGCGTGGTGCTGTTGCTGCGCGTGGTGGTGCGGTTGCTGCTGCTGGCTGTGCGATTGGGAGCTGTTGTGACCCAGGAGCTTGGCTTCCATGCTCTCCAGGCGCTTCGCGGACAGGCCGGGGATGCCCAGGGAGCCCATGCCAATGGAACCCCCTATAGAGCCTGAGCCCATCGGCGCCAGCAGGGGCTTGTGCACCACGTTGTGCTGGTTGTGGCTGTGCTCAAAGTGCGTCAGCAGGCGGTACTCAATGTTGAGCTTCTTGCAGGCCTTCTCGCGCTGCTCGGCACGGCAGATGCCGATGGTGGGCACGTTGAACACAGTGAAGATGAGGTCGGTGTCGAAGACGGTGGCGGCAAACGCCAGGTATATCTTGTTCATGCGCGTGGGCTTCAGCAGCTCCAGGTTGGTGAACTCGAAGTCCTGGGGCCAAGGCGTTCGGGAGATGAAAGGCACCTATCAGCATCCATACATTCTGCAACGCATGGCGCAAGGCTGCAAGTTGTCGCTGTGACTTCATAACAAGCGCTACGACGTGAAGTGCAACATGCTTATGCCCTCGTTAAACCCCCATACACAAGGGGTCCGCGAAGGACCCACTCACGTGCGTCAGGACGTGCAGGTCGCCGCCCTGCTCGTCGCGGTACCCCGAGTCGCTGCCCGAGCCGCCGCCCGCCTGACCCCCCTGCCGTCCGTCGCCCATGCGGCCACCGCCACCGCCTCCCTCGTTGCCGCCCCCCTGCTCGTGGTGCTGCAGCAGCTGCAGCTGCAGCTGCTTCTGGCGCTGGTTCAGCAGCAACTGCGCCTCGGTGGAGCCCGGGGGCGCAAGGTCCAGCCCGCTTGCCCCCCCAATGCGGCCGCGACCCTGCTGCTGCTGGCCACCGCTCTGTTGCCCGCTCATGATGCGGTCGTAAAATTCCCACGGCTCCGTGTTGCCAAGCCGCACCGCGCCGCCCTGGCCGTGGCCACCGCCGCCCGACATCTGCCCGTGGCCGCCGGCTCCAGTCCCGCTGCAACGTGCGCCGGCCAGCGTGACCGCCGGCTCGGAGCGCGCCGCAGAGAAGAGCGGCTGCCCGGCGAGGTTGACACCGCTGAGGCCGCCGAGGGTCGACATGCCGCCAAGCTCGGCGCGGCCCCCGTTGCCGTTGTCTATGATGATAGTGTAGCCGCCGTTGTCGCCCTGGTCCAGGCCCCGTGTGCTCATGCTGCCGCCGTGCTGCAGGCCGGAGTACTGCCCCCCAGAGCTGCCCATGCCCAAGTCTACCGCTCCGTTGGCGTAGTAGGCCTCCGATTTGACTATGGTGCCAAGCTCCTCGAGAGCAGGGGGCAGGCCCAGCACAGGGTTGCCCCCCGGGCCCCGCATGACGCCGGCCCCGCCACCCCCACCCCCGTTGCCGCCCGAAAGCACACCGTTGGAGGTCCCGAAGGGGCTGATGTTATTCCCCGCCGGTGCACTGAGCTTGGCTGACGCGCTCCCCTGGCGCTGCGAGGGCTCCTGTTGGGCGCACACAGATCCCGCGGCAAATGGGTTCTGAGCTGGATCAAGGCACGAAAACGCGGGACGACCCAGCAACATCCGAACCATGCCCTCCTCTTCAGTTAGGACTTACCATGCCCCCAGACTCGAATACGTGTGCAACCTCCATGGTGCCCTTGAGCGCGGTGACAGACCTCTGCACCACAGTAGGAGAGTACAACGTAGTAAGGCACAGCCAGTGTCTTCCTCCACTAGTATGGGTACTCACTAGGGCGGGCGTGGCATGTATGCAAGGAGGAAACTCGTTGCGCATCACTTATGACAGTCCTGCCAGTAGACAGGCACTGTCGGGCTCCGTACTCGCCTTGTCCTCCCGGTCCGACTCGTCGTCCCGGCCCTGTGCCGGCATCCACCGTGAGATGTCGTCCTTGTCCTGTTGGTTCAGGACGTGCGCGCGCAGCGTCAAAGGCAGCGACACGTTGCCGCGGTGCTTGACCTCAACCCGGACCTTGAAGCATGGAGTCAGTCGCCTGCGGCAGCAAAGGACAACAGCTGTGGTCAGCATGACATTGGTACACTCTGCATGTACGAACACGACTGCACATTCACGCAGATGGGCTATCGAAATGACGCTGTCATAGTTGGCCGAAAACAGTGGGCCGAATGCCCATACTCACCGGTCTTGCTTGACAGGGGCTGCAAACTCCGCAGGAGCCTCGACAAGGCGCATTGTAATGCTCTCTGGTGCGCCCGAACCAAAGACGCTGTTCTGCTCCTTGACACATGACTCCCGCCCCAGGACGTCAGCAAGGCTCTCCTTGCTGGCCTCCAAGTCCCATGTTGAGCCCGGCTGAGCTTCATCCCCAAACTTGTAGCGGACGTAGGTGGAATGCCACTTCTCAACGTCTGTGCGGGGGAGAGACAAGCAGGCATGCGGTTCCTCAGCTTACGTTCTCCACCTTGGTGCTGGGCCGCCCTAAGCTCCACCATGTTGATGGTTGATGGGCTCCATGCCCCTAAAGGCACTGCTACACAGTGACCCTTTATGTATTGCTGAACCCGCAGGCATAACCCCGAGGCGCCACTGACTGCTCGCCGAGCCTTGCCACTCTGACCTGGGAAAGGGTGTCTGCCAGCAATCAAGTCTGGCATGTCATCGCGCCAAAAGGCCGGCGCCTGGCTCATTTTTGCCGGGAATCAGATGTTGGAGTCAATACAGGTGCCAGGTCGCCGTCACGTATTATTCATAGCATGGCATGATGGCTTTTGTTCCTGGTGTAGCTTGTTTGTTGTCCGAACACTGAGCTTACACTACCAACACTCGGCCGTACTCCCACGAGAGCAACCTCCCAAGAGAGAGTGGGCCCTTCCCGGCGCACATGTGAACGTAGGATTTTGTTAAGGGTAAAAGCTGTATGCGCTAGCCTAGCTTTCCTTCCCTCTTCCGCTCTTACTAGCGTGGCGCACACTAGCGAACGCGGGCTCTGGCAGGAAAGACGACTAATCCCATGTATTGACACCGCATAATCTCACTTGAGAAGTGGCTGTGGTGTCGCGTATGAGGGTGCTCATGCCCTTCGCCAGTCGTGTGCTAACCGCAGGCCTCGGGCAGGATACACTGTCTTGCGCATTGTAACAAAATCACATAGTACTTGACACCTCAAGCGCACTGTCACCATGTGGCCCGAGCTAATCCTCATTCTAGTCTCGGTGCTAGAGATGTTGTGGGCGCTGCTTACATCACCACTCCGGGAGACGAAGGAGCGGCCTGTCGTAACGTGCCAGGACTCGCCCCGGAACAGGTGGGGGTGGGAATGACACCAACCATGCATCCCTGCTCTGTTGGGGATTTTTATGGAGGGCAGGCACACGTGGCAGCAAGGTCTCAGGCTCATGACTTGTGACTGACAACCCGTCACATCACCGCGCAGCCACAAGTTTACCACATGTTAGACTCTTGCTCGGTGTGTAATGGACCTGGCATGACTTGCTGATTGTGTCTTTTCCCCTGTATCTCGCGGGCACGTGGCGGCAGGCGCGTGGTGACCTTCTGCAACCACATGCGGTCCTTCGCAGCCTGCCCCTGGGCCCCTACTGGTACGTACGCACCTCGTTGTTTCACTGGGCAGCTCTGAGCAAAGAGCTAGGGACCCGACGCCCTGCCGCCGTTGCGGCTGTCGTACCAAAAGCCCAACCGCCTCCTAGCACCGCCTCGTCCCCACAGCTCCCACTCCTGCACTTGCCATGATTCATGCTCGCCGCCTACCGCCGCACGAGCGCACGCTCCCCATCCCCCTGCCAACCGGGGCAACACGACACTGTCGCGCAGTCCGCCTCCCCATTAGCCACGTATCTGACCCACTGCTGGCCGCTCCGGGCGCAGGGCGTAAGCCTGCTGGACGACTGTCCACTTTCCCCTGTCCTCCGACAAGCTGCGTTGTCGGCCCCGCGACCCCACAGCCAAGACCCAGATCTTCGTATCCCGGCTGATCCCGGTGCCCGCCACGCCGTACCGCCGTGAGAACGTGGCGCTGAGCGACGGCGTGGAGGTGGCGCTGGACTGGAAGGGCGACGGGCTGCCGCCGGGGGCTCCCTTGGTGGTGTGTTGCCCGGGGCAGGGTGAGACCACACGGGCGGGGGTATGGGTGGGCCTCGGTAGTCCCAGTGCGCAGCCGAGACGTTGCTGGTGGCTGGTACAGCGTGTCGGCTGTGACAATCCAGGCACGTGCAGTCCAGAGACAGGACAAGGATCCCTGGCGCATGCTTGTGCTCTTTGTTTGGGTGGAGCAGTCGGCACCTGGCTGCGGTGGGGATTGTGCTGTCGGCTGGGCATGCCGCAGGGGTCGTGCTAGTGGCTCGTGCCCTCGCCCCAGACACCCGCACGGTTCCCGCCCCCGCCCCCACCCACCCACCCCCGCCCCGGTGCTACGCCCTTCCGCAGGCAGCGGCAGCAACCAGAAGAACGTCGTCCGCTTCACCGAGTTGTGCCGCCGCATGGGCTGGCGCTGCGTGGTGTACAACCGCCGCGGGCACTGCAACATGTCGCTGCTGCCGGTGCACCATCCCAACCACCCGCGCAACGGCGGGGCGCCCATCACCAGCCACCCCATCCGCGGCTCGTCCGACGGCGCCAGCTTCAGCACGCAGCCATCCTTCTTGTCCCGCCGGAGCCGCAGGGGAAGCAGCGCAGGCGGGGACAAGGCGGGTGCGGGGTCGGCCTCTGGACCCATTGCGGAGGACCGGGAGGAGGTGCAGGTGCGTGCGTGCCTGGCAGAGGAGGTTTGGTAAACGTGGGGTGCAGCGGGTACGAAGAATTCTAGACTTCTTCTAGAAGGTGCCTCGTGACACACTTGTACGGCTTGGCCGCCAATCCACAGAGGTGTTGCTCGTTTCCACACTGCTGATCGCGACGCGCGCGCGCACACCCGCCTTCCTTTGCGTTTCCGGCATGCACGTGGCGTGCGACTAACGCGCAGCAGTCGCCCACGGCGCACACCACGCGGACGTCGGAGGGCGGCAGCCTGACGCGTCGCCGCGTGGTGCGTGCCAGGCCCAGCAGCCTCGTCAATGGGTTTGACGGGGGCGTGGCGGACAGTGGCGGCGCTGGGGGTCTACGGGCGAAACTGGCCGGTCCATCATTTTCTGCACCCAGCTTCTCAGGTGCGTGCGCACGGTGCGTGCCCCTGGAGCCCACGGCTGGGCCCCACAGGCCAGAGCCTGGACGACCCAACAACCAACCACTAACAATCTTGCTCATCACCTGACAGCATTACAACCGTGCAGTGCTGACGGTGCAAACTGCCCTTGCCCGCGCCTACGCTGCTTGCTCACCAGGGCCTAGCCGCGCGGGCTTCTCCTTCCTCGGCTCCCCCCGAGAACTAGACCTGGCCGACCTGCGCAACCCCAGCCGCACCCTGGTGGGGCCGCAGCTGTCGCCCTACCCCTACCACAACCTGCGCAACGGCAGCCAGTTCAACCTGGGCAGCCCCAGGCATCTCCTCGGCCGCAACAGCAACCCCTTGCAGGACCGGCTCTCGGGCGCCAGCGCCGGCACCGGCGCGGGGGCTGGGGCCGGGGCCGGGGCGAGGGCAGGACCGGGCAGTTTTCCAGAAAAGATTGAGGACCTCCCCGAGCCGGTTCCGGGACAGCCGCGAGGCATCAAGGTGTTCCCCAAGCAGGCGGATGTGGAGGACTTTCAGGAGGTGCGTATGGATAGTGAGGATGAGGCGCTCGAGTGCCCGGGGCGCGTACGTCTTGCCGGCACGCCCACCTGCAGTCGTCGTGCTGTGGTGCTGCGGTACCATGTTCCATGTTTCGTGGATGGATGTGCTGCTAGCCCCGTGCCCGCTGCCCCGTATCACCATGTTCCCGTGGGTTGGATGGCAACCGGGCAATCTCCAACTCCAACCCGCCGGCAGGTGGTTGCGCACATCCAGCGCCAATACCCCGACGCGCCGAAGTTCCTGGTGGGCTTCTCGGCTGGGGCCAACCTGGCCGTGTCGTACTGCGGCCGTGCGGCGGCTGGCAGCAACCCCTTCCGCGCGGCCGTGTCCGTCAGCAACATGCACCATTTCGTGTCAGGTGGGCCGAGGGGTGCCATCGACAAAGGTGTAGGCCGCGCCTTGCAGGTGCCCTTGTGCTGACCAATGGTTTGTAGCGCAGAACGTCCGGCGGGGTCCTTCCTTGCCCTCCTGATTCAGGCCCACAGCCATCGCATCTCAGCCCGTGCCTCACAGGCATTGCCAGTACACATACCAACCGTTTTGCGCGTTGATCCTGCGTGCCGCAACTCTTCACAGTTACGCCCTTGCCGTACGGTGTTTGCAAGCAAAGGAGGACACATGTGCCCACCAGCACCTTCACATGCCCGACCCTGTCACATCGCTGCTGTTACGCGGGCCTGTCCCACGAGGCCTCATCCCGCGCCAACAACTTTGTGCCACCTACCTTTGCGCTCTCTGCCGAACCCCTCATCCAGCCGCGCGCTACTTGTCGGAAGCGCCTGTGAAGGACGCCATCGCCTGCGGCACGCTGCAGCAGCGCCTGCGCGAGCGGCTGCCCGACGTGCGGCGCCTGGCAGAGGACGCGGGGCTGGAGCTGGACTGGGAGGCCATAATGAGGACGCGCAGCCTGCGGGAGGTGGGTGCTGGGTGCTGGGTCTGGGCACTTGCTTGGCGGGGGCCGTGGAAGGCTGGAGCTACTTGGATGGCATGCGGAAATCGCGAGGCCTGTGGGAGGTGGGTGCCGCTGCGTGCTGCTTGCCTTGGCGAGGGTCTGGATGCGCAAGGTGGAGCCGGTTCTAAAGGCCGTACCCCAAAGCCGGCAGCCTGACGGCGGTGAGCTTGGCGCCGTGTCGAGAGGTTGCGGGTGCGGTTCGGCGCGGCCGCCCGGCTGGGTGGGGTTGCGGCCCGACCGAGGCATGATCTTGGACGAGAATGAGCGCGCATCTTGCGAGTGGGCAATGCGGCCCACACATGCTGTCACAGGATCTGCCTCACGCAGCAAGCATTGGAAAGCCTCTACCCTCTTATTACCCAACGCTCGTCACGGTTCGCGCACTGCGCCCGACGCAGTTCGAGTCGTTGCTGGTGGTGCCCGCGTACGGCTACAGCGACGTGGATGAGTACTACGAGGACGTCAGCTGCTGGAAGGACTTCAAGGTGGGGGCCGAACGAGGGCAGTCGGTAGAGCGCAGGGGCACGCAGGAGTCCGCGGTGCGGAGCGCTGACGAAGCCGCACGCGTGCACACACGGTCGTCACGCTGAGCTAGCCTGGTTGCCCTGTGTTGCCCCCTCCAGGACGTCAACATTCCCCTGCTTACCATCGCCAACAAGGATGACCCACGTAAGTCTGCGGCCGGAACCCCTGCAAACTGCTCTGTGCGACTTGTGAACAGCACTTTTAAAGTAACCTGGGCGTACTGAGTTCTCCGTGGCCAACGACCTCCCTGCACACCGCCTCTTCGCTGCAAATCCTAGCCCCTTCACCACATGGGTTAACACCGCCTCTTCGCTGCAAACCCTAGTCCCTTTACCACATTGGTAGACACCGCCTTCCGCTGCAAACCCTAGCCCCTTTACCACATGGGTTAACACCGCCTTCCGCTGCAAACCCTAGCCCCTTTACCACATGGGTTAACACCGCCTTTCGCTGACCTGCCGGCCACTTCACATCTGACCGCCAAGCTCCTTGCGCCCACTCCCCGCCGGGGTCCCCCAGTGGTGCACGCCCGGCTGGCGGAATTCGCGATGGAGGCGGCGTGCGCCAACCCCAACATCGTGTCGGTGGTGACGCGGCGGGGCGGGCACGTGGGCTGGCAGCACGGCTGGGCGGCAGAGCCATGGGCGCTGCAGGTGGGGGCTGCAACGGGGGTTGGGCGGGAGGGGTGAGGGAGGCCAGGGGATCTGGCACCTGCCACCTGCCACGTGGCCGTGAACGCTTGGGGAAGAAGGCGTTTGGGGGTTGTTGGAAATAGTGGAGTGGCTGGCCCGTATGAAGAGGTCGGCGTGTGTTGGTGTATCACACAGCACGGGTGTCACCAGAAACCATAACATCGTGCAATGGTAACCGCTACGCCGGGCTATCCGACCGTTTCCCCTGCAGTTGGCGCTGCAGTACATCAAGGCCATCATGATGGAGCCGTCCCCAGACGAGGAGGAGGAGGGGGACTGGCCTGGCAGGTGGTGACGCCGCGGGCGCAAGGCAAGCATGGCCGGGCCTGGGGCAGGGGGCGGCGGAGGGGCTTGGGCGTGCCTCCAGCCAAGGGTTGCGGCAAGCTTGGCTGAGCCTCATATCGACGAGTTGCCCAGGAAGGCCACTCGGGTACACACTGGCTTCTACGAGGCAGGTGGTGCGGGGCCACAGAACCTAGTTGGAACGCAGGCAGCGGTACGGACAGAGCTGCCTTTCGGCCTGCCGCGTGCGGCTCAGCACATGATAGCTGGTGCGTGGCAGCGCAGCGCTGGAGTGGCAGCGGCGGTGGAGAAGCATGCATCGGGTGGAGGCTGGTGGTACTGAGTGTATCGGCCGGACACTGCTGGCACGCTGTGTAGGCGATGTTGTAGGGACTGAACTGGCCTTGGGACGTGAGCTTGGCAGGAATGGGATGCAACACTGCGTGCTCTGCAATGGGGTGGCAATGCCAGGGCATAGCCAAATGCAACGGACAGAACGTCGTGGTTGTGGAGGCGAGCTGAGTGCGTAGGTTGGCTCCTGTTGAACGCTGACTGTTTCAGCGCTTGCTCACCTTGTGACATTGCACATACCAGCTAGATGTGTGTGGCGCTGACCGGTTGTCAGCGCAGGTAGCTTATGCGATTGGATTTGCAGGTAGCACTGTCGCGAATGTTGGCTGGCAGCGTGGGAAGGTCCTGCGGTGTGTCACAGCCCACGGAACCAAAGCCCAGTGTACGTAGCTTGGTAGCAGCAATACCACAGGCCGCTCGTGATTCCTTGGAAGTACTGTATTTGTCACTCGGCGGTCCCCCCTGGCGGTGGCGTCACACGCCTGCCGTGCGGGACGGCGGGCTTGCCGCCTCGTGCGCTGTATTCTTTGCCCGTCGTGCAGGTAGCTTTGGGCAGTGCTACTGGTGATTGCCGCCACTACATCAGCACGTTGTGATGCGGGCCGTTGATGGGAGTGTGGGAAAGGGGTATGTCCTGGCGTTTGCCTGGCTGTAGCCACTTTCACAGGGCACTCGGGCGTGTGGGCCAGGGTTGGGCGCCCAATGTGCCATCTTTGGTTGCAGTGTTGCTGTCTTGCTGCCTCTTCGCAGACTGGCAGGATGGCTGGACAGGCGTAAGCAAAGCAGGCTGGCAGATGCGGGCCGTACGTTGGTACATATGTCTGGCGCGCAGGACCTGCGGTCGAGTCAATTGTGCTGCGCGCCAAGTCGTGTGGACTTGGGCATCATGAAGCGTGGCGCCCCGCGTCCCCCGCCTGACCGCAGTGCTAATAGCGGTGTTACTCTTGTGAGGACTGTAAACCCGCGTGTCTTGGCCCTGGATGTTGGGCGGTGACGTAGCGCGCAGGAGGGATACTTGTTTTTTGCAGATTAAGGAAGCGGTGTAGCGCCAGGTTGCTGCCAGCCCGCACAGAGAGTGCATGCTGGCTCGAACCGGGGCAGATCGTGCTTTCAGTATGTTCCTGTAAAGATTGCATTTCGTCAAACATGTGGCATACCTCGGTCTGTGATTGTGATAGCCCTTGGTACGCGGGAGGGTGAAGACGACAAAGGTTGTCCTTGTACGGATGCACGTTCGCCCCCGTGCAGGGCTTCAGGGGCAGCTGAACTGCTACAGAGTAGAGACTTGCATCAACTACTGTACTGTAATTGAGGCTTGAGATGGCATTGGAAGGGGCCATGGAGCTAATGAGATATTGAGATTCTGATTGGGCCGCTAACATGCCTAGCGCCCTTATTACTGCCTCGTGCTGCTCCTGTACACACAACCCAATCGGTAACCGTTTGCCGCTTTGTGCTGCTCGGGCCCTCGTGTCCTCAAGGCTTGCTCCTGCTTGCTCACAGGACTCCATGAGACGTGCTGATCGGCCCCTGCACACAGCGCCAGGGGAGATTCCCTCCCTCCCCTGCTCCCAACGCCTGAGAATGGGGTCACGTGTTACCTTCTGCGTGGTGCCCACCACCCAAGCTGCACCCCATTAGCCCCTCTCAGGACCTAGTTTTACCCCCTGGGATGTGCCAAAGTGGTTCACATTTGCACGGCAGGGAACAGCTGCAGAGCTGTACAAGGGGGCTGCACACGTGTGCCTGTGACGAGGGCATTTGGCCCATGGTTGCCCATATGTCGCGTGTTGATAACATGCTAGTATGCCAGAAAGTACAGGCAGGAATACCGGGAGTACTGCTACAGGTACGGGGTGGTGCCAGAGGTGTGCAATTTACCGGTTGGTGGTTGGCGAGATGACGTCGAAAGCGGCACGGCGGGACGGCGCACGCCCTCGTGCAGCGTTCGCACTCATGGTAGGCACAATAATTGTTTAAGTGTTGCAGGCGGCTGCTTCGTCTGCATCGAAGCCTACTAGCTACCCGCCAAACCCGCAGAAAGGGCAAAAGGTCCCTGCACAGTATCTTCCTAGACGGGGTCATGAAAGTGACAAGAAAGCTTCACATACATCCTACGAGCCACGCGCACTTGCCAGAGCTTGGTGGTGTCTGCCGCGTATGATGCGATACTCGCGCCAATATTGCGGAGCTCCACTGTGAAGCACTAAGGCAACAGTGTATGCAAGCCTGAGCAGGTATATTTCGGCACTCGTCATAACAGCGATCGCGTGTGTTATCCTGGTGTCGGTGCAAGGGGAGCTCGCACCTATGCTGCGCCTATGCGCGATGGCTTGCCCTCGACATGCTGCATCATTTAATGAGCATGGGTTAAACACATTTGTTTGCACACACCGTTATCAGCTATCCGACATCTGTCACGCGCGCTTTGCTTTTCCCCAGGTTGGGCCCTTGCGCCTCGCTCGGGCAACATGAGACCGGCGCAACTCCCAGCATGCGCACCACCAGCGGCACATGTTCCTCCGCGGCTCAGGCCAGCAGGCCCGCTTCGACACATCCCGGTATGTCGAGCAGTTGAACTCCCCAAGGGCGTATGCCTTCCGTATTGGAGACGCATATGTTGCTGAGAGCATCCCGTGCACAAGCGCCCGCAAGTAACCTGGCGATTGTGCAGTGGCACGACATGCCTCGTGACCGGCAGTTGAAAATAAGTGTCTGGTGGGTTGTACTTGAACCTCAACCCGTACCACACTTGACGCTTCTTGCAGGCTTCTGCAAAACGCCCAAGCTCCTCCATTGGCGTACCCGACCCAGAAGACAGCCATGCGGAGCACCACGCCCCTGACCCACATGACCTGCCGGGACCGGCTCGCAACTCCCTGAACCTGCCACACCGGGACGGCCCTGCGGTACCCCAGGCCGCCAACGCCCCCGGGACCCTTCAGCAGAGCGATGGCCTCCCTGCTGCGCCAGCGTCGGACACAACGCCACACTCAGGTGCAACGGCATCTCCAGGCGGCAGCGCTCCTGCTGCCAGGGAAGGGCCCAGGCCTGGGGGCGGGGCCGGTGCGTCTCGCGCAGGCGAGGTAGCCGTGGGTGTTCTCATCATGGGAGAGCTGATCCAGATGATGGTCGGCACGGGAAGACAGGTGAGCTCTGCAAATGACCAAAGCATGCAAACAACGGATCTCCACGTTCAGCATGCAGCCAGCTGAAGTCGGGCTGTTGTTGTCCCCGCGAACATGTAACCTTCTATGCGCTTCCCAGTGCACTGCTTCACGCTATCGCGCCCGCCCGCTGTGCCGTACCTCCCTTGCCCCCAACAGCTCACAGCAGAGGAGCTACGCCAGGCCATGGCATCGTTCAACATCGGCATGGAGGACGTGCAGCTGGCGGAGGCTGCCGGCCTGGCCTCCAGGGAGCTGGAGCAGCAGCTGGGTCTGCAGCCCACCCCCGCGCCTCCGCCCAAGGCGTCCGCCGCCGACCCACCGGCCTCGCCGCCTCGTCCCAGAGCACCCGCCCCGAGCACCCCCGCTGTGTCCCAGGCCTCTGCACAACCACCAGCCCCAGGATTGCAAGGCAGGTCAACCACCCCGGCGCCTGCTGGCGTGGCGGGCGGCAGCAGCCGTGCCCAAGGCGCGCCTGCTGCGCCTGCCACGGCCCCGCGCGGACTGGCGGGACTGGTGGCGCCCGAGTCCCCCCTGGGCCGGCTGCTGGGCCTAGGCCGACCGTCACCCCCGCAGTGGCCTAGCCTGCCGGGGCGAGGTCAGGCAGCTGAGGTTGCCGACCTGCTGTTCGATGCGGCTCGCTTCGCGACTGTAGCGGCGGGCGCAGTCGTGGCTGACACCCGTCGAGCCGTGGACGCAGCCCTGGACAGCATCTTCCCCAGGCCCAGCGCCAAACCCCCACCGCCGCCTGGCGCGGATCCAGCCGGTCGCGGCAGCAGCAGCAACGGTGGGGGAGAGGGAGCTGGGGCGCCTGCCGGCCGCGGAGGCGAGGGCGGTGTGGGTTCGGGTGGTGGCAACGGTGGTGGTGGTGGTGGCGGCGGCGGGGATGGGATGGGCGGTCCCGAGGAACAGTGGTGGGGTCCGAACGGCCCCGGTCCGCGCATGCACCGCTTGATGCAGCTGCTGGCGGCCGTGTGCCTGCTGGTGCCCCCGGACAGGCAGGTGCAGCTTGTACGGCACGTGTTTGGCGCGGTGGCAGCGACGCTGGCGGGGCTGGACCCTGGCGGCCGGGCGGCGGCGGTGGTGGCAGGCGCCGCCATGCAGCGGAGGGTGGCCAACAGCGCGCTGCTGCAGTCTGGGGTTGCGGGGCCCGCCGGATGGAGTGCGGGTGGTGTCGCTGGCAGGCTGGCGTCCGCCGCGTTGGTGCTCCCCGGGGCCGCTGAGCTGCACCGGGCGTGGCCCGCGCTGGACAAGGGTGCTGGGGAGGGACAGCAGCAGCAGCCGCAGCAACAGGAGGCGCAGGATGCACTGGAGTGGCTCGCCCGCCACGCCGCCGCTTCGGCGGCCCTCCAGGCGTTGGACATTTCTGCAGCAGCAGCTGCGGCAACTCCGGCTGCTGTTGGAGCGGCAGCCGGCTGGTCCCCGGCTACAGGGGCGGGTGAGGGCCAAGAGCCGGCGGCACGCGACGTGCAGGGCGTGACGTATGCAGCCTCGGCAGCCATGCGCAGCGGTGGCGCGGGGGAGGGCGGGGCGGGGCTTGAGGCGCTGCTCGAGGGTCATGGTGGACACGAGCGCATTGCAGCCGCTGCACCTGGCGCCGGTCTGGGTGAGGGCCGGCCCAGCGCCGAGGGGCATGCTGGACTCCAGGCGGGCTCGGCCGCTGCCGCGACGGAAGTGCCCTCTTTGCCCGCACTCGTTTCCGTGCCTGGGGCAGCCGGGCACGTCCAGGAGTTAGCTGCGCCTGTGGCTGCACCGGGGCCGTCAATTGCAGGGCGCTCTTGGCTGCCGACGACGGCGGATGCAAGCGCACTGGAGGCCCCCAGCGTGGCGGGCTCGTGGGGCACCCCGGCGGCCGCCCTGGAGGGAGCTCTGCCGGCTGCCTCTCCTCTTTCATCGCACCCGGTTGCGCTAGCGGCCGATAACCAGGCCTTTCTGGTAACAGTACCTGGTGGCATGCCCGAAGGCGTACCCATGGCAGCAGGGCCCGGTGTCCCCGGCAGTGCGCCTGCGTCCGCCGCAGGCACTCCACGCGCGGGCCCTGCCGCGGCCGTTGCCGTGCTGCCATTACCACGAAGCGGACCTCGGCAGAGCCCCCTGCTGCCGGCCAGCACCGCAGCTGCTTCCGACCTCTCTGACGCCACCGCCACCGTTGCCGTCCCCGTCACCGCTGGTCCCATTGCCGTCACTGCTGCCGCTGCTGATGTCCCCGCCACTGCTACAGCGGCTCACGCAGATGGCACCCAGGCTCTCCCCGCGAGCGCCGCACCCTCCATCCCCACGTACGCACTGCAGCAGACGGTGGGTTCCGCGGCGCCTTCACCCTCAAGCACTGGCCGGCAGGCGACAGCACGCAGCCTCGCCGCACACCTGGCGGCTGCGGTTGACGCTGCAGAGGAGGACGGCTCCTCGCCCGCCCCAGGGCTGCCCCCACTGCTGTCCACCCACAGCCCTTCCGCCTCGTTCCAGTCGTCAGACGCCCTGGGTAGCGCCCCCGCGACGCTGGGGAGCAGCTTCATGACGGTGGTCCTCGACTCCCGCCGCCACACACATGACAGCGTGGAGCACTCGAGCTCGGGTATGGCCGGCCCCGCTGGGTCGGAGAGCCAACAACTGGTGCGCTCTGGGGCACCCGTGTCCACCAGCCACCTTGTGGAAGCGGGGTACGTTGCAGAGGCTGAAGCGGCGGCCGCCAAGTTGGCGGCAGCGGCGGCGGCGCACGGTGCAGTGGGACTGCCGGGACCTGGGACCCCGTGGCCTGACCCGCGGATTAGCGCCACGGACCGCCTGCCCCGCGACCAAGGCGCCGCGCAGCTCCCATACCCGTCACCGGGCCCACCGAGCACGCATCCACAGCCGCCGCCCAGGATGCAGCTGCAGGAGGCTCTGCAGCACGTTGCAAGCATGCAGCAAGATCAGCAGAGGCAGGAGCAGCAAGCGCAGCCGCGCCCGCAGCTGCATGTGCCAGCCGCTCGCGACGTGGCACCGAGCGGGTCGCTGCAGGGGTCCACACCGAGGTCCGGCGGTACGCCGCGAGCAGCGCGCGTGGGGCTGGGCCTCCTGGCGCTTCCCCCCAGGGCTCCAACCAGCCGCGGGACCACCCCTCGGGCTTCGTTAATGCAACAGGTGCAGCAGCAGCAACAGCAACAGGCGCAGCTGCTGCAGCAACGGCAGCTGCAGCAGCAGCAGGAGGCGGCCATACGGCACCTACTGGGGGACAGCGAGGAGCACATTCATATGCAGCAGCTGACTGTTGAAACCGCGGCTGAGGGCCCTGCCGCCGGTACTGCCAGTGCGCCGGTTGCCCCGTGGCCGCCCTTGCTCCGTCCGCCGATGATGCAGCGGCAGGGCTCCGGCGGCCGGTCCCGCGGGCCAGGGACGCCTGTGGGGCTGGGCGGCGCAGGCCTGGATGCCCGGGCAGGCGGGCCTCTGGTACGGACGGCTCTCCTCAGCGCAGCTTACGGCTCGCAGGTGCGCCAGTGATACTCATGGGGGTGTTCCTGTTAACTTGTTTGGTATCGTACGCTGTGCACTGCACCTCGTAGTCGCAGCTTCAGCTCGGTTGCTGTCCTCACAAGTAGCCGCAGATATCACTGCGTTGGGCCCCTCCTAGGATTCTATTGGTACATGCTTTGCAAGCATCGCATCCTAGTACAGCTTTGATGCCGCATCCCTGGGGTGCAACCTTTCGTGATGACACTCGCTTTCGCTGCCCTGCAGAGCCTCAGCCGGGCGTCCTCCCTGCGCCGTGCCTCGCTAAGCCACAGCCGCCAGCCTTCCTCCACGCCGTCCCTCGACCTGGAGGCCGCGCTGCAGCAGGGCCCCGCAACAGGCGACGGAGCCAGCACCTCAGACTCTCCCACCCTGCAACCAACCGCCTCGGACTCGCCTGTGGTCCCGGCGCCCGCCGCCTCCACCTTGACCCGCATGCTCGGCAGCGAGCGCTGGTCCCCAAAGAAGATGGCGGCAGCTGCCACCCTCGTGGCTGTCCCCACCCTCGCCGCCACCGCCTGGGTCTCCCGCGCTTCCTCTTCGGGTTTTGTAGCAGCAGCAGCCTCCGCCGTGGCCTCGCCATCCGGCGGCTCACCTGTGTCGTCTGCAGCGGGAGTAGCCTCGGCGGGGCTAGCAGCTACCGCGGCTGCGGCTGCCGCCAGCTCGTCCGCCGCGGCCTCCACCTTTGCTGCCGACTCTGGGAGCGGCGCAGCAGCGCTTGGCTCCGCCGCTTCCGGTGCGGCAGGCAGCGGCGCAGGCTGGTCCGGGCGCACCGTCGCAGTGACAGCCACCGCTGCCGCGGCGCTGCTGACCCTGCCGGTGGTGGCGGCGACCTTCCTTTCCGGCCAAGGGGGCCATGGTGGCGCTTCCAGCCTCAACAGCAGCAGGGACATGGACAGCGTGCGTGCCAGCCGCGGTTCAAACGTCGCACCTGTCAACGACGTTGACAACGTTGACACGAGCCTGGCGGCAGAGGGTGGTCGTGCTGCCAGCGGCACTGCAGCGTCTTCCGCCTCTCCCACACGTAGCAGCGTTGCCCAGATGGCCGCCGCGGCAGTGGAGTCTGGGGCCGCGGCGTTTCGGCGTCTGCCACTGCCACGCCTATGGAGCTCCCCACAGATGCGTGACGGCACTGCTGTGCCCGCAGTCACAGCGCCTGCCATCACACGTCCAAGCAGTCAGGCCGCCGGAGCAGCCGGCACGGCTGCTGCCGGTGCAGCTGCTGCAGGGGGCGCATTCTATGGCTATCGCGGCAATGATGAGGACCTAGTACTGACGGGCGACGTGCGTGCCTCAGTTGAGGCGGGCGTTGAGAGGGACCCGCAGGGCAGCCGGCAGGTGCAGCAGCATCTGCCACAGCCACGGCGGTCTCCGTCGCACAGCGGGCTGGCGGTGGTCCTGCTGGATGAGCCTCCGGACGTGGTCGTACTGCCCAGCCCTGGCAGCTTGCGGGAGGCCGGTCCTTCTGTCCGCGCGTCGCACGGCAACCTTGCCCAGTTGGAGTATGCGCTGCCATTGCCCGCAGTTGCGGAAGCGCGCCGGGGCGGCGTGGGGCCTTCCGGCCCTGACGATGAGACGGAGGCTGAGCCCCTTGTCAGGTCGAGGGCAGTTTCGTCCCGTACGACGGTGCCAACCGTGACTGCAGTGGCCACTATGGAGGCTGACGTGGCCGCTGCACCGGTCGCGGCTGAGCGGGGTGCGTCAGTAGAACAGCGCTCCGCTGCCGTCCCAGCTAGCGCTTCGCAGCCCTCAGCCCTGTCAGCCGTACCCAGCGCGCAACCAGGCGCACCGCAGTCATCATCGTCAACGGCAGCCGCCCCTGGTGGCGCAGAAAGCGTGGACGAAGCTTCAGGAACGACCGTCACAAGGGGCGGGCTGCGTTCTGAGGAGGTCTCCGAGGCCGCGGCTAGCCGTATGGACCCGGCCTTGGCAGTAAGGTCTTTCCGCATCAGCCTGTCCGGTTCCGAGACGTCTTCCCGGGCCATGAGCGAAGCCGACCTTGGCAGTCCTGTTGCCCTCAGTCCCACAAGCAAACATGCACAGGAGCAGGCTCGGAGCGGCAAGGACGAGCAGGAGCGAACGCTGCAGCAACAGCCCGCTGCCGCTGTGCCCCGGCTTTCGTACGCTGCCGCCGCAGGTGTGGCTGCTGGCGTGCCCACAGCCGCTGCCCGGGACGTCACCACGGCCCCGGCCGCGATCATTGGGGAGGAGCAGGCGCAGGAGGAGGGTCTGACGCAGGATGCCAGCGTCCAGGTGCTGGCCGCTGTTGGCCCTGCTGCCGCTGATGCTGCTGCTTTCCCCGGTGCGTCCACCGCAGCTGGTGCTGGGCCGTCAACTGCCCCGGCTGCCCCTTCGGCTTCCATCTCCGCGGCTGCCCCGTCCGCCGCTTGCGTGGATGCCGCCCCAGTGTCTGCCGTCGATGCGCCTCCACCGCTGGCGCAGCAGCAGGAGCAGGAGCAGGTGCAGCAGCAGAGCAGCCCCGAGGAGCAGGCCAAGAACCAGGAGGAGGCGCAGCAGCCAGCTGCCGCTGTCGCCGCCTTTAAACGCTGCCGCCGCGGCCGCAGCAGCTGTCGTGCCCACGGCCATAGCCCAGGATGCTGCCACGCCCCGTGCTGGCGACCCCCCACGGCCCACGGCCGCTGCCGCCGAGAAGGAGGAGGAGGAGGAGCTGGATCAGGCTGCCAGCGTCCCGGTGCTTGCCGCCGCTGCCCCTGCTGACGCGGATGCCGCCATGCGTCCTGCCGTGTCCACTGCCGCCGTTGCTGCGCCGTCGGCTGCCCCAGGCGCCATTGCCGCTCGTCCCTCAGTGGCTCCAGCCGCCTTGGCCGCTGTGTCGTCTGCGGTCGTGGATGCGGCTCCTGCCAGCGCAGCCCAAGCGTCTCCCATGCTTGTGCGGGAGCAACAGGAGGAGCAGATGCAGCAGCAGAGCAGCCCCGAGGCGCAGGCCGCGAGCAAGGAGGAGACGGTGCAGCCCGCTGCTGCTGTGCCCCGGCTGTCGTACGCTGCAGCGGCAGGTGCGGCTGCTGGCGTGCCCATTGCCGCTGCCCGGGGCGTCACCATGCCCCGTGCTGCTCCGTCCGTCGGCCCCACGGCCCCTGCCGCGACCCTTGGAGAGGAGCAGGCGCAGGAGGAGGGTCTGACGCAGGCTGCCAGCGTCCCGGTGCTGGCCGCTGTTGGCCCTGCTGCCGCTGATGCTGCTGCTTTCCCCGGTGCGTCCACCGCAGCTGGTGCTGGGCCGTCAACTGCCCCGGCTGCCCCTTCAGCTTCCATCTCCGTGGCTGCCCCGTCCGCCATCGCCGTGGATGCGGCCCCAGTATCTGCCGTCGATGCGCCTCCATCGCTGGCGCAGCAACAGGAGCAGGAGCAGGTGCAGCAGCAGAGCAGCCCCGAGGAGCAAGCCAAGAGCCAGGAGGAGGCGCAGCAGCCAGCTGCCGCTGTGCGCCCGCTTTCGTACGCTGCCGCCGCGGCCGCAGCAGCTGTCGTGCCCACGGCCACAGCCCAGGATGCTGCCACGCCCGTGCTGGCGACGCCCCACTGCCCACGGCCGCTGCCGCCGAGGAGGAGGAGGAGGAGCTGGATCAGGCTGCCAGCGTCCCGGTGCTTGCCGCCGCTGCCCCTGCTGACGCGGATGCCGCCATACGTCCTGCCGTGTCCACCGCCGCCGTTGCTGCGCCGTCAACCGCCCCAGGCGCCAGCGCCGCTCGTCCCTCCGTGGCTCCAGCCGCCTTGGCCGCTGTGTCGTCCGCGGTCGTGGATGCGGCTCCTGCCAGCGCAGCCCAAGCGTCTCCCATGCTTGTGCGGGAGCAACAGGAGGAGCAGATGCAGCAGCAGAGCAGCCCCGAGGCGCAGGCCGCGAGCAAGGAGGAGACGGTGCAGCCCTCTGCTGCTGTGCCCGGGCTGTCGTACGCTGCAGCGGCAGGTGCGGCTGCTGGCGTGCCCATTGCCGCTGCCCGGGGCGTCACCATGCCCCGTGCTGCTCCGTCCGTCGGCCCCACGGCCCCTGCCGCGACCCTTGGAGAGGAGCAGGCGCAGGAGGAGGGTCTGACGCAGGCTGCCAGCGTCCCGGTGCTGGCCGCTGTTGGCCCTGCTGCCGCTGATGCTGCTGCTTTCCCCGGTGCGTCCACCGCAGCTGGTGCTGGGCCGTCAACTGCCCCGGCTGCCCCTTCAGCTTCCATCTCCGTGGCTGCCCCGTCCGCCATCGCCGTGGATGCGGCCCCAGTATCTGCCGTCGATGCGCCTCCACCGCTGGCGCAGCAACAGGAGCAGGAGCAGGTGCAGCAGCAGTGCAGCCCCGAGGAGCAAGCCAAGAGCCAGGAGGAGGCGCAGCAGCCAGCTGCCGCTGTGCGCCCGCTTTCGTACGCTGCCGCCGCGGCCGCAGCAGCTGTCGTGCCCACGGCCACAGCCCAGGATGCTGCCACGCCCCGTGCTTGCGACGCCCCACGGCCCACGGCCGCTGCCGCCAAGAAGGAGGAGGAGGAGGAGCTGGATCAGGCTGCCAGCGTCCCGGTGCTTGCCGCCGCTGCCCCTGCTGACGCGGATGCCGCCATGCGTCCTGCCGTGTCCGCCGCCGCCGTTGCTGCGCCGTCAACCGCCCCAGGCGCCAGCGCCGCTCGTCCCTCCGTGGCTCCAGCCGCCTTGGCCGCTGTGTCGTCCGCGGTCGTGGATGCGGCTCCTGCCAGCGCAGCCCAAGCGTCTCCCATGCTTGTGCGGGAGCAACAGGAGGAGCAGATGCAGCAGCAGAGCAGCCCCGAGGCGCAGGCCGCGAGCAAGGAGGAGACGGTGCAGCCCTCTGCTGCTGTGCCCCGGCTGTCGTACGCTGCAGCGGCAGGTGCGGCTGCTGGCGTGCCCATTGCCGCTGCCCGGGGCGTCACCATGCCCCGTGCTGCTCCGTCCGTCGGCCCCACGGCCCCTGCCGCGACCCTTGGAGAGGAGCAGGCGCAGGAGGAGGGTCTGACGCAGGCTGCCAGCGTCCCGGTGCTGGCCGCTGTTGGCCCTGCTGCCGCTGATGCTGCTGCTTTCCCCGGTGCGTCCACCGCAGCTGGTGCTGGGCCGTCAACTGCCCCGGCTGCCCCTTCAGCTTCCATCTCCGTGGCTGCCCCGTCCGCCATCGCCGTGGATGCGGCCCCAGTATCTGCCGTCGATGCGCCTCCACCGCTGGCGCAGCAACAGGAGCAGGAGCAGGTGCAGCAGCAGAGCAGCCCGAGGAGCAAGCCAAGAGCCAGGAGGAGGCGCAGCAGCCAGCTGCCGCTGTGCGCCCGCTTTCGTACGCTGCCGCCGCGGCCGCAGCAGCTGTCGTGCCCACGGCCACAGCCCAGGATGCTGCCACGCCCCGTGCTGGCGACGCCCCACGGCCCACGGCCGCTGCCGCCGAAGGAGGAGGAGGAGGAGCTGGATCAGGCTGCCAGCGTCCGGTGCTTGCCGCCGCTGCCCCTGCTGACGCGGATGCCGCCATACGTCCTGCCGTGTCCACCGCCGCCGTTGCTGCGCCGTCAACCGCCCCAGGCGCCAGCGCCGCTCGTCCCTCCGTGGCTCCAGCCGCCTTGGCGCTGTGTCGTCGCGGTCGTGGATGCGGCTCCTGCCAGCGCAGCCCAAGCGTCTCCCATGCTTGTGCGGGAGCAACAGGAGGAGCAGATGCAGCAGCAGAGCAGCCCCGAGGCGCAGGCCGCGAGCAAGGAGGAGACGGTGCAGCCCTCTGCTGCTGTGCCCGGGCTCGTCTGCAGCGGCAGGTGCGGCTGCTGGCGTGCCCATTGCCGCTGCCCGGGGCGTCACCATGCCCCGTGCTGCTCCGTCCGTCGGCCCCACGGCCCCTGCCGCGACCCTGGAGAGGAGCAGGCGCAGGAGGAGGGTCTGACGCAGGCTGCCAGCGTCCCGGTGCTGGCCGCTGTTGGCCCTGCTGCCGCTGATGCTGCTGCTTTCCCCGGTGCGTCCACCGCAGCTGGTGCTGGGCCGTCAACTGCCCCGGCTGCCCCTTCAGCTTCCATCTCCGTGGCTGCCCCGTCCGCCATCGCCGTGGATGCGGCCCCAGTGTCTGCCGTCCATGCGCCTTCACCGCTGGCGCAGCAGCAGGAGCAGGAGCAGGAGCAGGTGCAGCAGCAGAGCAGCCCCGAGGAGCAAGCCAAGAGCCAGGAGGAGGCGCAGCAGCCAGCTGCCGCTGTGCGCCCGCTTTCGTACGCTGCCGCCGCGGCCGCAGCAGCTGTCGTGCCCACGGCCACAGCCCAGGATGCTGCCACGCCCCGTGCTGGCGACGCCCCACTGCCCACGGCCGCTGCCGCCGAGAAGGAGGAGGAGGAGGAGCTGGATCAGGCTGCCAGCGTCCCGGTGCTTGCCGCCGCTGCCCCTGCTGACGCGGATGCCGCCATGCGTCCTGCCGTGTCCACTGCCGCCGTTGCTGCGCCGTCGGCTGCCCCAGGCGCCATTGCCGCTCGTCCCTCCGTGGCTCCAGCTGCCTTGGCCGCTGTGTCGTCTGCGGTCGTGGATGCGGCTCCTGCCAGCGCAGCCAAGCGTCTCCCATGCTTGTGCGGGAGCAACAGGAGGAGCAGATGCAGCAGCAGAGCAGCCCCGAGGCGCAGGCCGCGAGCAAGGAGGAGACGGTGCAGCCCTCTGCTGCTGTGCCCCGGCTGTCGTACGCTGCAGCGGCAGGTGCGGCTGCTGGCGTGCCCATTGCCGCTGCCCGGGGCGTCACCATGCCCCGTGCTGCTCCGTCCGTCGGCCCCACGGCCCCTGCCGCGACCCTTGGAGAGGAGCAGGCGCAGGAGGAGGGTCTGACGCAGGCTGCCAGCGTCCGGTGCTGGCCGCTGTTGGCCCTGCTGCCGCTGATGCTGCTGCTTTCCCGGTGCGTCCACCGCAGCTGGTGCTGGGCCGTCAACTGCCCCGGCTGCCCCTTCAGCTTCCATCTCCGTGGCTGCCCCGTCCGCCATCGCCGTGGATGCGGCCCCAGTATCTGCCGTCGATGCGCCTCCACCGCTGGCGCAGCAACAGGAGCAGGAGCAGGAGCAGGTGCAGCAGCAGAGCAGCCCCGAGGAGCAAGCCAAGAGCCAGGAGGAGGCGCAGCAGCCAGCTGCCGCTGTGCGCCCGCTTTCGTACGCTGCCGCCGCGGCCGCAGCAGCTGTCGTGCCCACGGCCACAGCCCAGGGTGCTGCCACGCCCCGTGCTGGCGACGCCCCACGGCCCACGGCCGCTGCCGCCGAGAAGGAGGAGGAGGAGCTGGATCAGGCTGCCAGCGTCCCGGTGCTTGCCGCCGCTGCCCCTGCTGACGCGGATGCCGCCATGCGTCCTGCCGTGTCCGCCGCCGCCGTTGCTGCGCCGTCAACCGCCCCAGGCGCCAGCGCCGCTCGTCCCTCCGTGGCTCCAGCCGCCTTGGCCGCTGTGTCGTCCGCGGTCGTGGATGCGGCTCCTGCCAGCGCAGCCCAAGCGTCTCCCATGCTTGTGCGGGAGCAACAGGAGGAGCAGATGCAGCAGCAGAGCAGCCCCGAGGCGCAGGCCGCGAGCAAGGAGGAGACGGTGCAGCCCTCTGCTGCTGTGCCCCGGCTGTCGTACGCTGCAGCGGCAGGTGCGGCTGCTGGCGTGCCCATTGCCGCTGCCCGGGGCGTCACCATGCCCCGTGCTGCTCCGTCCGTCGGCCCCACGGCCCCTGCCGCGACCCTGGAGAGGAGCAGGCGCAGGAGGAGGGTCTGACGCAGGCTGCCAGCGTCCCGGTGCTGGCCGCTGTTGGCCCTGCTGCCGCTGATGCTGCTGCTTTCCCCGGTGCGTCCACCGCAGCTGGTGCTGGGCCGTCAACTGCCCCGGCTGCCCCTTCAGCTTCCATCTCCGTGGCTGCCCCGTCCGCCATCGCCGTGGATGCGGCCCCAGTATCTGCCGTCGATGCGCCTCCACCGCTGGCGCAGCAACAGGAGCAGGAGCAGGTGCAGCAGCAGAGCAGCCCCGAGGAGCAAGCCAAGAGCCAGGAGGAGGCGCAGCAGCCAGCTGCCGCTGTGCGCCCGCTTTCGTACGCTGCCGCCGCGGCCGCAGCAGCTGTCGTGCCCACGGCCACAGCCCAGGATGCTGCCACGCCCCGTGCTGGCGACGCCCCACGGCCCACGGCCGCTGCCGCCGAAGGAGGAGGAGGAGGAGCTGGATCAGGCTGCCAGCGTCCCGGTGCTTGCCGCCGCTGCCCCTGCTGACGCGGATGCCGCCATACGTCCTGCCGTGTCCACCGCCGCCGTTGCTGCGCCGTCAACCGCCCCAGGCGCCAGCGCCGCTCGTCCCTCCGTGGCTCCAGCCGCCTTGGCCGCTGTGTCGTCCGCGGTCGTGGATGCGGCTCCTGCCAGCGCAGCCCAAGCGTCTCCCATGCTTGTGCGGGAGCAACAGGAGGAGCAGATGCAGCAGCAGAGCAGCCCCGAGGCGCAGGCCGCGAGCAAGGAGGAGACGGTGCAGCCCTCTGCTGCTGTGCCCCGGCTGTCGTACGCTGCAGCGGCAGGTGCGGCTGCTGGCGTGCCCATTGCCGCTGCCCGGGGCGTCACCATGCCCCGTGCTGCTCCGTCCGTCGGCCCCACGGCCCCTGCCGCGACCCTTGGAGAGGAGCAGGCGCAGGAGGAGGGTCTGACGCAGGCTGCCAGCGTCCCGGTGCTGGCCGCTGTTGGCCCTGCTGCCGCTGATGCTGCTGCTTTCCCCGGTGCGTCCACCGCAGCTGGTGCTGGGCCGTCAACTGCCCCGGCTGCCCCTTCAGCTTCCATCTCCGTGGCTGCCCCGTCCGCCATCGCCGTGGATGCGGCCCCAGTATCTGCCGTCGATGCGCCTCCACCGCTGGCGCAGCAACAGGAGCAGGAGCAGGTGCAGCAGCAGAGCAGCCCCGAGGAGCAAGCCAAGAGCCAGGAGGAGGCGCAGCAGCCAGCTGCCGCTGTGCGCCCGCTTTCGTACGCTGCCGCCGCGGCCGCAGCAGCTGTCGTGCCCACGGCCACAGCCCAGGATGCTGCCACGCCCCGTGCTGGCGACGCCCCACGGCCCACGGCCGCTGCCGCCGAGAAGGAGGAGGAGGAGGAGCTGGATCAGGCTGCCAGCGTCCCGGTGCTTGCCGCCGCTGCCCCTGCTGACGCGGATGCCGCCATACGTCCTGCCGTGTCCACCGCCGCCGTTGCTGCGCCGTCAACCGCCCCAGGCGCCAGCGCCGCTCGTCCCTCCGTGGCTCCAGCCGCCTTGGCCGCTGTGTCGTCCGCGGTCGTGGATGCGGCTCCTGCCAGCGCAGCCCAAGCGTCTCCCATGCTTGTGCGGGAGCAACAGGAGGAGCAGATGCAGCAGCAGAGCAGCCCCGAGGCGCAGGCCGCGAGCAAGGAGGAGACGGTGCAGCCCTCTGCTGCTGTGCCCGGGCTGTCGTACGCTGCAGCGGCAGGTGCGGCTGCTGGCGTGCCCATTGCCGCTGCCCGGGGCGTCACCATGCCCCGTGCTGCTCCGTCCGTCGGCCCCACGGCCCCTGCCGCGACCCTTGGAGAGGAGCAGGCGCAGGAGGAGGGTCTGACGCAGGCTGCCAGCGTCCCGGTGCTGGCCGCTGTTGGCCCTGCTGCCGCTGATGCTGCTGCTTTCCCCGGTGCGTCCACCGCAGCTGGTGCTGGGCCGTCAACTGCCCCGGCTGCCCCTTCAGCTTCCATCTCCGTGGCTGCCCCGTCCGCCATCGCCGTGGATGCGGCCCCAGTGTCTGCCGTCCATGCGCCTTCACCGCTGGCGCAGCAGCAGGAGCAGGAGCAGGAGCAGGTGCAGCAGCAGAGCAGCCCCGAGGAGCAAGCCAAGAGCCAGGAGGAGGCGCAGCAGCCAGCTGCCGCTGTGCGCCCGCTTTCGTACGCTGCCGCCGCGGCCGCAGCAGCTGTCGTGCCCACGGCCACAGCCCAGGATGCTGCCACGCCCCGTGCTGGCGACGCCCCACTGCCCACGGCCGCTGCCGCCGAGAAGGAGGAGGAGGAGGAGCTGGATCAGGCTGCCAGCGTCCCGGTGCTTGCCGCCGCTGCCCCTGCTGACGCGGATGCCGCCATGCGTCCTGCCGTGTCCACTGCCGCCGTTGCTGCGCCGTCGGCTGCCCCAGGCGCCATTGCCGCTCGTCCCTCCGTGGCTCCAGCCGCCTTGGCCGCTGTGTCGTCTGCGGTCGTGGATGCGGCTCCTGCCAGCGCAGCCCAAGCGTCTCCCATGCTTGTGCGGGAGCAACAGGAGGAGCAGATGCAGCAGCAGAGCAGCCCCGAGGCGCAGGCCGCGAGCAAGGAGGAGACGGTGCAGCCCTCTGCTGCTGTGCCCCGGCTGTCGTACGCTGCAGCGGCAGGTGCGGCTGCTGGCGTGCCCATTGCCGCTGCCCGGGCGTCACCATGCCCCGTGCTGCTCCGTCCGTCGGCCCCACGGCCCCTGCCGCGACCCTTGGAGAGGAGCAGGCGCAGGAGGAGGGTCTGACGCAGGATGCCAGCGTCCCGGTGCTGGCCGCTGTTGGCCCTGCTGCCGCTGATGCTGCTGCTTTCCCCGGTGCGTCCACCGCAGCTGGTGCTGGGCCGTCAACTGCCCCGGCTGCCCCTTCAGCTTCCATCTCCGTGGCTGCCCCGTCCGCCATCGCCGTGGATGCGGCCCCAGTATCTGCCGTCGATGCGCCTCCACCGCTGGCGCAGCAACAGGAGCAGGAGCAGGAGCAGGTGCAGCAGCAGAGCAGCCCCGAGGAGCAAGCCAAGAGCCAGGAGGAGGCGCAGCAGCCAGCTGCCGCTGTGCGCCCGCTTTCGTACGCTGCCGCCGCGGCCGCAGCAGCTGTCGTGCCCACGGCCACAGCCCAGGGTGCTGCCACGCCCCGTGCTGGCGACGCCCCACGGCCCACGGCCGCTGCCGCCGAGAAGGAGGAGGAGGAGGAGCTGGATCAGGCTGCCAGCGTCCCGGTGCTTGCCGCCGCTGCCCCTGCTGACGCGGATGCCGCCATGCGTCCTGCCGTGTCCACCGCCGCCGTTGCTGCGCCGTCAACCGCCCCAGGCGCCAGCGCCGCTCGTCCCTCCGTGGCTCCAGCCGCCTTGGCCGCTGTGTCGTCCGCGGTCGTGGATGCGGCTCCTGCCAGCGCAGCCCAAGTGTCTCCCATGCTTGTGCGGGAGCAACAGGAGGAGCAGATGCAGCAGCAGAGCAGCCCCGAGGCGCAGGCCGCGAGCAAGGAGGAGACGGTGCAGCCCGCTACTGCTGTGCCCCGGCTGTCGTACGCTGCAGCGGCAGGTGCGGCTGCTGGCGTGCCCATTGCCGCTGCCCGGGGCGTCACCATGCCCCGTGCTGCTCCGTCCGTCGGCCCCACGGCCCCTGCCGCGACCCTTGGAGGAGCAGGCGCAGGAGGAGGGTCTGACGCAGGCTGCCAGCGTCCCGGTGCTGGCCGCTGTTGGCCCTGCTGCCGCTGATGCTGCTGCTTTCCCCGGTGCGTCCACCGCAGCTGGTGCTGGGCCGTCAACTGCCCCGGCTGCCCCTTCAGCTTCCATCTCCGTGGCTGCCCCGTCCGCCATCGCCGTGGATGCGGCCCCAGTATCTGCCGTCGATGCGCCTCCACCGCTGGCGCAGCAACAGGAGCAGGAGCAGGTGCAGCAGCAGAGCAGCCCCGAGGAGCAAGCCAAGAGCCAGGAGGAGGCGCAGCAGCCAGCTGCCGCTGTGCGCCCGCTTTCGTACGCTGCCGCCGCGGCCGCAGCAGCTGTCGTGCCCACGGCCACAGCCCAGGGTGCTGCCACGCCCCGTGCTGGCGACGCCCCACGGCCCACGGCCGCTGCCGCCGAGAAGGAGGAGGAGGAGGAGCTGGATCAGGCTGCCAGCGTCCCGGTGCTTGCCGCCGCTGCCCCTGCTGACGCGGATGCCGCCATGCGTCCTGCCGTGTCCACCGCCGCCGTTGCTGCGCCGTCAACCGCCCCAGGCGCCAGCGCCGCTCGTCCCTCCGTGGCTCCAGCCGCCTTGGCCGCTGTGTCGTCCGCGGTCGTGGATGCGGCTCCTGCCAGCGCAGCCCAAGTGTCTCCCATGCTTGTGCGGGAGCAACAGGAGGAGCAGATGCAGCAGCAGAGCAGCCCCGAGGCGCAGGCCGCGAGCAAGGAGGAGACGGTGCAGCCCTCTGCTGCTGTGCCCCGGCTGTCGTACGCTGCAGCGGCAGGTGCGGCTGCTGGCGTGCCCATTGCCGCTGCCCGGGGCGTCACCATGCCCCGTGCTGCTCCGTCCGTCGGCCCCACGGCCCCTGCCGCGACCCTTGGAGAGGAGCAGGCGCAGGAGGAGGGTCTGACGCAGGCTGCCAGCGTCCCGGTGCTGGCCGCTGTTGGCCCTGCTGCCGCTGATGCTGCTGCTTTCCCCGGTGCGTCCACCGCAGCTGGTGCTGGGCCGTCAACTGCCCCGGCTGCCCCTTCAGCTTCCATCTCCGTGGCTGCCCCGTCCGCCATCGCCGTGGATGCGGCCCCAGTATCTGCCGTCGATGCGCCTCCACCGCTGGCGCAGCAACAGGAGCAGGAGCAGGAGCAGGTGCAGCAGCAGAGCAGCCCCGAGGAGCAAGCCAAGAGCCAGGAGGAGGCGCAGCAGCCAGCTGCCGCTGTGCGCCCGCTTTCGTACGCTGCCGCCGCGGCCGCAGCAGCTGTCGTGCCCACGGCCACAGCCCAGGGTGCTGCCACGCCCCGTGCTGGCGACGCCCCACGGCCCACGGCCGCTGCCGCCGAGAAGGAGGAGGAGGAGGAGCTGGATCAGGCTGCCAGCGTCCCGGTGCTTGCCGCCGCTGCCCCTGCTGACGCGGATGCCGCCATGCGTCCTGCCGTGTCCACCGCCGCCGTTGCTGCGCCGTCAACCGCCCCAGGCGCCAGCGCCGCTCGTCCCTCCGTGGCTCCAGCCGCCTTGGCCGCTGTGTCGTCCGCGGTCGTGGATGCGGCTCCTGCCAGCGCAGCCCAAGTGTCTCCCATGCTTGTGCGGGAGCAACAGGAGGAGCAGATGCAGCAGCAGAGCAGCCCCGAGGCGCAGGCCGCGAGCAAGGAGGAGACGGTGCAGCCCGCTGCTGCTGTGCCCCGGCTGTCGTACGCTGCAGCGGCAGGTGCGGCTGCTGGCGTGCCCATTGCCGCTGCCCGGGGCGTCACCATGCCCCGTGCTGCTCCGTCCGTCGGCCCCGCGGCCCCTGCCGCGACCCTTGGAGAGGAGCAGGCGCAGGAGGAGGGTCTGACGCAGGCTGCCAGCGTCCCGGTGCTGGCCGCTGTTGGCCCTGCTGCCGCTGATGCTGCTGCTTTCCCCGGTGCGTCCACCGCAGCTGGTGCTGGGCCGTCAACTGCCCCGGCTGCCCCTTCAGCTTCCATCTCCGTGGCTGCCCCGTCCGCCATCGCCGTGGATGCGGCCCCAGTATCTGCCGTCGATGCGCCTCCACCGCTGGCGCAGCAACAGGAGCAGGAGCAGGTGCAGCAGCAGAGCAGCCCCGAGGAGCAAGCCAAGAGCCAGGAGGAGGCGCAGCAGCCAGCTGCCGCTGTGCGCCCGCTTTCGTACGCTGCCGCCGCGGCCGCAGCAGCTGTCGTGCCCACGGCCACAGCCCAGGGTGCTGCCACGCCCCGTGCTGGCGACGCCCCACGGCCCACGGCCGCTGCCGCCGAGAAGGAGGAGGAGGAGGAGCTGGATCAGGCTGCCAGCGTCCCGGTGCTTGCCGCCGCTGCCCCTGCTGACGCGGATGCCGCCATGCGTCCTGCCGTGTCCACCGCCGCCGTTGCTGCGCCGTCAACCGCCCCAGGCGCCAGCGCCGCTCGTCCCTCCGTGGCTCCAGCCGCCTTGGCCGCTGTGTCGTCCGCGGTCGTGGATGCGGCTCCTGCCAGCGCAGCCCAAGTGTCTCCCATGCTTGTGCGGGAGCAACAGGAGGAGCAGATGCAGCAGCAGAGCAGCCCCGAGGCGCAGGCCGCGAGCAAGGAGGAGACGGTGCAGCCCGCTGCTGCTGTGCCCCGGCTGTCGTACGCTGCAGCGGCAGGTGCGGCTGCTGGCGTGCCCATTGCCGCTGCCCGGGGCGTCACCATGCCCCGTGCTGCTCCGTCCGTCGGCCCCACGGCCCCTGCCGCGACCCTTGGAGAGGAGCAGGCGCAGGAGGAGGGTCTGACGCAGGCTGCCAGCGTCCCGGTGCTGGCCGCTGTTGGCCCTGCTGCCGCTGATGCTGCTGCTTTCCCCGGTGCGTCCACCGCAGCTGGTGCTGGGCCGTCAACTGCCCCGGCTGCCCCTTCAGCTTCCATCTCCGTGGCTGCCCCGTCCGCCATCGCCGTGGATGCGGCCCCAGTATCTGCCGTCGATGCGCCTCCACCGCTGGCGCAGCAACAGGAGCAGGAGCAGGTGCAGCAGCAGAGCAGCCCCGAGGAGCAAGCCAAGAACCAGGAGGAGGCGCAGCAGCCAGCTGCCGCTGTGCGCCCGCTGTCGTACGCTGCCGCCGCGGCCGCAACAGCTGTCGTGCCCACGGCCATAGCCCAGGATGCTGCCACGCCCCGTGCTGGCGACGCCCCACGGCCCACGGCCGCTGCCGCCGAGAAGGAGGAGGAGGAGGAGCTGGATCAGGCTGCCAGCGTCCCGGTGCTTGCCGCCGCTGCCCCTGCTGACGCGGATGCCGCCATACGTCCTGCCGTGTCCACCGCCGCCGTTGCTGCGCCGTCAACCGCCCCAGGCGCCAGCGCCGCTCGTCCCTCCGTGGCTCCAGCCGCCTTGGCCGCTGTGTCGTCCGCGGTCGTGGATGCGGCTCCTGCCAGCGCAGCCCAAGCGTCTCCCATGCTTGTGCGGGAGCAACAGGAGGAGCAGATGCAGCAGCAGAGCAGCCCCGAGGCGCAGGCCGCGAGCAAGGAGGAGACGGTGCAGCTCGCTGCTGCTGTGCCCCGGCTGTCGTACGCTGCAGCGGCAGGTGCGGCTGCTGGCGTGCCCATTGCCGCTGCCCGGGGCGTCACCATGCCCCGTGCTGCTCCGTCCGTCGGCCCCACGGCCCCTGCCGCGACCCTGGGAGGAGCAGGCGCAGGAGGAGGGTCTGACGCAGGCTGCCAGCGTCCCGGTGCTGGCCGCTGTTGGCCCTGCTGCCGCTGATGCTGCTGCTTTCCCCGGTGCGTCCACCGCAGCTGGTGCTGGGCCGTCAACTGCCCCGGCTGCCCCTTCAGCTTCCATCTCCGTGGCTGCCCCGTCCGCCATCGCCGTTGATGCGGCCCCAGTATCTGCCGTCGATGCGCCTCCACCGCTGGCGCAGCAACAGGAGCAGGAGCAGGTGCAGCAGCAGAGCAGCCCCGAGGAGCAGGCCAAGAACCAGGAGGAGGCGCAGCAGCCAGCTGCCGCTGTGCGCCCGCTGTCGTACGCTGCCGCCGCGGCCGCAGCAGCTGTCGTGCCCACGGCCATAGCCCAGGATGCTGCCACGCCCCGAGCTGGCGACGCCCCACGGCCTACGGCCGCTGCCGCCGAGAAGGAGGAGGAGGAGGAGCTGGATCAGGCTGCCAGCGTCCCGGTGCTTGCCGCCGCTGCCCCTGCTGACGCGGATGCCGCCATACGTCCTGCCGTGTCCACCGCCGCCGTTGCTGCGCCGTCGGCTGCCCCAGGCGCCAGCGCCGCTCGTCCCTCCGTGGCTCCAGCCGCCTTGGCCGCTGTGTCGTCCGCGGTCGTAGATGCGGCTCCTGCCAGCGCAGCCCAAGCGTCTCCCATGCTTGTGCGGGAGCAACAGGAGGAGCAGATGCAGCAGCAGAGCAGCCCCGAGGCGCAGGCCGCGAGCAAGGAGGAGACGGTGCAGCCCGCTGCTGCTGTGCCCCGGCTGTCGTACGCTGCCGCCGCAGGCGCGGCTGCTGGCGTGCCCATTGCCGCTGCCCGGGGCGTCACCACGCCCCGTGCTGCTCCGTCCGTCGGCCCCACGGCCCCTGCCGCGACCGTTGGAGAGGAGCAGGCGCAGGAGGAAGGGCTGACGCAGGCTGCCAGCGTCCCAGTGCTGGCCGCTGTTGGCCCTGCTGCCGCTGATGCTGCTGCTTTCCCCGGTGCGTCCACCGCAGCTGGTGCTGGGCCGTCAACTGCCCCGGCTGCCCCTTCAGCTTCCATCTCCGTGGCTGCCCCGTCCGCCACCTGCGTGGATGCCGCCCCAGTATCTGCCGTTGATGCGCCTCCACCGCTGGCGCAGCAGCAGGAGCAGGAGCAGGTGCGGCAGCAGAGCAGCCCCGAGGAGCAAGCCAAGAACCAGGAGGAGGCGCAGCAGCCAGCTGCCGCTGTGCGCCCGCTGTCGTACGCTGCCGCCGCGGCCGCAGCAGCTGTCGTGCCCGCGAGCACAGCCCAGGATGCTGCCACGCCCCGTGCTGGCGACGCCCCACGGCCCACGGCCGCTGCCGCCGAGAAGGAGGAGGAGGAGGAGGCGCTGGATCAGGCTGCCAGCGTCCCGGTGCTTGCCGCCGCTGCCCCTGCTGACGCGGATGCCGCCATGCGTCCTGCCGTGTCCACCGCCGCCGGTGCCGCAACCTCGTCTCCATCACGCGCTTCCATCCGTGCGTTTGGCGCAAGTGCAGCAGGGACCGCACCTGTTGAGGACTGGATGACGTCCCCACGCCTCCCGCCCCCACCGTCCCAAGCCGCATCTCAGCCTGTCTCCGTCATGGCAGCGGCCTCCGCTGCTGCTTGGCGTCTGGGAGGCCCCTCCGCCCCACCATCCAATACACCATCATCCGTCGTCGCCTCCCGCTCTTCCCGGCTGCTCATTGACTCCGAAGCCTCCCCTGCAGGCCCTCACATGCTGCGCCGCACCTCGCTCCCTCATCCTTTCGTCCCTCAGCCCCCCATGGACGACGACCAGGCCCCCACGCCCGAGGCCTCATCCCGCAGGGCATCCTACGCCATGTACCGCCCCGCCGCGCACCACGTGCCCTCCCGCACCGCTTCCACCGCTGGGGCCGCAGCGGCAGCTGCCACCTCGTCCGCTGCCCCGTTCTCCCCTTCGCTCCTCCCTGGCGCAGGGCCCTCCTTGGGCCGCCTGTCATCCGGCAGCTCAGCCAGCGTCAGCAGCATCGCCAGCAGCAGCAGCCTGAGGCGCAACCCACAGGGCAACGTCGCCCGTGCTGCAGCTGCTATCGAGCGTCGCCATGCCCACCAGATTGCCCTAGAGGAGGCCAGGAGCAGCAGGGCGCTTGCACGGCGCAGCTTCGCCCGGGAGCGCTCTTCCGCCCTCGCCACCGGCGACATGTCGTCCCTCAGCGTGGGCCAGACGCCGCACTGCTCGCCCGTACGAGACCAGCAGTACGTCCCGTACAGGCAGCAGGGCATGCATTCGGTGTTGCAGCAGCGCTCCTCCGCGCCGCACCCCAGGCTGTCCTCCGCGCACAGCTCTCCGGGCGCACCTTTGCAGGGTGTGCTGGCGAAGGCAGGCGCTGGCGTCCGCACGGGCAACAGCGCTGCTGCCGGTGCCGCTGCCGCAGGTGGCGTTGCCCCTAGCATGCAGGAGCCAGGGTCTGGTGGCAAGGCGCGGTCCAGGCGGCTTGAGGAGGCCATGGACGCTGCTGCCGCAGCACCGGAGGCTGCCCAAGCTGCTCCTGCAGCGCCGTCGACTCCGGGAGTTGCAACGGAGGGTGCAGGCGGAGCGGACGCGGGTGCGCAGGTGTCCAGTCCGGCAGTGATCCCGCCTTTGGCAGATGGTGATGGCCCCACAGTTGCTGAGCTGGCATCTGCGCCCGGTGTTGCAGCAGCAGCCCCCGAGCTGCCCAAGCCGGCTGAGCACATGGACTCCCTGCCGGGCGCCAAGACAGCGGAAGCGCCGCCGGCAGCTGGTACCAACGGTGCTCCAGGCACAGCGGCGGAGCCGGCTGTCACCGCTGGTGCAGCCACCAGCAGCAGCGAGCGCCACAACAGGCGCTACGACAAGGGCTGCGACGGCGGCGATGGCGATGGCAAAGCCTTTAGCTTCCCCAGGATGGCTCGGGCTGCCGGGCACGGTGAGATCAGCCCCTGCAGCGATGATGAGGAAGGCGGGGGCGCGGCCGGGAGCGTACGGGGCTACCGGGAGGTGGAGGTGTCGGACCATGAGGGCGGCGGGTACGATAGCGAGTACGGCATGGACGAGGAAGGGCAGCTGGACGTGGACGACCTGGACGACGAGGAGGTGGAGATGGCGGCGGCGGTGGTGGCGGCCATCGCGGCCTCCCGTGCCGCCAGCGCCGCGCAGCTGCCGTCAGCGGCGGCGCACAGCGGCGCCGCGGCCGCCGCCCTGAGCGTACGGCACACGTACCCCGTCCCCGGCGGGCCGTTGCAGTTGCCGTACGGCCACGCTGGCAGTGTCGCCGGCCGGGCCCCGTCCTCAACTGCATCTTCTGCGACCTCCATGGCAGCCAAGCTGAAAGCGAAGCTGAAGAAGCTGTTCAAGGGCGGCCGGGGCAGTGAGGTGGGCTCGGCGTCCGTGGCCCCTTCCATGCTCAGCGCGGACAGCACAGAGGGCGGCATGTCCGTCGCGGCATCCGCCATGGACTACGGCGTGATGGGCTACACGGGCTACAGTGTGGGAGGGGGCAGCAGCTCGGTCACCACCTCTGTGGCAGCCACGGAGCCGGGGGGGCTGGCGGGCGCAGCCAGCAGGCGAGACAAGGAGCGCAAGCGCAAGAAGGCGCTGTGGAAGCGCATGAGCAGGAAGATCGGGAAGCTCATGGGCCTCATCCCGCGCTCGTGGGAGGTGCAGGCGTGGGAGGTGCAGGCCGCCATCGAGGCGGCAGTGGCGGCCGAGCAGGGCCGTGCGCCCGGGGGCCAGCAGCAGCAGCACCAGCAGCCCGCGCCGTCTCGACCGTCGCTGTCGGTGTCTGTGGCAACGGCGTCTGCAGCGTCGCTGGGCCTGCGGCAGCAGCACAGCGCGAGGCCGCCCAGCAGCGTGGGAGGCTCCCTGCCGCCGCCGTCCCCAGCGCGCTCTCCCCTGCCGCCCCGGCCCGCGGCCCGGCCAGCTCCGGTAGGCGTTCCTGGAGGGGCAGCGATGCCGCCGCCACCCTCGCCCCTGAGGCGCGTCTCTGGCCCTGGCACCGGCCCACAGCTTGCCGTAACAGCGTCTGCGCAGCTGCCTGCGCCCTCGCCGCCTGTGAGCAGCTCCGGCGCGCGATCGCTGCTGCCCTTCACCCGCCCGCATGCAGAGGACCCAGCGAACCCACCTGTGTCCCCCTCGGTGCAGGTCCCGACCCCGACGGACCTCGCCTCCGCCATCCGCGCTCCAGCAGCACCCCGCGGCGCCAGACCGCCCTCACCCTCTAGGCCCCGGTCGCCAGGCCCCTCCCCCGACCCTCGGGCCGGCCCTTACCAGCCGGGTGCATTGCCATCACAGGTGCAACCGACCCGCTCCCCACCGCCGTCGCCCCCTCGCCAGCGGGGCCCATCGGCAGCCCCGGCTGCTGCCCCCGAGGAGCCCCCATCCCCTGCACGCGGGCGGCCCGCCTCCCCCGGGCTAGGCCGCGAGAGGCGCGCCATCGACCCGCCCGTGTCGCCCTCCCGGCCTGCCGCGCCACCGCTGGCGGCCCGCTCCGTGCCCCCGGCACAGCCACTGCCCGACCCCAGGGCAGCACCCCTAGCAGCCCGCTCCATGTCTCCGTCCAGGGCGGCTGTGGTGCCTCCACTGGTGCCTCTGGCGGAACGCGTGTCGCCGTCATGGCCCGTGGGTCGGCGTCCCGCTGTGCAAGGAGGTGTGGACGCAGCGGGCGCGGTCCAGCAGCAGGAGGTGGCCATGGCAAGGACATCGCCTGCGCAGGTGCAGCTGGGGCCTGGGAATGACGCCGTCAGGGAGAAGGAGAAGGAGAAGAAGCCCACCATGACGCGGGCTGTGAGGAAGGTGGGCAAGCTGGTGGGGCTGATCCCGAGGTCCAAGCAGGTGCAGGCATGGGACGTGCAGGCGTCCCTGGAGGCGGTCGAGGTGCGGCAGGAGCGGCAGCAGCAGCAGCAGGAGGTTGGGGAGCAGGGAGGGCAGCAGCGGCAGGAGGAGCGTCGAGTAGGGGCTGGATACGGGCAGCCGGACGGGGCAGGGCCGTCAGGGTCGGGGCAGAGCGTGTAAGGGGTAGCGGGACAAGTCCCCGTGAATGGGTCACTGGGAAGGGGAGAGCAACAACATATTGTGAATTGTAGGCATGGTCCTGTAAGGGTTGGAGTACTATTAGAAAACGGCACATTGAGTGAGGTAGTGCGGCGCAGTGGTAAAAGGTTATTTGCGCATCTTGATCAGTGATTCAGGGCAAGATATGTACTGTTCTGTAGCCCGCCAAGGCATACCGTACCTGCACCGACCTTTCCTATGGGAACAAGTATTAGGGCATGGTGGTCGTGAGCCTTACACAGTAGGTGTGCTCCCCTGGATGTGCTCCATGATGCTGCTTGAAGGCATGCTGCCAAAGGCAGACTCGCCCACACCGTTGACGTGATCTCGTGGGGCAGGGCGTGCACATGATTGCTCTACCCTGCCGGTATTATGGTAAGACGAAGAAGGCAAACTGGTGCACATTTTAGTTGCCTGTTGCGTTGGGTCATCGTGCTGGGTGAAGCGTCGTGGCATCTGCTTCAAACCCTGTCATAACTTGTATGCAGCACGGCCGCATGCTCGTCTTGCCCATGGCCAACATAGTGCTGCTGCCAGGGGGCGTCGGTCGTGCACCTGCACATGTGGTTCAAGCTGGCCGCCACTCGTGTGTTATACTGCTTTTAAACTACTATGGAACCAGTGCTCAACCCGGTTTGATGGTTGGGATTAACGCCTGCGTTGTGTGCGGTACGGCGCGCAAGTCTGGATATGTTCAAGGTCTGTAGATTATGGGGGGTTGTCTCGTTGGGGCATGGTGTCACTTCCTCGCCCCGGCGGGTTTTGTCGTTGGGGCCACGGATGTGGAGGCAGTGTTCTATGCACCGGGTGGCCAAATAAGGTTGCCCCAGGGTGGCAATGAAGGAGAGGAGATAGTAAGCCCAGGGCGTTGCATACGAGTTGCATGCAGGGGAAAACCCCCTGTTTGCATGGCGCTCCGTACGTACACATAGAGGCAGGAGAGGTTGGATGACTGCAACAAAGCACGTGTGGCAAGTCTCATGGAAGCGTATTGCAAGCATACAACTGCCGGTAGCACAACATTGTGGGTCCAGGGCTCCTCAGGACCGTCGTTGCAGCGCGCGGTCAGTACACTCCTTTGGGCCCTGGCACGTGGCCGTCTTGTGGTGGTCAGCTGGCTCGTGTGTACCCCACTCGTCCAACCCGTACGAAATGCCTGCGAGTGAAACATAGTATCTATTGCTTGAAAGTAATCTGCTGTGCACTACACGTGCTTGTTTCCGTCTTAGGCCTTCGACGTTCTTCTGCCGCACTGCAATGCAAACAACACACAGCAGCGCTTTCTTTAGTACCGACTAATATAAACGCGTTATGTTATCATAACTAGGGCGGAGCACGCAACAGACACCTTTGCGTGCTCCCCGAACATGGAAACGGACTACTTTGTCGCTGTACACCTGGCGCCACCCGGTCGCATTTAGGTCGGACACAAAGTATCGTCTCTACTTGAAAACATTGGCTGTAGTCGATGTCCAGCGAAGGGCCTCCCGGTGTCGCGTCGGACTGTGAGCAGCAGGACAAACTCGAGGACGACGATGACGACGACGAAGGAGAAGAAACTGGTGATGGAGAGGAAGCAGATGACGACGAGGAGGAAGAAACGGTACCCTGCCTCCCAGCTGACGAGGAGCTAGGGACCGAGCCCTACCTGCCTGTCCATGTGCGCGACCCGCAGCCTTCCTACAGCTACGGACCCACGGTGTCCCGCCCCTTGCTATCTATTAAGGCCCGTATCGAGGGCCTGGCGTGGGTGCGGCCCCCAAACTGGCCTCCAATCCTCGCCAGGGGTCCTGCTGGGGACGGAGCTGCTGGCAGTCGACGCAGTACGGAGGTCGGGGACGCACCGGCAGCAGCTGTAGCATCCGCAGCCACTCCTGATCCACCTTCCACTGACGGCGTGCCCATAGAAGCTGCAACTACGTTCCAGGCTGGGCCGTGCGCATGTGAGGCGGAGGGATGTTCGGAGTGCGGTTGCCCCACAGCCCCCCAGTCTTCTGGTGCCGGCGTCAGCGCCTGCGGCAGCAGTGAGAGTACCTTGCAACCACTGAGCAGCACCACCACCACCAGCAACAGACGGGAAAGTAGCATATTGCAAGGGCCTGCGGCTGCAGTCACTTTCACGCACATGGAGCTGAAGCCAAATCCTGGCCAAGCGCACGTCCACCCTCACTCCCATCACCGCCCCCATCCGCAGCAGCAGCAGCAGCAGGAGCAGCAGCATCAAGCCCCTCTCCAGCAGCAAGAACAAATGCTCGCTGCGCTGCTGTCCAGCTCCCCGCACATCCGCCGTGTGAACCTGATGTTCGGGGGTGGACCGGAGGCGGCCCCATGCAACTTGTCCTCCACCGGCGCTACCCATATCAACAGCCACACCCCCGGCCACACCATCACCATACCAGGCATCGGCCCCGTGCTGCTCTCGCCAGCCTATCCATCCCACTCCTCCTCCTCCTCCCACTCCCCCTCACCACTGCGAGCGACGCGCGCATCGGCACCCCACATCGGCCTGCCGTACATCGTGCCGCCTCCGCTGAAGACCCACAGCCTGGAGCCCCCGCAGCCCGTTGCGTCCCGCAGCCCAGACAGGTTCCGCATGCCCCGCATCCGCACAAGCTGCACAGGGGTCGGGCTGGCGGCTGGCTGCGGCAGCTCCGGGGCGCTGGATTCTTCGGAAGAGGGGGCGTCCAACCCTGCGGATGTGGCGGGAGAGGAAGGAGTTGCAGCGGGGCCCCAGGGCCCTAAGGGTAGGAGCGCGGCGGCGACAGCACCCCGCCCTGCACCTTCCAAACCACAGATCAAGACCCTGGAGGTGAGGCACAGGGCGTTGCGTCGGTGTGCTGGCATTTGCCAGCGGCGCATGCATGCACGCCAAGGGAGCCCCCTCCACACTACGTACATGTGTACCTTGTCCTAGGCTGGCCATTATCCTCACGCGTGAGGGTATCTGAGGACTCGGTGACACGATCCACGCTTGGAAATGCCCTCTGCCGCCTGCGCAGCTCAACGTCCCACCCAAGGTCCTCCCGTGCTCAAATGCGCGACGGGGCGGCTGCAACCGGAATAACCCTGCAGCTGCTGGCGGTGGTGGCGGCGGCTTTGGAGGCGGCGGAGGCGGAGGCGGCTTCATACCCCCGCTGGCGCGCCAAGGCAGCTGCGCAGCCTTCGTCCTCCAGGAGGCCTCTGAGCCCAGCCTGTCCCCCTTGCACCAGCAGCAGCAGCAGCAGCCCAGCCCCCACCGTCCGCAGCACTACACCCACCCGGCTCTGCTGCACCGCGGCCCACAGTCCCACGGGTCGCTGCAACCCGGTCCTGACGAGGCGGTCCTACAGGGCGAGGCGGAGGCGCAGTGCCCTGACCCGTTTGCGCCCGTGCCTGGGGGCGTGTCGCCTGTGCGTGGGGCGTGCGTTGAGGGCGGGGGCGTGGCGCTGGCGCGGTCTCGGAGCAGCCGCGTGGCGGTGGTGCACATGAGCCTGGACCTGGACCTGGACGCGCGGCAGCACCGGCAGGCGCGGCAGCGGCAGCTCGTGCGGAGCGGGGCAGGGGGCGTGAGCATGTCGGGGTTAGTGACAGGTATGGGGGCCGAGGGTGAGGGCCGCGGCTTAGGCGGCGTGGAGGATGGGATTGCGAGCGGCAGGGACAGCCGTGTGGGGCCGGTGTCTCCCTGCGAAGCATTAGAGGACCTAGGAGAGGACGCATTGTCAGGCTGCTTTGCACTCCCGGGCGGCCGGCGAGGCAGCGAGCCGCATCACCAGGGCGTTGGGGGGCCTGGGGCGTACGGTGGTGGACTGGGGCCGCCATGCCCGCCTGCTGTCACAGGCCCGGGGCGGACAACGCCCGATGACACGGGGAGCTCGATGGCGCACCTGATGCAGCTCCAGGGGGCCGAGCGGGCGCGGCCTGGACCGCGGAGACCCTTGCACGCACACCGGCAGCTGCGCGCCCCGCACCCCGCACTTGACGCGGTGCAGCAAACCAGCGGTACCCTCGCCAGGCACCAACCCTGTGCGGCGGGCGTTACGCTGTCCGTGCCCGCCCCCCCAGCGGCGATGGGGGATGCTGCGGCGGTGCGACTCAGCTGCCCTCAGCTGCCGACGGCCGAGCCCATGCCGAACCTCAGGCGGGGGTTGCATGCGGCGGCGGCGGCGGCGGCGTGCTCACCGCCGCCACCGCTTCGCGCGCTGAAGCCGCAGCAGGGCGGGCGGGCAGCGCGATTGTACGGTGGAGGTGAAGGGGATCCGGGGGGCAGGCACAGTGGGGGCACCGGGCGCGACTCGCTGTTCATGCAGTCGGTGGCGCAGCATGGGGCGTCGATTGGGGGCCTCTGGGACAATGTGCCAGAGGTGGGGGTGGGGGCCGCTGCGGGGACTTGAAGGGGGCCGTAAGTAGCGCACTGCACGATGAACGCTTGGGCGCAATGTTTGTGTCTTGTATCAACGCATGAGGTGGCGGCTTAGGGCATGAATGGATCATGCGCTGAGGCCACGGGAATGGGCTCGCACATGCTTGGACCATGGTAACCAGTTCTGTACCGCGTTCGCACATGATGATCGCACATGACGAGCTGTGTGCTCTGTGATCTGTCTAGGGGGCTATGCTTTGCGATGACGGCCGATTGGGCGTTTTGCAAGGGCCTTTCCAACGGTCCGATGAGCAACAATTGGCTGCTGGGTGTTGTTGGGACAGTTTCGTGGGACCTGTGGGACGGCGGTGCTCCTGGCCTGCCATGCTTGGGACATTTCGAAGCGGACCAGCGGTCAGCTGGTGAGCGAACATTGCAGACATAAAGCCGTGCTGTCGGCCGGCCGTGACACAATTTTGGTTTTGCGATGGATATGGTAGGACCCTATGGCATGACATTCCCGAACTTTGCTTTTTTCATGGCGTCACGTACAAGCCTGTAGGTGTTTTCAGGCTGTCTGCCGAACTGTCCACACACTGCAGTGCTTCTTGCATAGCACGCGCATGTAAGACCGTGGCTGCTGGGATGGGGCGCCGCTGGGTACCCGAAAGGGGTGCCGTCTGAGACAAGTGTATGCAACGGACAAAATCAGGCAGGAGGCGCTTACAGTGTGCTTAGGCTGCATGTTCGTATGCGAGGCCAACGATGTACAGTACGCGGGCCAGGACGGCATGTGGCACAGGCCCTGTGCCGTTGTATCCTAATCGTTACTACTGCTCGCAAGGAGAGCGTTTTGGCGGAGTGTTCTGTCGGCTCGGCCACGGAGGTGGTGTATGGATACTGCAACCCAAGAGTTGAGGTGGCCGGCCTGCCCCCAACGATGTGACACCTCCGTGTCGCTTGTGGACCACTGACGGAGTTGCAAGGGAGTATATGTACCAGTCTCATACCGAAGCCGGAGTATGTGCGGTATCGCACTACCACGTCACGACTGTGTTTTTAGCAGGGTTAATATGTGCGGTATGCGCTGCCATCCCAGGTACACTGCGCTCTGTTCCCAACAGGGTAGCGGCAACTCGGCAACACGGCAAGTACAGCAAGAGCAGTACCTGCTGCCCGGAACCCGGCAGTCATTATGGTAGCCCACGTTGAACGTATGCAAGCGAGAGGCTCAGCCGCGCGCAGCATCCCTTCCTGCCGTACACGCAGGTGTAGCACTCACACAATAGCTGCAGCAGCCAGCACTCCTTCACGCCGCCAAACGGCTGCCCCAGGCGAGGTGCTAAACGCACCGTCTCAGCCCTACAAAGGCTAATACCATACCCGTCTCATAATACGAAAGCATGGCTTGTACTTCGTATCCCCCTGCAGCGGCGCTTCCAGTTGCCCGGGAGGACTTCGGTGCCAGGGGAGCTGGCACGCCGTGCTCTAGCCGCCAGCATTGCCACTTGGACTTGGCTGCCGCAGCAAGGCGGCCACCGCAGGGTCCAACGCCTGCCCCTGCCCCTGCCCCTGCTGCTGTTGCTGCTGCTGTTGCTGCTGGCTGGTAGGCGCAGCCCCGCCCTGGCCTGTTCGTGTGGCAGCTGGACCCGGCGCCGTGGGTCCACGGACAGGTGCGGTTGGTGTTACAGGGCCACTTGTGCCCGGAGGTATCCGTGCTGCGTCCTGTGTCGTCGCCAGCCCGCCCGCGGGCTGCTGGGGCTTCGCAGGCGGGCGCGCAGCAGCAGAGCCGCGCGCGGCTGGCGGGCTTGCTGCAGGGCTGGTGTCTGCAGCTGGAGGTGTTGCACCCGTCGGTTGCGACGGAGCAGGGATTCCCCCCGGCTGCGGTGTGGCTGAGCCCCGGGACACAGCAGGCTCCTGCGGGGCTGGTTCATTGCGGGGAGGTGCGGGAGCAGGCCCCTGGACAGAAGCAGCGGAAGCTGCTGCCGCCGCCGCTGCCGCCGCCGCTGCTGCGCCCCGCACAAACACGGGCGTTACGCTGCCGGGCGAGGGTCCAGGTGCTGCTGGTGGTGTTGGCGTCGGTGCCGGGCCCTGGGCTGCAGGCGGAGCCCTAGGCACAGGGGGTTGCGCTGGGGCGCGGCCGCAACTGCCTTGTGTGCTGCTGGCGGTGTCTGTCTCGACGCACTGCAGCTCCCGGGCGTGGCAGGCGATGAGCGCCATGGTGGACCCAGACACAGGCACGCCGTAGGGGTCTGCGGACGGAGAGAAAGGTTGGTGTAACGTCTGAAACAACCATATGAAGGTGATGTGAGCGGCCGAAGTCACGGCTAGCAATTGGAGCGCACACAAGCCGTGCCCGCAACATGACATGACGCCGCGCACCAGTGGCTGCATATCCAGATCAAAGGCGCCTCACGCTCTATACCAGCAGCAGTAAGAGTCGTTAAACAACTTGGCCGCCGGTGCCGTAGTGGTGATCTACCGTTGTGCGGACGGCGGTTTGCAAAGCAACACCGTTACTCTGCCCTGCGCTGCACTATCACCTGGTGCTCCATCAACAAAGACGGGCATCTTGAGGCGCCAGAACAGCGACCCCAGCATTGGCAGCGGGCCTGGGTCCTCCTCCTCCGCCTCGTTGCTAACCCACTCGCTGGTGGACCCTGTGATGCTGATGCTGCTGCGCACAGCGGGAGGCCTGCGAGCCGCACCACCTCCAGCCGCTTGCCCACTGCTGCCTGCACGTGCGGCGGTTGCCGTGCTGTTGCTGGTGGTGCCGTTGCCCCTCACCGCCAGCGCCACGAGCTCCAGCACCTCGCCGAAAGTGGGGTTCCTCGCCAGCGCAGCCGCCTCCGCCTGTGCGCCCCTCGCCCCAGGCGGCGCCGCTGGCCCGTCCGCCGCTGCGCCGTCCCCGCCCACCATAGCAAGCAGCACCGCCGCTGCGGGCCCATCCAGCTGCTGCATCGCTGCTGGTCCCCCGGCAAGCAGGACTGCTGCAGGAACATCTCGCTGTGCGTCAGTAGCAGCAGCAGCAGCTGCTGCTTGCTCACCAGCTGGTGTTGGCGTCGCTTCTGCTGCGGCTGCTGCGTCCCGGTCGTCCACCTTCTTGCCGTACTCCTCCAGCAGCACGGGCTTGCCCAGGCTGGTGGCGGCCAGCAGCGCGTGGGAGCGCAGCCAGCGGGAGATGAACTCGGGCCGGGAGCTGCACGCAAAGCCACATGTCGGCAGCATTCAGCGGGAGCAGCCGAAAGGAGCTTCCAGCCGCCTACTCAGCACCATCGCCGGCATGTGGCAGTGAGTGACACTTTCCTATCTGTCTGCTTGTCAGGGATGCTATGTATCCCATTCCCGCACCGCATCCGCTGCACATGCCGGCAGCGCCGCGCCAAGTTATGCATGTCGAGCGCAGCTGTTTGCTCAAGGCCGCTCAAGCACAGGTGTGCGTGCCTAAACCTCTCCTGCAGGCAGGTACCGGGGCAGCGTGACGTTACGTGGGGATGTGGCCCCCGCCCGGTGGTCACCTGGTCTGCCAGTTGTCGGGCCACAGGTGCATTGTGGCCATGTCGATGTGCGGCAGCGCGGTGTGGGCGGCGAAGTCCTGCCCCACGGCGGCCGCCCAGGAGCCGGGGTTGGCGGCCAGCAGGTGCGGCGTGGAGGGGCTGCGGCAGGGGACAGCGAGCCGTTACTTGGACAGTGTCAGCGCGGGCACCCCCGCGGCATGCGACACACACGCTGGCATAACGTGAAGTTGTCACACTGTGCGTGGTAGAGTTAGGGGTGTCGCACCCACGTATTGTAGGCCCCGTGCTTGCCGGCGCTAGGTGCAAATCACGAACGACTGCCGGTATGGGCAGGTTTCGTGGCTGCGACCCTCACCCGAAGAACCCTTCGCTGCCAATGGAGATGAGGTGGTTGGGGTCCAGCTCCCGCAGGTAAGCGCTCATCTCCTCAATCCATGCCTGGCACAAGGGCGGTGAGTGCGCGAGGAAGGGCTGCTGTGTTAACACCATGCGGCACAGGACTGGGTGACTAAATGAGTGAGCGACCAGTATCCGTGCAGCAGTGTTAACGCGTTGTGAGACAATGCTTGGCATGGGGCTTCACGTATACCTTCGCCAGGGCCAGCGGCAATCCAGTGGCACCCTTATCCTGCGGAACTGCGACACTCCTGCGCCCAGCATGCCAGGACCCTCTCCTGAGAGCGATGCGGCACAGCGCCGAGCCACACACCCACCTGCACTGAGCCGCTGCAGGCTGCATCCGCCCACACCTCGCACCGCGGCTCGTTGGCTAGGTTCCTGGCATTGGCAGGTGATACAGTCAGCTTGTCAGAGCGGGGGCAGCACCAGGGTCGAGCCTTTACATGCAACACAATACGGACACAGTGCGCCGCATGGGAAGGACCCGCAACCGCATGACCGCTCACCATGCCAGGATGGTGGGGTCGTCCCTGTACAGCAGTCTGCGAGTCAAAGGGACGGTCACAGTGGTGGAGGCTTGTGTGCGAGTGGCAGTGAGCTGCAAGCCCACGGACTGCATAGTAAGCACCGCACATGGCTTCAGGCGCTGGCGCATCCTCGTGCTGGCAAGCGCTGGCTTGTGGCGCATTCATGCATCGGCACATGAGACCTGCAACAGATCATGGTCGACAGTGGCGAGCACGGCGGTCAGGGCACGTCACGTACGCTTCCGCCGTGCAGCAGCCGCACCCGCTCATGGTGTTCTTGCGGTTGACCATCGCGGCCACATGGTTGCGATAGGCGGCGCGAGAGCCCTGGTCACGAAAGAAGAGCGCGTGGCGGCGGGCCTCGTACGACGGGTCGCCGGCGGCGGCGGCGACGCCGGGGGCATCGCCAGCGGCGCCACCGTCGCCGCCGCCGTGAGGCCCGGCGGCTAGGTCGGGCGGTCGGGCGACGGCCACGGGGTCGCCGGGGACGTCGGGTGGGCGCGGCTGGCTGCGCGGCGGGGCCGTGGGGCTCCAGTCCACGTACTGCGGCCAAACATCCCCAACGGTTGAGGAGACGATAGCATAGGCAGGTCCGGTCCCAGTGGTTCACAGCGCATGGAGCTCAGCGTAAGCACAGGACAGCCGGAAGGCTGGGGCCCAGGCGGCACGTGGCAGGCTGCAGGTACGCGCGGCGGGTGCGGGGGCCGGAAGGACACGCCACCGCACACCTGCACGGCCACGCCCGAAGCCACCCACCTGGTCGATGCCGTTGTAGTACTTCCAGTTGTCGGTCAGGGACAGCACCACGTACAGTCCCCGCTGCGCCGCCCGCCACAGCACCCAGTCCAGGGAGCGCAGCGCGGTCTCGTTGTACACGCCGGGCGACACCTGCAGCACGGGGGCAGTACGGAAACAACTCCCTGCATTATTTGCGCCAGAAAGGAAGGCGGACTTGTCACACCCGACCGGCAGGACACGGCATGCCCGCTGTGCCAGAACGCTCAACTGCGGTGCCGCGGCTTTCAGAGCCCCGCCGCACGCACACCTGGAAGGGGAAGGCCTCGTCCGAGGAGTGCGCCCAGGTGCGCATGACGTTGAGGCCCTGTGCCGCTGCGGCGGCCATGGACGCGTCCACCACCTCCTGACCGCTCAGGCCCCCTGTGGCACGGGCAGGCGCGGGGCAGGCGGCGGGACAAAATGTCAAAAGTACAGGCGTGCACTGGGTTTGGCAGGAGGGAGGGCAGGCATGCAAGCGGGGTCCGCACACCCGTGCTCGTTGACCCCCCTGCTTAATCCCCCTTGCTGCGACCAGGCGGGGGTGGGGTGGCGGGTGGGTGGGGGTGGGTGGGGGGGCCAGCCTCGAAGGACAGCGCAGCGGGATATATAGGGTAGTGCTTTGCAGTTGGGGTACGTCGACATTGCTCGAGGTGGGGAAACAATTCGTTGTGTCTCGTGGGCCATCGGCCCCACGCCCGGCCGTCCGCGCAGCAGGGACCAGGCGGGTCGGGCAGGTTCAGGGACGCATGCAGTGCCCCGCAGCTGCTACCCAGTCAGGCGTGGCAGGTACACGTGCACCGGCAATCTTGTCAAGCCAACGGTAATCCTCAAGGCGTGGCGGCATGGGAGCATGATGTAACAGGCAGCCAACGTCCCAGCCAGGTCATTAACCCGCCAGCAACCCGCCAGCCACGCACCGCGCGTCCGGTATGCCTTGGTGGTGACACGTGCCAGGGTGGACGCGTCGTGCGCGTTAAAGCCCGCCAGCAGCACACGTGCCCCTCCCTGCTGCAGCTGAGACGACGGGAGGGCGGGCAGGGCAGGTGAGGGCAGGGAAGTGGAGGGCAGGCTTGCAAGCGGCTGCACGCACCTCCTAGGCGCTCCGTCAGTAAAACAACGAGCCAACGGCGACCATAGTTGGGCTACACCGTGCAGGTTCCCAGCTGCGGGGGTCTGTGGCAAAGTGTCGGTGGCACGGTGCGCCCAACTACCCGGCTCTTTCGACGAAGGTGCATGCGACGGGCACGTGCAGCAGCAGTCCCCAGCTGCACCTGCATGTCATCGTTGACGAAGACAAAGGGTCCGGACGGTATGCGGCGTGGGCGGGCGAGCGCCGGCGTCCCGGTGGTCTGCGGCTGCGTGCCCTGCTGCTCCTGCTGCGCTAGGGGGTGTGTGCTCGGTGGCGTCGCCAGGGCCTCAATCTGCGGTCCCTGCTGCTGCCCCCCGTCCGCCATAGTGGGCTTGCCGGTCCCCGCCGCGTCAGATCCATCCCCTGGCCCTCGTGGGCCCCGGTTGTCCGCCAGGGCTGCGGCGGAAGCGGCGCCTCCGCCCCGGCTGCGGCCTGTAGTAACCAACGCTGCTGCCAAGATGGCAGCAAGGACGGCAGCGGCTATGCCAACGGCCGCTGCCACGTGGTACCACCGTATGCGCTGTGGTCTCCGGAACCAAGGAGCACAACGCAGCCGACCCATGGCGCCGCTGCACCTGCCGCTGCTGCAGGTCGAGCCGCCGGCAGCTGTCGCCCGCGCCTGGGGCGCGGGTAGACCCGCATCGGAAGGTTTGCTGCAAAAGGATGATATCGGCCAGTGCCAGTGCCGATGGGCTGAGGTGTCTCCGGGCTCCTGTGGCGGTGTAAAGGTGTTCAAGCGTTGAAACGCTGAGCGGCAAGCAGTGGCAGTGGCAGTCACGCCGGCCCTCAACGGCTTGGGCGCCCAGTGTGAACGCCGGACTTACACGGTTACTGCTTATGGTGCAAAAAGGGTTGTCTTCCAGCGCAGGGCGATCCATTCGCTACGGGTGGCTGGCACGGACAGGCCAAAGTTGCCTCATGGCTAGTGGGGCCCGCTTCTTTCCCTGACGGCAGGCTTTGCAAGGACAGGCTAAGGCCGCGCTACGTGTTGAGGCAGTACTGGTTGATGCTTGACAAGCAAATGCATGTCGTAACTTCACAGGCGCACCTAGTGCGCTATGGGAAAGCCAGGAGCAGGTACCTCCACCGCACAGGGCTCCTGTCAACAGCAGGCCAAAGTGTTGCCCTCGGTCGCGACGGTACCGACATAACTTGGAGTTCTACCTCAGTCAAAAAAGCTTCAAGATCGCAGAGATATGTGTGTTGTGCGTGACACAAATGCGCCACACTAGGCTCCAGGCAGCGTCCGGTAAGGATGTTGCGCCGTCATCGGGCTCGCCCTTGGTCCTCTCTTCCCAAGGCGGCCTTAGGTCGTTTCCCAGGTCTATATAAGTGTTGATTGCTCCTCAGGACTGCATGTGAATCCGTGCGTTACGCATCTCGGTCCCATGGTGCGGTCCAAACCGCTGGCGCCATAACGGCTCCCAGTACGTATCTTGTAGGCGCAAACTACCCTCTTTATAGCCGGCATGTACATAGCTGTTATACGGCCGGCATGTGCCGTTTCGGCAGGGCTTTCGGCGTTCCGCGTTCGCACCTGCTTGAGCTACCTGAGTTAAGGCGCACTATTTATTCTTCATACAATGAAATGAATTTGATCAGATAATATGTACACCGCGAAGCGTGATCAGAGACCAGCGCGGGAAACCCTTGACGGTGTCCTAAACGTGCACTAAGTTACCGACAGGCGACAACAACTATCATCAACGCAGTAGCTCATGTGGACTGCAGCTGTAAGAGGAGAAAGCGGGCCAGCGGGCCAGCGCCTGCCTGCTGCCCTTAGCCGGCATGATACCGCTCGCCCTGTAGCAAGGCCTCTTACAGGTAAACCACCCACGAATTTGAGAATATGGTCGGCTCGCATTTACGAGTCCTGGACGGTGTCCACTTTTTCGTCTGTGTGTACATTTGACTTGAACTTTTAAGGCAGCTGTGCCAAACTCAATAGAGAGCACATGTCCCTCGGCTCAACCTGTTATACAGGCTATGGGGCAAGGCCAGCAGTCCTTTTCCGCCCGGGAGGGAGCGGGCGGTGCGCCTACCTGCGGACTGCTGCTACCCAGGTACACAACTCGGTTCGGCTGTGCTCATGCCAACAGGAGTCTCAGTCAGTCCTTTGCCCAACGAGGTGCCCTGGAGGAGTACACATGTCCGCACTGGCATGGCGGCGTTACGTAAATGGTTACTGCTAAGGCTCACCCGTGCGCATACTGGTCCTGTCGTAGGACCAGAAGGGGACCTCAACACAAACCACGAAGTCAACCGCAGCACAGGAGGCGGAACCTGAAACCCTCAATGCACATGACAACAGCAGCGACAGCAATGGCCTGGATAGCTCCGCCCTGGCTGGCCAAGAATATGACAGCAGCAGGGATGCTGCTGCTCTGGCTGAGGTATCCAGCGACGAGTCGGACGAGTTCGACTCCGCAAACTCTGACCCTGCCATGCGTCTCCGGTTTACGGTGCCGTCCTTTGCAACACAGCCTGGGCAGCAGCTTGTGATTGTGGGGTCCTGCGCGCAGCTGGGCGCCTGGAACGCTGCCCAGGGCCTTTCGCTGAAATGGCACGAGGGCCACCAATGGGATGGGGTTCTGGAGCTGCAGCAGCAGGAGGTGCAAGTGTTGGAAACACTGGAGTTCAAGGTGCGCGCGGTTCGCGCTAGTGCACACCCGTACCGATGCGGGGCACGCTAGTGCGCTCCCGTACCTGTATGGTCCACGCTCCCAATCATTCCTGACCGCTGTGCTTGTTTGGGGGCTCGCAGGTGGTCATGGTGGACACGCGTGCGGGAAACGTCTTGTGGGAGCAGGGGCGGAACAGGGTGCTGAAGGTGCGACGCTTGAGCTGTATGCCTCTGCAAGGCCTGGGACATCAGCAATATGCTTTGTGCGATGCCTATCCTTGGGTTCCGAACTATCTCACATTTTGCTGCGCATGTCGTGGCACGCAGCCGACTGAGGTCCTGGCACAAGACGGCCAAGCACATGAGCTGGTCTGCGCGTGGGGCAACGAGTTCAGCCACCTGCAGGCTCCCAAGAAGGTGGGCCCTCTCGCCAACTTGCAAGCTATTGCGTAAGTATCCCAGCTACCTACGCCGCCCTGCCCTCCCTTCCGCTTGTGCAACACATCAACGGTACGGCACCCGCACTCCACACCGCAGGCCTCAGCTCCACCCAGCCAGGCCTCCCCCGGCCTGCGTGCGCGGGTGCAGCTCGTGGTGCCGCTGTACGTGGGCGGCCCGGGGCAGCGGGTGGTGGTGGTGGGCAGCGCGCCGGAGCTGGGCGCCTGGGACCTGGCGGGCGCGGCTGAGCTCACGTGCAGCCCGGGGCACATCTGGCGTGGGGAGGTGGAGCTGCCTCTCGAGACCATGCTGGAGGCGAAGGTCAGACATGGTTAGCCGCAGGACCCTGGTCGCGTGCTTGCAGGCCTTATCGTGGCCACAGTGACTGCGGTAACCCTCTGTGATTCTGTGGGGGAAACTGTAATGACCGGTTCCTAGTCGATCTCCTCATTGAGTCCTTGCCTGCCCTTAAACGTTTTCATTTTGCTTGTATACTCGTCGCAGCTTGTCGTCTTGGGTCCGGGGCACGGCGAGCAGCGTTGGGAGGCTGGCCCCAACCGCACCCTGACCCTGCAGCCTCCCCCGCCGGAGGACATCCTGCCTCCCCCGCCCGGTTCTCCGCCCGGCACCCTGCCTACCGCCGTCTCGGGGCACTACGTGGTCCTATGCCATTGGGGCATCACGGGCTGCTCGCAGGCCCTGTACCGGCCCAACGCAGACACAGGGCTTGACGGGACCGAGCAGCAGCAGCGGCTGGGAGCAGGCGTTGGAGACGGGGGCGCTGGCGGTGGTCTGAGCGACAAGCAGGTGCTTTCGCTGGTGCACTTCACGGTGCCACAGTACGTAACGATGCCGGGGCAGCACCTGGTGCTTGTGGGTAGCGTGCCTGCGCTGGGCGGCTGGAACCCCACCACGGGCGTGCAGCTCAAGTGGGGACCGGGGCACAGCTGGAGCGCGGAGCTGCTGCTGCAGCCGCACCAGGACCTGGAGGCCAAGGTGGGCACGGGGCAGCCCAGAAACGGCGGCGTAGTCCAGCGGCGTAGTCCAGCGATACGGGACAGCGCCATGCGTGGGTATGTGGCGCCTATCGGCTACCGCGAGCTGTGTCCATGGCACGCAGTCGCAAGAAGGCATGCTGAGGGTTTGAAGCAGTTGATCAGTGAGACAGCTACGCCAGCTTGACGATTATGGCGTAACTGACTGTTGCGTGGTGTGGCAGGTGGTGTATTACGACAACGGGGGCTACAGCTGGGAGCCGGGGCCCAACCGCAGCATCAAGCTGTCGGAGGTGCTCCAGGACACCACGCCGGGCGCGGAGCCCATGTTCACGTGCTACTGGGGCCACACACCCACCACGCCAGTAAGTTGATGAAGCTCGTCCTTACTGTTCGCCGCGGCCTCCCAAGTATTGTACCTGTGTGCTTTGAGTGCTGGTACACCCGTCTCCCACCAAACCTTTTGGCAGAGCCGCGCAGCAGAGCAGCAACTGTCTGCCATCCCGCGTCCGGGTTGTGTGATTCTTCCTGCTGCCTGTATCTCGCAGTGTATACACGGATGCACGACGCAGATTAGTGCACCCGCTGCTCACCAGAGCTTTCGGGCAGAGCCGTCACATACTTTCAGCTGTGCCTCCTGCGTGCAGTGTTTAGTGTAATGGGTGCCTGAGGGAATTGTGCTGCCGATTTTGGTACGAATCTGAAGGTAAGAGTTGTGCGTGCATTTTTTGTACGAGTCCACAAGTTGTGTCCCCGTTCCTCCGTGCCAGGTGGTGGTGGTGCCCAAGCGCCACCCGCGCGACCTGCCGCCAGAACTGCAGCAGGTGGATGCCGAGGTGCTTGAACCGCAGCCCACCGAGCAACCGGAATCCACCAGCATTGCAGGTGGGGGTCAGTGCTACACGGGCGCATCCACTTCACCGTGACGCAGCCCGAAATGCCCTGCCCTACACTGTGTGCAACGTGCGCTGTGCCGCACCGACCTGTGCCAACCTTGTTTCTACCCACACCACATCGTGCATAGGTCCTGCGATCGTCCCCGCCCCGTCCGAGGACGACGCCCTGCTGCGCTTCTTGATCTTTATGATGGGCACCTTCATCCAGCAGCAGCAGGAGGCACACGCGTCCGCGCCTGGGACGCCTGCCGCCGTGGAGGCAGGACCCACGGGTCGGTCCCTCGGGCCCACTGGCGAGCGGGCCGTGGCGATCATCACGTCGACCACCGCCTCAGGGGCGCTGGCGGCGGAGGCGGCGTCGGCGTACGGGGCGCAGCTGGAGGAGCAGGAGAAGGCCCTCAGGGCGGCGCGCTTTAAGAACACCAAGCTGGCGTGGGAGCTGGGAGAGACGCGCAGGAAGTACGAGGCCAGGTGAGCTGGCACGCGGCCGTGCGGGTGCCCACCGCCGTGGCTTAGGTCTCCTGACGCGTGCATCGACTCTTTCTGGTGTGCTGCGCACTCCTTGCCTGCGCACTACCTGCCAAGGTTACACACATGCCTTTGCGTTGGCGCTGCTCGCTCCAGGTTGAAGGAGCTGTCCCAGATCGCTGCTGATACAAAGCTGGCAGCAGTAGCGGCCTCCCTGGCCGCTGGGGAGGCCCCCGCAGCAGGCGCACGCACCGGCAGCACCGGGGCCGCGGCCGCGGGTGCTGCTGAGCAGGGCGGGGGCATTGCGCTCACGCAGCGCAAGGCCACGCCTATGGAGGTGCTTGAAATGGGCCCCCAGGTGCGAAACATTTCCCGTCCCTGCTAAGCAACTGAGACGCTCTAGACCTACGGCCTGCTGAGTTCAGGAGCCACCAGTAGGTTTGCCATGTTGTTGAGCGCCATGTGAGGCACCCGGCTGTCTCTCCCGCACTGTGCCCCCGCCTCTGCAGGCCCTGGCTGCTGCAGTGTCGTCCCTGGTGGGCGCCGTGTCCCCCGCAGCGCTGCAGCAGCTGCGCGACATGCTGGCCGAATACCAATCAGCCGCCATGAGCTTCGAGGGAGCGGCGCAGCGCCTGGGGCCCATGCCGCTGGCAAAGGCCAAGCAGGAGGTAGGGCCGAAGCGCGGCTGCACGATGCCTCCCACACATCCGCTTGTACGTCGGCCACGTGCTTGCCAGGGTCCACCCTGACAAAGTGTATAGTGAACCAGTCGGACCGCTGGTACTTCTGGTAGGCGATGCTCTAACCCGCAGTTGCAAGCTGCATGACGCAGTGTACGCCACCGTGTACGCCACCACTTGACCTGGTGGTCCAACCAGCCAACTCTGACCATAGGGCCGGCAAACCTTCTTGGGAAGTCTGAAGAACATCGTTGTGGACTAATAGGTACACCCTCTGGGTCACCCTCGCAGGCCCTGGCTGCGGAGATTGTCATGGTGGAGGCCCGCGACTCGCTGCGGTCCCGGCTCAGCGCCTTGGCTGCCGAGGGAGGAGCTGCCGCCGTGGCTCTCGCTTTAGTGCTGCAGGGCTCTTCGCAGGTAGGAGGCACACCGGTGGAAGGGAACTCTAGGCGTACCGTGGATAACCCATAATCCCGTATCCTCTGCCTTTGCGCCCCCCAAAGGACAATGGAAACAACCTTCCTGGGCAACCCCTTTGTGCCCCGAAAACGCTTATGCAGGGCTCCTCGCCTACCTCTTCTGTGGATGATGCCGGCTCGCGGCCTGCTAGTCCCAAGACTCCCGGCCAGGCGGCACCACGCGCTGCGGCCGCTGCTGCTGCTGCTGCCGGTCCCGTCTCTGCCGCTGCCGGCGACGCAGCGCAGCGCTCGGGCGCTCAGGGGCTGGTGGAGTCGCTGCGCAGCCAGCTGGGCGTGCTGCAGAAGCAGCAGGCGGCCAAGCTTCAGAAGGCGGTGCAAGCCAGCAAGGACGCCGAGGCTAAGCAAGGTGAGGTGCTGACGACCACTGCCGTCGCAGCCGCACTGTAACTTGACTGTCAATAATGCTGTAGAACATAGACCATGCTGAGGGGAAAAGCTCGCTCTCCATACCCTCTTCACCGTTGTGCCCATTTGTCACCCTGTCATGCGCCATTGTTCTGCAGCTGCTGCGGTGGCGGAGCTGCAGGCCCGCGTGGAGGCCCTCGAGCGGGAGGCGCAGGAGCTGCGCAGCACCGCCGCAGCCGCCAGCGAGGCGGCCTCGGAGGCCAATGCCGCCGCCTCTGCGCGGCTGGAGGAGCTGCGGAAGGTGGTGGACGGGGCCGAGGCGGCGCGCGTCTCCGCGCAGGCCTCACTGGACAGCCTCCGGTCCACCTTCAAGGAGCGCGAGGCGGCGCTCATGGGGCAGCTGGAGGAGGAGCGCAAGCGCTACGGGGAGGTGGTATCGGAGCGGGCCAGCGCGGAGGAGGTGGCGGGCAGCTTGCGTGCGGAGCTGTACGTGCGGGAAGCGGAGCTGCTGGGTCAGCTGGAGCAGGAGCGCAAGGAGGCGGCGGCGGCGCTGGGCCGGGCAGTGGAGGTGGAGGCAACGGCAGCGGCGGAGGCCAATCGGCTGCGGGAGGAGTTGGCTGCAACTGAGGTGCGAGCACTGGGAGTCTGTGTTGCTACGCTTTCCTGCGCTACCATGTCACTTCGCAGCGCCATTGTGATTCAAGCTGTGTCATGGGATGTGCCCCCTGCCGTGCTTCGTCAAACCACACCGCGTAACACCTAATTACCGCATCATTATCCTCAGGCGCGCCTTGTCCAGGAGCTTGGCGCCGTCAGGGCAGAAGGCGCTGCTCAGCTGGCCTCAGCACAAGGCGCTGCGGCATCTCGTGAAGCTGACCTTGGCGCCAAGCTCCAGGTGGGTTCACCATGCACACACACGCGTAGCATGGGACATGGCGAAGACCTGACCACGCGGGCAGCGCGACATGGCGACGCTGCTCTCACGGAATATGGGATCGTGTTGTGCAGGAAGCGAAGGAGGAGCTGCAGCGGGCGCAGGCGGCCGCGGTGGCTGAGCGGGCTTTGTACGAGGGGACGCTGGGCGCCTTACGCGCTGAGATGGCAGCCCGGGACTCGGCGCTCACTCAGCAGCTGCAGGTCAGTGCGCTGACTGGTCACGTGCACAAGGCTTGCTCCTACTGACCGGTTCCCGTGCGACCGTGCTGTCTGCAGACTGTGGCAGGCGGCGGGATGGGTCTGAACTCGCCGGCACATTGGGCTCACAGCTAACTGGACTCCTGTGCACGTGTGAATGCTTACTTGACGCAGGAAGCACAGCGCCGACTGGACGCTGCAGAAGCAGCGTCCTCCGCGGCCGCCCTGGACCGCACCCAGATAGAGGCGGCTGTCGCCGCGCTGCGCACTGAGGTTCTCACCGCCACCACAGAGGGCGCGCGGGTGCAGGCGCAGCTGCAGGCGCAGCTGGCGGAGGCGTCGTCTAGGGAGGCCGCGCTGCAGGCCGTGCAGGCGCAGCTCGCAACGGTTGCGAGCAGCAAGGCAGAGCTGCAGGCGCTGCTGGAGGCAGCGCACAGCAGCACCGCCGCCCTGCAGGCGCAGCTCGATGCCGCGGTGGCGGAGCAGGCGAAGCTCAAGGCCCGGCTGGAGGCGTCAGCTATGAGCGAGGGCGAGCTGGAGAGGCTGCTGGCGCAGGGCCAGTCGCTGCAGCTGGCGGCTAGCAGAGAGCAGGAGCTGCAGCAGCAACTCGCGGCCGCGTCACGCAAGGAGGCAGAGCTACATGAGCAGCTTTTGGCAGCGTCGACGGATGCTGAAAGCTTGCGGCAGCAGCTGAAGGAGTACGCCAGCCGTCAGGCGGACATCCAGGCCCGCTTGGCGGCGGCTGTGGCTGAGGGGTCGGAGCTCAAGGCCATGCTGGAGGACGCAGCTGCCAAGGAGACGGTTCTCGTGAGTCAGCTGGCTGACGCAGCGCGCGAGTCGGCGGACACGTGGCAGGAGCTGGAGGCTGCGCTGGGCCGGCAGAGTGAGCAAACAGCAGAGCTCGACGGCCTGCGCGCCCAGGTCAGCGCTGCAGTGGACCGGGAAGCCGCTCTGCAAACACAGCTGGTCGCTTCGTCAGGCGAGACAGCTGCCCTGGACCGGAAGCTTGCAGCAGCTGTCGCTCGTGGAGTGGAGCTGGCGGCAGCGCTGGCGGCGGCGGCAGGGAACGGCATTCAGATGAAGGCGCTGCTGGAAGGGTCGATGGAGCGAGAGGCCGAGCTGCAAACGCAGCTGGCGGCTGCCACGGCTGCTGTGGCCGAGCTGGCAGAGAAGCTGGACGCAGCTGCGGCCCGGGAGGCGGAGCTGCAGTCGGGACTGGAGACAGCTTTGGGGAAGGGCAGCGACTTGGAGGCTCAGCTTGCTTCCAGCGAGGCGGCGGTGGGCAGGCTGCAGCAGCAGCTGGACGCGGTGCACGCTCGGGAGGCTCAGCTGCAAGCGGACCTCAAGGCCGCGGCCACCAATGGAACGGAATTAGAGGCGCAGCTGTCATCTGCCCGTGCTGACAGCGCACTGCTGCGGCAGCAGCTTGACGCGGCGCAAGCGCGGGAGACTCAGCTGCAAGCGGACCTCAAGGCCGCGGCCACCAGTGGAACGGGGTTAGAGGCGCAGCTGTCGTCTGCCCGTGCGGACATGGCGCTGCTGCGGCAGCAGCTGGACGCAGCGCATGCCCGGGAGACTCAGCTTCAAGTGGACCTTGAGGCAACCAGCGGCACGGGGCTGGAGGCGCAGCTGTCGTCTGCCCGTGCGGACATGGCGCTGCTGCGGCAGCAGCTGGACGCGGCGCAGGCCCGGGAGGCGCAGCTGCGGTCCGTCCTGGACGTTGCTGATAACCGCAGCGACGCCCTGGACGCGCAGCTGACCGCCACACGTGCCGACGTGGCGCAGCTCAGGAAGGAGTTGGACGCATCTGCCGTGCTGGAGGGGCAGCTCCGGTCTGGGTTGAAGGCGGGGGGCACGGAGCGTGCGGGGCTGCTGGCAAAGCTGTCTGCTGCTGATGCTCGTGCTGCGGAGCTGAGGCAGCAGCTGCAGGCGGCGGCCGGCCGAGAGGTGGAGCTGCAGGCGCAGCTTGCCGCTGCTGTGGGGCGGGAGAGCGAGCTGAGGGTGCACATGGCAGCGTTGGAGGCCAGTGTCGTGGACCTCACGGGCCAGCTGCGGGTTGCAGCCGACAGGGAGGGGGGTCTGCATACGCAGCTGGCGGAGGCGAGGGACTCGCTGCAGGCGTCGCAGCTTGCTACCTCCTCGCTGGGGCGCGACTATGAGGACCTGGTGAGGTTTGACTTCCTTTCCTGCACTCGCAGACTGTGCGTTGCGACAAACGAGGAGCCTAGACCCGGTTGGGTGCATATTGGTAGTATCGTCGCAAGCCAGCTTGTGCATGGCCCCTGCTCCACAGCTATGCCCCTGTTGGTGCTGCTGGCCTGAGCGTGTAGCAGAGCCTTTGCAAACCGCTCGCGTTCAGACTCTCTCGCGCTGGTGGCCGTGCAGGCATGGGAGCTGAGTGCGGCTTTGGCGCAGGCGGCATCCCTGGAGGCAGCCAGCGCCGCGGAACGCAACAACATGTCCCAGGTGGGGCATATGCCCGCTATATGCACTGATTATGCTGTAATGCAACCCATGAATGTCCAACTTCCCATGTCATGAATCACCATGAAACGGCAACCTTCAACTCCTGTCCTTGCAGGCGGAGCTAGCCCTCCGTGCGGAGGTCGCAGAGCTGGTGGCCCGCGCCGCGTCCCTGGAGCAGCAGCTTGCGGCCGCCGCCCGGCAGTACGACAGCGACCTGCTGGCGGCGGAGCAGCTGGCGGTGGCGGCGCGGGAGGCGGCGCTGGTAGCGGCGCAGCAGGAGTTTGCGGCGCGCGTAGCGCAGATGCGGGAGGTGCACGAGCGCGAGCTGGCGGCGGCGGACGAACGCCTGACAGCCGTACGGCTGGACCTGCAGGTGCGTTGAAGTGTACGGAAAAGCACACCTGTTATGCCCGAAGCGCTATCACAGGTTCTTTTCGTGGGTTCCACTGGCTTAGATTTCGCTCTGTTGCGCGGATATCGGTGCTTTTCATGACTTACCAGTGCGCTGTACAACCGCAGGCTGCCGAGAAGGTGGCAGCGGAGAGCCAGGCGTCCGCCAGCGTGGAGGCCCAGGCCAGGATTGAGGCGCTCCAGCAGCAGCTGCAGGTAATGAGGGGGGACTAACTGAGTCAGCAGTGTACAGGGCTTCTGGCTCCAATCCTAAACCACATGCTGTCCTCTAGTGGTCATCACGCCTTAAAGTGGTCTTGATCCTCAACAATACTTTGGTCCACAGGGAGCCCAGGCCGAGTCCGGCGCCCGGCTGGAGGCGCTGCGTGCCGACATGGAGCGCCAGATCCTGGAGCTGCAGCAGGCCGTGGCGGCGGCGGCCGAGAGGTTGGCTGAGACCAGGCAGCAGTATGAGGCGCGGCTGGTGGAGCAGCAGCAGCGGCTCCTGGAGGAGCTGGCGGCGCGGCGTGAGGACCTCAAGGTGAGACGAGGCACGTGGCTGTGGCTCGGCGAGGCACTGTCATGGTTGTGGGGCTTAATCCAGCAGCATGTCAAGTTGGTCGTCTCCGGTGGACTGGCAAAGTGCGGATGTCGATTCGCCCGCTCGTGCGCTTGTGCGCTGCAGGCCGCTGCGTCTGCGGCTGCACGCTTGCGCGACGAGCGCGACCAGATGGCAGAGGAGCGGCTGAAGGTAAGGGTCATGCAACTGCTGGTAAGCAAGACGCCCGGCGTGTTTATCTTGCCGGCGTGCGACTTGTTAACCCTTCTTTTGCACTACCTATCATGCGCTTTAGCTTACATCATGGCAGTGTCGGCTGGGCTCGTGTACCCTACCGCAGCCTTTCCACTGCAGCCTGCGTAACGTACGTCTTCTGTCCCTGCACACGTGTCCCAGGCCCAGCGCAAGCAGTTCGAGGCCCGGCTGAAGGAGCGTGAGGCGCAGCTGCGCGCCAAGCAGGAGCGCGACATGGCCCAGGCGGCCGCGTCGTACGCCGAGGTGGCGGCCAAGCTGGTGGAGGCGCAGCTGCGGGCGGACGAGTGGGGCGCGGAGGCGGCAGCAGCGGCACAGGCGCGCGCAGCGGAGGCGGCGGCGGCGCTGGCGGCGTTCGAGGAGGCCACCTCCCGGCAGCAGGTGGGCTAAAGCGGTGCACTGGCACCCTTGCACCAGCCTGGCACACTCGCGCAGTTATGTGCCGTACTGGACTGGCGCGCACTGAGCAACGTTCAGCCCATCGGCCGGGCAAATACTAATGTTGGCCGCATATGTTACGGGTTCTTATGTCAGGCTGTGGCTGAGGACCAGCTCAAGCGCGAGCTGTCGGCACTGTCGGCGGCCCACACGGCGGAGCTGCAACAGCTGGAGGCGGCGCACGCGGCGGTGCTGGCGGATCGGGCGGCGGCGCTGGACGAGGTCACGTCCGTGCTCAGCGGCGAGGTGGAGGCGGTCCGCACCGAGCTGCTGACGAGGCAGGAGATGTAGGTGCAGGCAGCTCGCTAGGCGCACAAGTAGGTTTCTGACGTCACTATTTTGCGTGGTGCCTTACAGACACGCTGTACACAGACTGCTAGTGCGGATGCCTGGCCGGAGACCGCATGCGCATGACTGCACTCCATCCCGTCGGCTGCAGGTACACGTCGCTGGTGCGTGACCAGGAGCAGCTGAGCGCCGCCGCCGCGGCAGCTAGGCGCCAGGTGGCGGATTTGGAGCGGCAGCTGGCGGAGGCGGAGGCGCGGCACGCCGAGGAGGTCCGGGAGCTCAGGTGGGCTGTGAACGCGGGAAGCGAAAGGGTGCTTGCCTTGCACTTGTGGCCCCGTGGCACATGGCGGCCCCTTTTGAGCGCAGGCCAATCGCATGGCTCCTGGCTTTCCCAAGTGGCTACAGTGATACGCCCTTACCACGCCCATGTGAAGGTCTCAGCGGTCCACCGCAACCGCCTCGGAGCTGGCTGCGGTACGGACGTCCCTGGAGGCCGAGCGGCAGGCGGCGGAGGCGGCGCTGACGTCCCAATACGAGGCTAAGATGGCTGAGCTGGCGGCACAGGTGCGTTTCCTTAGCACACAAATAGGCACCACTGCGCGTCCCCTGGCGCACCACATCCGAGTGGCGGCGTACGTTCTTGCTGTTGCACAGAGAATTGCTTGTCGTCGGTCTTGGTGCACGCAGGCTGAGAAGGCGCGCGCAGAGCTGCAGCTGCAGCAGGCCGAGGCGCAGCGCCGGGCGGAGGCCGTGGCCGCGGCGGTGTCAGAGCAGCGGGCCCTGGCGGTGCGGCTGGCCGAGGCGCAGTCGCAGCTGGCCCGTGCACGTGAGGAGAAGGCCGCACAGGCGGCGGAGGTGCAGCAGGAGCTGGCGGCCACGCGGCAGCAGTACGAGGCGCGGCTGGTGGAGCAGCAGCAGCGGCTGCTGGACGAGGTGGCGGCCAAGCAGGAGGGGCTGCAGGCGCTGCAGGCGGCCGTGCAGGTGCGTTTAGGTTGGCTCTGCATGTGCCGCCTCTCGGGTGATATGCACTGCGGTGTTGAACTATCTATGCCGGATGGAGGTCTCACACACTGCTTTGCTTGCTACTTACGCGACATGGGTACAGGCGCTGCAGCAGCCACGTGGAGGCGGCGCCAAGCTTGACGCCCTGACGCTTACCAAGCAGCTGCGAACCGAGCTGCACGCGCGCTACACCGCCGAGTTGGAAGAGGTGCGGGCCCGGCTGAGCAAGGAGGCCGCGGCGGAGGCGGCCAGGAACGCCGCGCGCGTGCGGGAGGCGGAGGCAGCGGCAGCGCGGGCGGCGCAGAAGACGGCGGCGGCGGCCAAGGCGCTGGAGGCGCTGGGGGCTGGGGCGGAGATGATCGATGACATGTTTGGGAGGGAGCTGGAGACGGAGAGCGCGGCGGTGGCGGCACTGGAGGAGCGGCTGGCGGTGCTGCAGGTGTGCGGGTCGTGCGGGTATGGGTCTGGACGTTGAGGGCATGGAGTTGCTCAGTTCCATGGCGGAGATGCCTTTCGCGGCTTGATGGGCCATCGGATTCCGCGTTACGAACTGCCCGGCGCGACACGTTGAGCCGAGTTGAACGCTTAGTGCTCATGCTGGTGTGTGTGCAGGAGGAGCAGGTGGCCACTGCCGCCCGCTTCCAGGAGCAGCTCCAATCAGCGCTGGAGGGCCATCAGGGTGAGGTGCAGCAGCTGGTGGACAGTCACAGGAGGCAGCTGGCGGAGCAGGAGGCCGCCTACCAAGCTCGTGCAGCGGTAAGGCTGGGCCGGTGCTGTAATCTCTCTTCGACAGTACCTCCTTTTAAGGCTGACGTGATAATTAATAGAAATCACCCGCCCCTCGCGACAGCCACACTCTTGATAAATTGCAGTGCGCTGGTCATTACCTTAACAATTGACCCGCCCTTGGTCCGTGGCGTGCAGGATGTCGAGGCGGAGCTCCGAGTCGCGCAGCAGGCCCTGCAGGAGGCACAGGCACGGGAGCAGCAGGTGAGCGCAGTCCCGCTTCAACGGCATCACAGGAGCACTCAAAAGTCCACCTGTGGGCTTAACTAGGGACACGGGCCAACCCCGGCGTCACAGCGGGCGCAGCCACCCGCAGCTTGCATGATGCGGTGCCTTGACATGTTCATTGACTGTGTCGTTACCAGCTTTCGCCCCAACACGGTCACAATTGTGTTAACGCGCACGTCCTTGAGGTTGACATGCTGCTGCCAAATTACCCCACCCGCTGCTGCCCGTTGCCAGGTGTCATCGCTGCAGCAGGAGCTCACCGCTTTGCAGCAGGCGAAGGCCTCCCTTGAGTCCCAGGTCGCCGGCCTCACCGCGCAGCGGGACCAGGCCCACGCCGACGGCGTGCAGCTGCAGGGCCGGGCGGCGGACCTTGACGCACAGCGGCAGCAGCTGCAGCAGCGCGCCGCCGGCCTGCAGCAGGAGCTGGAGCAGGCCATGACGGTGGCCGCCGCATCCGCGCTCATGGTACGGCGGCTGACTATGCGATACCGGTATCCACTTCTAGTCTGACTAGCCTCGTGGGGCTGGTGTGCAGCACGGCAACCTGTCGTGTGCTCTAACTAGAGCCTGTGTGCTGTTGCTCGTCTCTGCAGGCGCAACAGGAGCTAGCTTCTGTCCTGAGCGCCCACCAGGCTGAGGTAAGCTGCTTTCTGACGTTCAGCTGTCAAGTCTGCGATTTTGGATGCAATGGCGCCTCCAGGCGCTCCCAAGTTGTGGCACTATCAACTGATGCAGCGTCACGACTTACCATGGATTACAGCGTTGCAGTCTGCACCAGACAACATCTTGGGGATTGACGCCTTCATGAATTGCAGGTCGCGGCTCTGCAGCGGAAGGCCGCTGAGCTGCTGGAAGGCACCGAAGGCCTGCGCCTGCAGCTGGCCACACTCCAGGCCGACAAGGCCCAGCTGGCCGAGGCCCTCAGCGACCGAACCGCCGAGCGTGACCAGTTGGGGCACGAAGCGAATGAGCTGCGGGACGCCAACAGCACCCTGCAGGCCAACGGCGTGGAGCTTAGGGCGCAGGTCGAACAGCTGGCGACGCAGCGGGAGGGGCTGGAGGACAGGGTGGCGGCGCTGGAGCGGCAGCTGGCGGCGGCGCAGTCGGGCTTTGCCGGGGAGCTGGCGGCGGTGGCGGCGCAGCATGTAGAGGAAATGGCGGCGCTGAAGGCGCAGCAGGCGGCTGAACTGCAGGTGGGTTGGTGGACGACCCTTCACGACCAGCAGGCATGCTCCAGCTGCGTGCGTGTGTGTGATGTCTTTATGGTCATATGAGCCAGTTGGGTATCGCGCATCTGTAACGCTTTGTTGTGAAGGAAAGCCGTCGTGCTTCATAGCTGTTCGGGAAGCAGGGTGTCATTCCACGCGTCCTTCTTCGTACGACCCGGATGGCCCGCGTGTTGCCCGCAGGCACTGCAGCAGTCGGCTGCTGCGGCCCAGGCGGCCGCTGACGACGCGGTGTCGCGGGCGGCCGAGGCGCATGCGGCGGAGCTGGACGCGGCGCATGCGGCGGCGGAGACGGCCCTGGCGGACCTGCAGGCGCAGCTGGAAGCGGAGCAGCGGGCGCTGGCGGAGGCGCGGCAGTTCCAGGTGAGCCCCTGAGCTTCACTCTACGGGCAGCTGAATTACATGCACTTGGCGAAGCGTCTCAGCCGCCCTGCGCACACCACCGGCTGCGTGCTTTCCATCACGTGTTTTGTAAAGCTGCGTTGCACATGTGTCCCGGGTGTGTGTGGCCCAGGCTGCGTCGGAGGAGGAGGTGCAGTCACGCATCGCTGCGGCCGTCCAGGAGCTGCAGCAGCAGCTGGAGGCCAGCGTGGTGGAGATCTCCTCGCTGGCCACGCTGCTGGGCGCCACGCAGGCGCAGCACGACGCGGAGCTGGCCGCGGCAGAGGCGCGTGCGGCGGAGCGCATCCGCGTGCTTGAGGTGCGACCGGCACTATACACGTGCATCTGGCACGCGGAGCGCCAAGGCATTTGTCATTTGAAGTCCGTGCACACTTCAAATTCTACAGTGGGACATCATTCTACCCAGTTGCGATTTTCGTAGGCTGCCGATTGTCATTTGCTTGTCCGCCGTGCAGGAGGAGCTTCAGAGCGCCAGCTCGGGGCGTGAAGACAGCGCTGCAAAGCTGGCCTCGCAGCTGGCGGCGTCTCGGCTTGCAGAGCAGCAGGCGCGCAGCTCAGGTACGTTGCGTGCGTGACCCTCGCTGCCTTGCAGCACCTGGCCACCTGGTCGCCAATGAGCCCAGCCACCACTGTTCCTGAACATAGTCCGTTTGCGGCGCGGTGAGCCTTCGCCATGCGCTGAAAATCTGGCCCACCATGCCCCCCATTCGACCCCTGCCTCGCAGCGGAGCAGTGGCAGCGTGACGTTGCTGCTGCCCAGGCCGCCCTGTCGGCCGCAGAGGCGCGCGCCAGCTCCCTTCAGACCGAGGTGCAGCGCCTGCGGGCGGCGGCGGCGCAGGAGGTGGCGGCGCGTGAGGCGGCGCTGGCGCTGGCTCTGGCGGCGCAAGAGCGCGAGCTGGACGACAAGCACGCCAAGGAGGTGGTCGGCCTGCGCGCCCAGGTCCGTGTGCGCACTGGCGGTGACCTGGCTGGGCATCCTGACGAGGATTGCTGGTCGCTAACCGTAGCCAGGAGCACACAGCGGGGCCAATGACCGTGTTTTCCACCGCGCAACTCATCGCACATGCTTTGTTTTACCGCAGCTGTCCCAGCTGCGTGCTGATCACGCGGCGCAGCTGGCGCTGCGGGACGCTCAGCTGCGGGAGGAGCGGTCGGCGGCGTCGGGGCGCCTGGCGGCGCAGGCGGCGCAGCTGCGGGAGCACTACGAGGCCATGCTGGCGGAGGCGCGGGCGGGTGCGGCGGCGGAGCGGGAGCGCGCCATGGCGGTGCTGCGGCAGCGGCATGAGCAGGAGGTCGTGGAGGTGAGTTGGGCGGTCTTGATTGGCCTGCATGCCGTGTCCATGCTTGGCTTGCAGCAATGGCAATCAGGGGATACCGTGTAATGGTTACAGGGGCATCCAATGAAAGCACGCTGCGGCCTTATGCTGTAGCGCGTAGAGTGATGCATGCATGAACTATCCTTATCCTACACTTGTGGTGTGGTTGCTGCCGGCAGCTGCGCCGGAGCTACGAGGCGCAACTGGCGGATCGCAACCGTGCCCTGCAACAGGCGCTTGGCATGGTGGCGGCGCTGCAGGTACGACCTTGACAGGCACCAGGGACGAACAAGCACTGGGTTGACGCTAGGTGGCTCAATAACAATGGCCCCGTATGTATGCCCAGTGACCTTCTTACGTACTTGGACAGACAGGGAGTTGGACGGACTCCGACAGACAAGGAGAAGAAGTACTGATGGACGCTGCTTAAAGCTTTTGGTGCCCGGCCCGTGTCCCGTGCCTCCCGTCGCAGGCCCAGCTGCAGCAGCAGGGCAGCGCCAACAACGTGGTGCCGCTGAGCCCCGCAGCCACCGCCAGCATGGACGGAGGCGACAGCCCTGGGGGCAGCACCGCTGTGAACAGGAGCCCGGGCGGCCGCGGCAGGCCCACACCCCCGGCGCCTCCCACCAGTGGACCAGGCACCGACGGCGGCGGGAGCAGCAGCGCCGCCGTGGCGTTTGCGGAGCAGGGCACTGCCACTGCTGCGCTCGAGGCACCGGCCCGTGGCCTATCGCCCGCACCCGCCGACCCGAGCGCCCCTGGCTCCAACGGCTATGGCAACGGCAAGCCCGCGATCCTGGTCTCTGCAGCTGCCACCACCGACGCACCAGTGATGCCGGTCGTGCCCAATGCCCCGCCCACGCGCGCCCAACCGCCGGCCCCTCTTGTACCCCCCGCCCCGCCAACACCAGCAGCTGCCCCCGCCAACGCTCCCGCTGCTGCCTCCGCCCCGAAGAAGGGCAACGGACTCCTGGGCGGCCTCCTGGGCGGCCTGTTTGGCGGCAAGGGCAAGAGCAGTGGTGTCGCCGCAGCACCGGCAGCGGCACCGCAGCCACTGCGGCCCTCAACTCCCTCGGACTCTGCCTCACAGGCGCCCCGCTCCGTGCCCGTGGCGGACGTGGACGGCTCCTCCGACAGCTCCACGCTGCTGGCGGCGTCTCTGTACCAGGAGATGCTCAGCCGCAAGCGCAGCGCCACACCCTCGCCATCGGTCCTGCCGTCCAGCAACGGTGGTGCGGCCAACGGCAACGGCAACGGTGCTGTGGCCAAGCCCCCGGGGCCGGCCCGCGCGGTGGTCAGGAGCAGTGGCACGGTGCCGCCGGCCTCCACAAATGGGAACGGAGCAGGCGAGGGCAAGACGGGGGCGTTGAAGCTGGAGGCTGGTACGCAGCCTTCTGCGTCTGCAGTGTACGCATGGGCGGCAGTGGTAGCTAGCCTGCCTGCGGCGCTGGCGAACAGTGTGGCGCAGCGGCAGGAGCAGCAGGAGCGGGGCCCTGGCGCTGGGCCCCAGTGAGGTGCGCCTCTTTGCAGGGCAGCAGGGTGTGTGTCTAGTGAGGAGTGGTAGGCAAAAAAAGGTAATACCGTAGGTATGTGGTGAAGTGAGCACGGTGTGCATGTCTTTGGCCTGTTGGCGTGCATGACGAATTCTAAGGGGCATGACAGGCAGGAGGGTGGTGCCCATGGTTGGGTCCCTATACATTGACTGCATATGGAATGTATACGGTACCACGTGGCCCACGGCTGTCTGGCTTTCCTGCCGGGGTAATCCTTGTGAAGAGTATTCGAGGGAGCATGCCAGGTGTTGCGCAGTCTTGGACCGCTGTGATGCTGATGATGGCGGTAGTGCTGTGAGCTTGCTAGCGATTATTTTCTGTGGTCATGGCCTCCTGACCTATTTATGGGGCTCTGCCACAACCAGCAGCATTTGCGTTATCCCTTGTATGGTAGATGCGTTGCGTGCTCGTTCATTTGTTTCTTATTCCCGCCCGCTTCTGAGCTGTGTGTATTAAGCGCGCTCAGACGGAATTCGTGAACATTGACTTGTGATTTTTTACAAAACACTGACAGTGGTGTGGATTTTGAGTGCTGCTGGAGTCAAGGTTGGATGACTCTGCACCCCGGCTTGCTGTAATGGGCAGGCGGCGTAGTAACCGCCTGGCCGACAGGCATTTTTTTGGGCATTTTGACAGGGGCCGTGCAGCCTGGCACCATGCAGCCTGTTGGGAAGAGGCGAGGGAAAGTTGCAGCAGGTAGCAGTGACACCATTGCCGCAGGTCCGATTCCTTGATGCTGCTCCGCCGTGCATGCATGGTTTCGTCACTAACCAGCCCGCGGCCCCCCACAACGAGGTCTCCCCTGCACAGCACCACCAGCCAAACCAGGGGTTTTCCGTCCGAGCAGCTGCGAGATACGCAAGTGCACCTTCTCAGCCACGTACTAGGTCACATGACACGAAGATGCCTTGGCTGGCACGTTGACAGATAGAGGAGAGATGCACTGGATCCAGGGTTCATTCAGAGGTGCTGGCCTGTTGACACGGGAGGGCCTCAACCTCCTGCAACACCTTGCAACACCACGACGCAGGACGAGTTGTGCGTGGCCTTCCCTACCTCCTTTCTGTGACTCCCTCAAATACTCCAGTCATATTGTATGATTCAGGAGTGGCGTCACCTGCCACAGGGGAAGGCGCCAGTCAAAGGGCCACGGACTTTGCAAAGCAGGACCTGCAATACCACTGATTCAATTCCATAATCTAATCAAATCACAGCTGGCTCGCGGGCTTGCAACGACTGCCGAGGCGAAGGCTTGGCAGGCAGGAGGATGGTCGCGAGTATCATCGAAGCTGGCGAAACCGATGCAAACGGGACGCAGGCTGCAATGCACCAGGTCGCCGCAATTAGAGACGGCCTCGACTCGGCAGAGGTGCTGAACAACTTCCAGCAGGCGTTTAGCCACCTCGATGACGCTGATACCTACAGTGAGCGGGGCCCGTCCATACCTGACGTGCTGCACCCGACACCCCTGGGTGCCGACGAAGACATAGCGAAGGGGCTTA
>BQMZ01000295.1:0-128157 GCA_036984285.1 Chlamydomonas sp. KOR1 | reverse complement strand
CCCTAAACCCTAAACCCTAAACCCTAAACCCTAAACCCTAAACCCTAAACCCTAAACCCTAAACCCTAAACCCTAAACCCTAAACCCTAAACCCTAAACCCTAAACCCTAAACCCTAAACCCTAACCCTAAACCCTAAACCCTAAACCCTAAACCCTAAACCCTAAACCCTAAACCCTAAACCCTAAAACCCAAGCTGGGTCGCAGTCACTCGCCCACCAGGACACTGCAGAGCAGCATTACATAGCAGTCATACACATGCACTTGTACAAGTCTCCCCCTACCTGTAGCTACCATGTGAATGCCCCCTGCTTTGCACTCTATGCTCACTCAATCCAAGGTCCAAGTGCTCAGGCAGAGGAGGGAGGGTTGCCCCTCCACCAGCTCACAGGCTCCTCCCAACTCTAAAACATCATAACATAGCGCTCAGTACAGGTAGATGGAGCTGCTCATGCAGCTAGAAGGCACAGGCTGTGTCTGTGTACTCACTGTGGGCCCATGCTGCCGTCGCCTTGCCTCTCGAGTCAGCCAGCCCACCACCAAGTCACTCCAAGGGCCAAGCTGGGTCGCAGTCACTTGCCCACCAGGACACTGCAGAGCAGCATTACATAGCAGTCATACACATGCACTTGTACAAGTCTCCCCCTACCTGTAGCTACCATGTGAATGCCCCCTGCTTTGCACTCTATGCTCACTCAATCCAAGGTCCAAGTGCTCAGGCAGAGGAGGGAGGGTTGCCCCTCCACCAGCTCACAGGCTCCTCCCAACTCTAAAACATCATAACATAGCGCTCAGTACAGGTAGATGGAGCTGCTCATGCAGCTAGAAGGCACAGGCTGTGTCTGTGTACTCACTGTGGGCCCATGCTGCCGCCGCCTTGCCTCTCGAGTCAGCCAGCCCACCACCAAGTCACTCCAAGGGCCAAGCTGGGTCGCAGTCACTTGCCCACCAGGACACTGCAGGGCAGCATTACATAGCAGTCATACACATGCACTTGTACAAGTCTCCCCCTACCTGTAGCTACCATGTGAATGCCCCCTGCTTTGCACTCTATGCTCACTCAATCCAAGGTCCAAGTGCTCAGGCAGAGGAGGGAGGGTTGCCCCTCCACCAGCTCACAGGCTCCTCCCAACTCTAAAACATCATAACATAGCGCTCAGTACAGGTAGATGGAGCTGCTCATGCAGCTAGAAGGCACAGGCTGTGTCTGTGTACTCACTGTGGGCCCATGCTGCCGTCGCCTTGCCTCTCGAGTCAGCCAGCCCACCACCAAGTCACTCATGGGCCAAGCTGGGTCGCAGTCACTCGCCCACCAGGACACTGCAGAGCAGCATTACATAGCAGTCATACACATGCACTTGTACAAGTCTCCCCCTACCTGTAGCTACCATGTGAATGCACCCTGCTTCACACACTATGCTCACTCAAGGTCAAAGTGCTCAGGCAGGGGAGGGAGGGTTGACCCTCCACCAGCTCACAGGCTGCTCCCAACTCTACAACATCATAACATAGCGCTCAGTACAGGTAGATGGAGCTGCTCATGCAGCTAGAAGGCACAGGCTGTGTCTGTGTACTCACTGTGGGCCCATGCTTGCCGTCGCCTTGCCTCTCGGGAGTCAGCCCACCACCAAGTCACTCCTGGGCCAAGCTGGGTCGCAGTCACTTGCCCACCAGGACACTGCAGAGCAGCATTACATAGCAGTCATACACATGCACTTGTACAAGTCTCCCCCTACCTGTAGCTACCATGTGAATGCCCCCTGCTTTGCACTCTATGCTCACTCAAGGTCAAAGTGCTCAGGCAGGGGAGGGAGGGTTGACCCTCCACCAGCTCACAGGCTGCTCCCAACTCTACAACATCATAACATTGTGGTCAATACGGGTAGATGGAGCTGCTCATGCAGCTAGAGGGCACAGGCTGTGTCTGTGTACTCACTGTGGGCCCATGCTGCCGCCGCCTTGCCTCTCGAGTCAGCCAGCCCACCACCAAGTCACTCCAAGGGCCAAGCTGGGTCGCAGTCACTTGCCCACCAGGACACTGCAGAGCAGCATTACATAGCAGTCATACACATGCACTTGTACAAGTCTCCCCCTACCTGTAGCTACCATGTGAATGCCCCCTGCTTTGCACTCTATGCTCACTCAATCCAAGGTCCAAGTGCTCAGGCAGAGGAGGGAGGGTTGCCCCTCCACCAGCTCACAGGCTCCTCCCAACTCTAAAACATCATAACATAGCGCTCAGTACAGGTAGATGGAGCTGCTCATGCAGCTAGAAGGCACAGGCTGTGTCTGTGTACTCACTGTGGGCCCATGCTGCCGCCGCCTTGCCTCTCGAGTCAGCCAGCCCACCACCAAGTCACTCCAAGGGCCAAGCTGGGTCGCAGTCACTGCCCACCAGGACACTGCAGGGCAGCAATACATAGCAGTCATACACATGCACTTGTACAAGTCTCCCCCTACCTGTAGCTACCATGTGAATGCCCCCTGCTTTGCACTCTATGCTCACTCAATCCAAGGTCCAAGTGCTCAGGCAGAGGAGGGAGGGTTGCCCCTCCACCAGCTCACAGGCTCCTCCCAACTCTAAAACATCATAACATAGCGCTCAGTACAGGTAGATGGAGCTGCTCATGCAGCTAGAAGGCACAGGCTGTGTCTGTGTACTCACTGTGGGCCCATGCTGCCGCCGCCTTGCCTCTCGAGTCAGCCAGCCCACCACCAAGTCACTCCAAGGGCCAAGCTGGGTCGCAGTCACTCGCCCACCAGGACACTGCAGAGCAGCATTACATAGCAGTCATACACATGCACTTGTACAAGTCTCCCCCTACCTGTAGCTACCATGTGAATGCCCCCTGCTTTGCACTCTATGCTCACTCAATCCAAGGTCCAAGTGCTCAGGCAGAGGAGGGAGGGTTGCCCCTCCACCAGCTCACAGGCTCCTCCCAACTCTAAAACATCATAACATAGCGCTCAGTACAGGTAGATGGAGCTGCTCATGCAGCTAGAAGGCACAGGCTGTGTCTGTGTACTCACTGTGGGCCCATGCTGCCGTCGCCTTGCCTCTCGGGAGTCAGCCAGCCCACCACCAAGTCACTCCAAGGGCCAAGCTGGGTCGCAGTCACTCGCCCACCAGGACACTGCAGAGCAGCATTACATAGCAGTCATACACATGCACTTGTACAAGTCTCCCCCTACCTGTAGCTACCATGTGAATGCCCCCTGCTTTGCACTCTATGCTCACTCAATCCAAGGTCCAAGTGCTCAGGCAGAGGAGGGAGGGTTGCCCCTCCACCAGCTCACAGGCTCCTCCCAACTCTAAAACATCATAACATAGCGCTCAGTACAGGTAGATGGAGCTGCTCATGCAGCTAGAAGGCACAGGCTGTGTCTGTGTACTCACTGTGGGCCCATGCTGCCGCCGCCTTGCCTCTCGAGTCAGCCAGCCCACCACCAAGTCACTCCAAGGGCCAAGCTGGGTCGCAGTCACTTGCCCACCAGGACACTGCAGAGCAGCATTACATAGCAGTCATACACATGCACTTGTACAAGTCTCCCCCTACCTGTAGCTACCATGTGAATGCCCCCTGCTTTGCACTCTATGCTCACTCAATCCAAGGTCCAAGTGCTCAGGCAGAGGAGGGAGGGTTGCCCCTCCACCAGCTCACAGGCTCCTCCCAACTCTAAAACATCATAACATAGCGCTCAGTACAGGTAGATGGAGCTGCTCATGCAGCTAGAAGGCACAGGCTGTGTCTGTGTACTCACTGTGGGCCCATGCTGCCGCCGCCTTGCCTCTCGAGTCAGCCAGCCCACCACCAAGTCACTCCAAGGGCCAAGCTGGGTCGCAGTCACTTGCCCACCAGGACACTGCAGAGCAGCATTACATAGCAGTCATACACATGCACTTGTACAAGTCTCCCCCTACCTGTAGCTACCATGTGAATGCCCCCTGCTTTGCACTCTATGCTCACTCAATCCAAGGTCCAAGTGCTCAGGCAGAGGAGGGAGGGTTGCCCCTCCACCAGCTCACAGGCTCCTCCCAACTCTAAAACATCATAACATAGCGCTCAGTACAGGTAGATGGAGCTGCTCATGCAGCTAGAAGGCACAGGCTGTGTCTGTGTACTCACTGTGGGCCCATGCTGCCGCCTTGCCTCTCGAGTCAGCCAGCCCACCACCAAGTCACTCCAAGGGCCAAGCTGGGTCGCAGTCACTTCCACCAGGACACTGCAGAGCAGCATTACATAGCAGTCATACACATGCACTTGTACAAGTCTCCCCCTACCTGTAGCTACCATGTGAATGCCCCCTGCTTTGCACTCTATGCTCACTCAATCCAAGGTCCAAGTGCTCAGGCAGAGGAGGGAGGGTTGCCCCTCCACCAGCTCACAGGCTCCTCCCAACTCTAAAACATCATAACATAGCGCTCAGTACAGGTAGATGGAGCTGCTCATGCAGCTAGAAGGCACAGGCTGTGTCTGTGTACTCACTGTGGGCCCATGCTGCCGTCGCCTTGCCTCTCGGGAGTCAGCCAGCCCACCACCAAGTCACTCCAAGGGCCAAGCTGGGTCGCAGTCACGCCCACCAGGACACTGCAGAGCAGCATTACATAGCAGTCATACACATGCACTTGTACAAGTCTCCCCCTACCTGTAGCTACCATGTGAATGCCCCCTGCTTTGCACTCTATGCTCACTCAATCCAAGGTCCAAGTGCTCAGGCAGAGGAGGGAGGGTTGCCCCTCCACCAGCTCACAGGCTCCTCCCAACTCTAAAACATCATAACATAGCGCTCAGTACAGGTAGATGGAGCTGCTCATGCAGCTAGAAGGCACAGGCTGTGTCTGTGTACTCACTGTGGGCCCATGCTGCCGTCGCCTTGCCTCTCGGGAGTCAGCCAGCCCACCACCAAGTCACTCCAAGGGCCAAGCTGGGTCGCAGTCACTCGCCCACCAGGACACTGCAGAGCAGCATTACATAGCAGTCATACACATGCACTTGTACAAGTCTCCCCCTACCTGTAGCTACCATGTGAATGCCCCTGCTTTACACTCTATGCTCACTCAATCCAAGGTCCAAGTGCTCAGGCAGAGGAGGGAGGGTTGCCCCTCCACCAGCTCACAGGCTCCTCCCAACTCTAAAACATCATAACATAGCGCTCAGTACAGGTAGATGGAGCTGCTCATGCAGCTAGAAGGCACAGGCTGTGTCTGTGTACTCACTGTGGGCCCATGCTGCCGTCGCCTTGCCTCTCGGGAGTCAGCCAGCCCACCACCAAGTCACTCCAAGGGCCAAGCTGGGTCGCAGTCACGCCCACCAGGACACTGCAGGGCAGCAATACATAGCTGTCATACACATGCCCTTGTACAAGTCTCCCCTACCTGTAGCTACCATGTGAATGCCCCTGCTTTACACACTATGCTCACTCAATCCAAGGTCCAAGTGCTCAGGCAGAGGAGGGAGGGTTGCCCCTCCACCAGCTCACAGGCTCCTCCCAACTCTAAAACATCATAACATAGCGCTCAGTACAGGTAGATGGAGCTGCTCATGCAGCTAGAAGGCACAGGCTGTGTCTGTGTACTCACTGTGGGCCCATGCTGCCGCCGCCTTGCCTCTCGAGTCAGCCAGCCCACCACCAAGTCACTCCAAGGGCCAAGCTGGGTCGCAGTCACTGCCCACCAGGACACTGCAGAGCAGCATTACATAGCAGTCATACACATGCACTTGTACAAGTCTCCCCTACCTGTAGCTACCATGTGAATGCCCCTGCTTTGCACACTATGCTCACTCAATCCAAGGTCAAAGTGCTCAGGCAGGGGAGGGAGGGTTGACCCTCCACCAGCTCACAGGCTGCTCCCAACTCTACAACATCATAACATTGTGGTCAATACGGGTAGATGGAGCTGCTCATGCAGCTAGAGGGCACAGGCTGTGTCTGTGTACTCACTGTGGGCCCATGCTGCCGCCGCCTTGCCTCTCGAGTCAGCCAGCCCACCACCAAGTCACTCCAAGGGCCAAGCTGGGTCACAGTCACTGCCCACCAGGACACTGCAGGGCAGCAATACATAGCTGTCATATACATGCCCTTGTTCAAGGGCCCTCCGGTAGCTACCATGTGCATGCACCCTGCTTCACACACTATGCTCACTCAAGGTCAAAGTGCTCAGGCAGGGGAGGGAGGGTTGACCCTCCACCAGCTCACAGGCTGCTCCCAACTCTACAACATCATAACATTGTGGTCAATACGGGTAGATGGAGCTGCTCATGCAGCTAGAGGGCACAGGCTGTGTCTGTGTACTCACTGTGGGCCCATGCTGCCGCCGCCTTGCCTCTCGGGAGTCAGCCCACCACCAAGTCACTCCTGGGCCAAGCTGGGTCGCAGTCACTTGCCCACCAGGACACTGCAGGGCAGCAATACATAGCTGTCATATACATGCCCTTGTTCAAGGGCCCTCCGGTAGCTACCATGTGCATGCACCCTGCTTCACACACTATGCTCACTCAAGGTCAAAGTGCTCAGGCAGAGGAGGGAGGGTTGCCCCTCCACCAGCTCACAGGCTCCTCCCAACTCTAAAACATCATAACATAGCGCTCAGTACAGGTAGATGGAGCTGCTCATGCAGCTAGAAGGCACAGGCTGTGTCTGTGTACTCACTGTGGGCCCATGCTGCCGCCGCCTTGCCTCTCGAGTCAGCCAGCCCACCACCAAGTCACTCCAAGGGCCAAGCTGGGTCGCAGTCACTGCCCACCAGGACACTGCAGAGCAGCATTACATAGCAGTCATACACATGCACTTGTACAAGTCTCCCCCTACCTGTAGCTACCATGTGAATGCCCCCTGCTTTGCACTCTATGCTCACTCAATCCAAGGTCCAAGTGCTCAGGCAGAGGAGGGAGGGTTGCCCCTCCACCAGCTCACAGGCTCCTCCCAACTCTAAAACATCATAACATAGCGCTCAGTACAGGTAGATGGAGCTGCTCATGCAGCTAGAAGGCACAGGCTGTGTCTGTGTACTCACTGTGGGCCCATGCTGCCGCCGCCTTGCCTCTCGAGTCAGCCAGCCCACCACCAAGTCACTCCAAGGGCCAAGCTGGGTCGCAGTCACTTGCCCACCAGGACACTGCAGAGCAGCATTACATAGCAGTCATACACATGCACTTGTACAAGTCTCCCCCTACCTGTAGCTACCATGTGAATGCCCCCTGCTTTGCACTCTATGCTCACTCAATCCAAGGTCCAAGTGCTCAGGCAGAGGAGGGAGGGTTGCCCCTCCACCAGCTCACAGGCTCCTCCCAACTCTAAAACATCATAACATAGCGCTCAGTACAGGTAGATGGAGCTGCTCATGCAGCTAGAAGGCACAGGCTGTGTCTGTGTACTCACTGTGGGCCCATGCTGCCGCCGCCTTGCCTCTCGGGAGTCAGCCCACCACCAAGTCACTCCTGGGCCAAGCTGGGTCGCAGTCACTTGCCCACCAGGACACTGCAGGGCAGCAATACATAGCAGTCATACACATGCACTTGTACAAGTCTCCCCCTACCTGTAGCTACCATGTGAATGCCCCCTGCTTTGCACTCTATGCTCACTCAATCCAAGGTCCAAGTGCTCAGGCAGAGGAGGGAGGGTTGCCCCTCCACCAGCTCACAGGCTCCTCCCAACTCTAAAACATCATAACATAGCGCTCAGTACAGGTAGATGGAGCTGCTCATGCAGCTAGAAGGCACAGGCTGTGTCTGTGTACTCACTGTGGGCCCATGCTGCCGCCGCCTTGCCTCTCGAGTCAGCCAGCCCACCACCAAGTCACCCAAGGGCCAAGCTGGGTCGCAGTCACTGCCCACCAGGACACTGCAGGGCAGCAATACATAGCAGTCATACACATGCACTTGTACAAGTCTCCCCCTACCTGTAGCTACCATGTGAATGCCCCCTGCTTTGCACTCTATGCTCACTCAATCCAAGGTCCAAGTGCTCAGGCAGAGGAGGGAGGGTTGCCCCTCCACCAGCTCACAGGCTCCTCCCAACTCTAAAACATCATAACATAGCGCTCAGTACAGGTAGATGGAGCTGCTCATGCAGCTAGAAGGCACAGGCTGTGTCTGTGTACTCACTGTGGGCCCATGCTGCCGCCGCCTTGCCTCTCGAGTCAGCCAGCCCACCACCAAGTCACTCCAAGGGCCAAGCTGGGTCGCAGTCACTTGCCCACCAGGACACTGCAGGGCAGCATTACATAGCAGTCATACACATGCACTTGTACAAGTCTCCCCCTACCTGTAGCTACCATGTGAATGCCCCCTGCTTTGCACTCTATGCTCACTCAATCCAAGGTCCAAGTGCTCAGGCAGAGGAGGGAGGGTTGCCCCTCCACCAGCTCACAGGCTCCTCCCAACTCTAAAACATCATAACATAGCGCTCAGTACAGGTAGATGGAGCTGCTCATGCAGCTAGAAGGCACAGGCTGTGTCTGTGTACTCACTGTGGGCCCATGCTGCCGCCGCCTTGCCCTCGAGTCAGCCAGCCCACCACCAAGTCACTCCAAGGGCCAAGCTGGGTCGCAGTCACGCCCACCAGGACACTGCAGAGCAGCATTACATAGCAGTCATACACATGCACTTGTACAAGTCTCCCCCTACCTGTAGCTACCATGTGCATGCACCCTGCTTCACACACTATGCTCACTCAAGGTCAAAGTGCTCAGGCAGGGGAGGGAGGGTTGACCCTCCACCAGCTCACAGGCTGCTCCCAACTCTACAACATCATAACATTGTGGTCAATACGGGTAGATGGAGCTGCTCATGCAGCTAGAGGGCACAGGCTGTGTCTGTGTACTCACTGTGGGCCCATGCTTGCCGTCGCCTTGCCTCTCGGGAGTCAGCCCACCACCAAGTCACTCCTGGGCCAAGCTGGGTCGCAGTCACTTGCCCACCAGGACACTGCAGGGCAGCAATACATAGCTGTCATATACATGCCCTTGTTCAAGGGCCCTCCGGTAGCTACCATGTGCATGCACCCTGCTTCACACACTATGCTCACTCAATCCAAGGTCAAAGTGCTCAGGCAGGGGAGGGAGGGTTGACCCTCCACCAGCTCACAGGCTGCTCCCAACTCTACAACATCATAACATTGTGGTCAATACGGGTAGATGGAGCTGCTCATGCAGCTAGAGGGCACAGGCTGTGTCTGTGTACTCACTGTGGGCCCATGCTTGCCGTCGCCTTGCCTCTCGGGAGTCAGCCCACCACCAAGTCACTCCTGGGCCAAGCTGGGTCGCAGTCACTTGCCCACCAGGACACTGCAGAGCAGCATTACATAGCAGTCATACACATGCACTTGTACAAGTCTCCCCCTACCTGTAGCTACCATGTGAATGCCCCCTGCTTTGCACTCTATGCTCACTCAATCCAAGGTCCAAGTGCTCAGGCAGAGGAGGGAGGGTTGCCCCTCCACCAGCTCACAGGCTCCTCCCAACTCTAAAACATCATAACATAGCGCTCAGTACAGGTAGATGGAGCTGCTCATGCAGCTAGAAGGCACAGGCTGTGTCTGTGTACTCACTGTGGGCCCATGCTGCCGTCGCCTTGCCTCTCGGGAGTCAGCCAGCCCACCACCAAGTCACTCCAAGGGCCAAGCTGGGTCGCACAGTAAAAGTGCAAACTGTAAAGGGAGTACCATTATATAGTTATGTAGTATGCAGCGAAGTGGACGACGCCCATTCCTCTCTGTCGGACTTCCGAGTGGGCCGAGCGACCAAAAACTTTCTCAAACACGCTCGGAATCGCAGCTGAGTGCGTATGGAAGTAGACACACATGCATAGTATCAAGGGACGAGTTACTGGGATCGCTCGAGAGCTGATTGACAGAATACTCTGCGGCAAGCTCCTTTTTCCCGGCTTTTCTGTGCTGTACGCTTGCAGCAGCATCTCTCTGCAATTTCCTTACTTGTTTATGACGTGATGATTTTATGATGAAGACGCAAGGGCTGGTGTGTGCAGGAGTAGCCAGGGTGAAACGGCTTTTAGGCCTGCATGCTATAGGGGCCAAGGCGTCGAAGAGTGACTAGGCACTTGTACTATTTGCAATTTTGATATTGTATCCTTTATGATCACGAGGTACCGAAGCCGCATCGTCATTTTCCCGCGCGAGGCTCGCAACACCTTCCAAGCAAGTTGGACACGCACTAAGTAAAATAGCCTGTCAGTAAACTATGCCTTCATGAAACCTTTACAACACCTGTTACTTCAGGCGGCTTGCATCATGGCACCAGTCGCGCAGGCTCTCAGGCGACCTTTGCCGCAAAGTTTGCGCTTTGGTCGACACCGTTTCAGAGCGAAGGACACTTGAAGAGACCAGTTCAAACTTCTTCTTGACTTGCTTACCGATTCACTTCTGACAGCTCAGGAAGCGGTCAACGGGTCAAGCGCCGCTCTTCGGGTGCGTGAGTGGTTGCCACGGCCACCTGGGCCCACTCCCTACTTGCACATAGGGGCGGAGGCTCGGTGAGATGCTGAATGCGTCGATTGGCGTGGCATTGCTGGCTGCCGGAGCCCTCACGTGGGGGCTTGGCAAGGGTGTGTGTGGAGCAGGGCAAAAGGCCCATGTGGTTTGGCACCCCACCCCCCATCATCTTTGCCCCAGGAAAGCGCACTGGTTGCGGGAACCGCCACGCAAGTTTGCTTTTGCGATAGGCCTGTGGGCCTTTCCGGAATATGTGTGGGTGGTGTCGGGCAGGAGACATGACGCAGCCCTGGGGGACTGGGCGCACCCAGTGGTTGAGACTCATGTTGGCTCGTGCATTTGCTCCATAGTACACATACCCTTTTCAACACTCATGTCCCTTCGCAAGCCCGGGCTGCTGTGCGGTTAACTAAAAGCGCTTATGTAGAAGCACCACCACCACCTGCATGTTATTACATACGCCCCTTACCACACACACTCTTCCACAGGTGGTGTACAACACCGCGCTGCTGGCCCGGTCGCAAGCTGGCTGCGCTGTTTCTGCCCTTCATGTGGGGGCACGGCCCAGCGGTGCTGGTGGCCGTGGCACAGCAGCAGAAGAGGCCAGAGGCAGCGGTGGTGCAGTCGAGTGGCAAGACTGGTCAAGTGTTCAGCTTGCGCTGCATGGCCCGGCTTGGTGTTACCCAGCAAATGAACCTTGCGTCCGCCATTCTTCCCTTTGCTTTCAAGTCAGGACATGATCCTCTCCCTTCACTTAGGTTCACGCTGCAGGCCTGGTGCCTGCAGCCGTGATCCAGCCCTGGACTCGTGGCGGATGGTGAGTATGGATGCCTGTGGATGCCGTGTCCAGTCAGTCAAACCTGGTGTTGAAGGATGCCAAGGGGACAGCCCCGGACATGCTGGCTGACAAAGAGGCGCGGGGTCACTGAACTGCAAGTGTCAACGAGTTGGTGCAGGTTCGTTGGCGTTAGGACCACCATTCTCGTTGTGGCAGGGGCAACATAAAGGGATGGAGTACGTGCGGCAGCTCCAATCACGCTTAGCACAAAGATGTAGTCGGCGGCCCACCGTATGAGCAATGTGACGCGGCACGGCATACATGGCTTTGTTTCAGACTAGCTAAAAAAGTTACAGGGCGGCGTGTTGGTGGCGACAGCTCCCGCCCTGGGCACATGGCGAGTGACGAGTCGTTTGGCGTCAGCAAGGGACCAGGTGTATGTCTGGCGGCACGCTGAGTACAAGGTGACTGAGCAACGTGTACGACCAGTGTATCCAACACGCCTGACCGTCATTGCAGCGACCGACCTGCTGTCCGCCCCGCGCCCCTGCGTCCACGCAGCCCCCCACCCTCCCCCAAGCTGGCTGGGGCAGGGCGGCGTGCAGCGGGCGCCATCGGCGGGCCCGGATCTGACCCGCCGCAGCAGCAACAACTGCCCAAACACATCAAGGCTGCGAAAGCAACAACAATGACGGCGCTGGACCCGGCGCCTGCGGTGGGTGGAAAAGTAAGGGTGTATGTTTGCATGGGCTTGGCCTAGCTAGTTACAGAAAAGTATGTGTATTTGCTACACCGTTAGGTAGACCCGGACATGCAGCGGGGGGGGAAACGTCATGAGCTGTGTGGCTCCTTGCGTGCTGGGGGGAGGGTTGGTGCCCTTACAGTGCCAAACGGCAAGGCAGCGGGAGGCGTTTTTGTGCTGCCACAGGCCCACTACTCTCAGCATCCGCCGCACCTTTCCACATGCAGCTTGCTACCTGCCAATAAGCCGCTCTTCGCCTCCTTCCCTACCAACTCTTAATCCTCCCTGTCTCGTCCCCTCAGGTCGTCCGGCTTGGTCGTGACATGCTTCGCATTGCGCAGTTCATGCTGTCCTTCACGCCCGGGCTGGGCGGCAACGGCGGGCCGGGCGTGGCGGGGGCACACAGCAGGCCCAGGGGTGCCAACGGGAGCCTGTCGCCGAGGCCTCGCCTCGCCTTGGACGCCGGGGGGGTGAGTGTGTGTGCTGCAGAGAGGCGCTGCGGCCTATGGGGCAGCCGATTGACTGGTGCACTCTGTCACCATTATTTTTCCCCGTTGCAGCAACCCCTGGTCATGTCCCATGTATGATGCTGATCCCGGTTTCCAGTGTGCCTCCTGCTTCCGTCCCTGCCGCTGCCTGCTGCCCCGCTGCCTCCCTGGCCTGCAGTTCTGTTCCTGGCGCTCCTCCTTCACCATCGGCGGCCAGCTCGACTTTGCGTGCATATCCCTGGACCACGCAGTGCACTCTGCAGCCGCTGCCATGTCGTCCTACAACCTGCCAGCCTCCGAAGCCGGCGGAGGCAGCGGCGCTGCGGGCACCAGTGCCCCAGGCGGCGGCAGTGGTGCAGCGGCAATGTTGCGGCGTGGCAATGGTGGGGCCGGACAGCGCCGCCGCCAGTGCCGCCACCAGTACCTCTGCGTCGCCTCCCTACATCCATACATGCTTCGCAGAGAGGCGGGAGAGGCGAGTGGGGCAACGGTGGAGGGGCGAAGGCCTTATGATACGGCTGGTGGCTGTGTGGGATAGCGCCTTGGGTTGGCGTGCTTGCACCTGTCACATGTGTAGGCTACCTGCAGTGCCACGTCCCCCTTCCGCGGGACAAGGGGGGAAGTGAAGAGTACCGCGGTCGACATGCCTCCATGACCCCACGGTGACATGGCGTGCGGTGCAGGATGCAGGCGTGATGCCTGAGTAAACGAGGTGATAAGGCAGGCAGTCGATAGCAGAAGGCGGTTGCGAGTTGCTGGTGGGATCTGCTGTGTCTGGTATATACTTAGCTGTTATAGCTGTTAAGGCCTGCTGTGTCGGTGGCCCCGCGGCTGGGAAGTGTGTGTTGCTTGGCTCGGGGAGTACCCATTCACCGCTGCAGCCCACTAGGACCTGTGTAATGTTTACACGCCATGCCCCTCCAACACCCGCAGACACCTCTTACGGCATCGGCTGCAGCAGCGTGTGCGGCCTGTTGGACTAGGACTTGAGTACGGCAGCAGGGGGAGCAGCGTACGGCGAGTCTTGGGCGCACGGCAGCGCGGGGCTGGGGAACAGGGGAGGGGGCGGGGCTGGGGGTTGGCGCGGCAGCGGTGAGTGAGGGGGCCGGACGGCGGGGGTTCATGGCTGGAAGTGCAGCGTGGGATGTGGACTGGAAAAGGGGTGCCACACAAGGGGCCAGGGATAGTGCGACAGGGGCCTGTAGCGTAGCGCCGTGTGTACAGCACACGGCCCGAACCCATGCCTGGCCTGTGGATGTGGTGTATGGAGGCTGGGGCGTGCTGCTAACGACCTGGCGCCCCTCGGTCTCGTCCCACCGCCCGGGTGTGCCTCACCACGCACGTTGCCCCTGTTCCCGCTTCCCCCTCCCTTTCACCGCTCCTGCAGGACTGCCCCGGGCCCTCCCCCGTGACCATGCCGCGCTCCCCCACCTATGCACTGCAGTGCGAGTACTTCTGGAGCCGCAGGTGGGGGCGGAGGGGTACGTGTGTATAGGACGAGAGGACGAGCAGCAACATGGTGCCTGTGTGCGTGTTGACCATTTGAGAAGGCCGCTGCTGAACCTGATACGCAGGCGGTAACTATCCGTAGTGCACCGGCATTGTACTGTGTATTGAGTGAAGAAGGCATGGCAGGGATGCCACGTGGGGCTTCTGGCTGCATTCGCGGTACTGTGTCGCTCACAATGACGCCCCTAAAGGGGGCTACGTGCGGGAGGCGCTAGGCGGGCAACCCGGGGCAGAGGTGCGGGAGGAGTGCGATGCCTTCCAAGCCGCCCAGAGGCGGCTGTGGAAGCTGGTCCGCTGGGAGAATGGGAGTAAGGAGACTCTGTGGCGGCTGGCCGTGGACGGGGTGGCGCTGCCTGGCAACACCCACCTGGCCCGCCTGCCAGCCAAGCCCTGTGATTGCGGCACCTTTGGCGGAGAGGCGGGGCAGCACACCACCCCCCGCCTGCACCACTTCTGTCACTGCCCAGTAGCCCCAGCAGATCGAGGCCTACACTGCCGGGCCAGTCTCCCGTGCGCATCTGTGGCTGGCTAAGCCGCCAGATGGCTGCAACCAGCCCCCCTGGGGCGTCGTCATGCTTGCAGCCTTGTCAGCCATGGAGGCTGGGCGGACCAGCCTTCAGGCGGCCACTCGTAACCCCGCTGGTGCCAGGGCTACGCAGGCCTCATCACAGGGGTCAGCCTCCTCGCAGCAGGGTGGGGAGGACAGGGGCAGCCCCCTGGAGCGTGCATGTGCGCGGGCAGCACCAGTAGCACGCCAACCGTCTCACCACGTGCTCACGTGGCCGCTCTTGCGCTAGGTCTCTCCGGGCCGTACTGCGGGTCTGCACGTGCACAGCACTGCCTGTCCGGCGCGGACATGCGCCACTTGGTGTGGCTCCAGGGCGCCACAGCCCGCGGACATGTTCAAGAGATGCTCCACGATGGAGCGATAGCGGGTGCTGTGCAGAAGGCAACAGCGTGGCGACGAGCCATTGTTGCCATTTGTCGGCATTATGGGCTGCAAAGATGTAGGAGAGGATGAAGAATGTCCCAACAATTACCGGTAACCAAAATGAGGAAGCGCTTGAGCGAAGAGGTGTGCCCAGTTGGCATAACCCTGTAAAAGGCAGTGCTCGATACAGTGGAATCAAGTGTGTGTGTGTATATGGTGTGATGTCTCATGCCGTCGTGCTGCTGGCCGTGCAGAAGGCAGGGGCAGCCGTGTCGACAACCGATGCAGCTTCGACAACCCCACCCGGCAGGCCGCTGGGCCAAGGTGTCCCTATGCCAATGTACGATCTTGGGCTTACGAGACTGTTTAAATGCACTGTGAATGGACAAGTACTGCCGGCCATGTGGGCTGGTTAGTTGCAGCGGTGACAGAAAGGGTGTGACTTGTGTGAAAGCGGTTGGCCAGCAGCAGCGGACTCCCTTCGTCCCCTGGCCAGTAGGCAGGCACATTCAGGTGCTGCAAACTGTTTGTGTTTGGGCTGCGTCCGATTGCAATCTGAAAGTGTGTAAGGGCACGTTCTGGGAACTGGGTCCCTGTGGCATCTGATTATTACCCCGACGTTACTCTCCCCCCGCCCCCAAGCCCCAACACCCCTGCCAACATCCCTTTCCATGGTACTGGAGCGTTCTAGACCGATGGACAGTATCAACCAGAACACCAGACTGGAGAGGGGCATGGAAGCAGATAAAGGGGCAATTATGGAAGGGGGGAGATGGGAACGCCACATGTCATCATCACCTACTGAACCTTCATAGCGGGGGCCTGGAGGCGGCTGAGCACTTGAATACCATCGACAAGATCGATACTAAGCTTGTCGTACCTAGCTTGTCGTACCTAGCTTGTCGTACCTGTAGAAGAGTTGTGCCAACAATGGCTGATCAGTTTGACGGCCGTTGGGCTGAGGTGGAGGCATCAACTGAAGCTGACCCACGAAAGTTGACCGGGAGTGGTGTGAAAGCTCATCGGTACGCCAGGTGGATGGGGCTGCCTTTCATGCAAGGCGAAGAACCTTGTTGGCTAGCACATGCGGATGTTGTTATGCGGCGGGGCCTGCACCAAACCCTCATGCTGGGCTGCACAGTGCGTTGTACGCGTACAAATACGGAATACGTACATGTACGGAATACGGTCATTTTCTGCCGTACATGAGAGAAATACGTTCTGCGGTCCAGGCCTGGCACGGCACGTGGCAGTGTCACACGCACCAGGACCGTCCCAGGGAGGTCCCAGGGAGATCAGGCGCCAGCAAAACCACACCACAACGACTGCATACGCATATGCGAGACACTTCTCATGCCTCAATAACTTGTGGCTTAGTTGCCGCGGTGCCTTGCAGGGAGCTCCCCTGATGTCTGGTAGCACACGGGAGGGGACCTCCCTTGCTCCAGGGGGTGGGACTGGCACGACCGTATTTTTAGCGTATTTGAGCGTATTTTGCGAACAGACCCCCGTATTTTACGTATTTCTAAAAATACGCTCATTTGGGAACGTACAGTGCAGCCCAGCCCACATGCGGTTTCGGTTAATGTGCTGGGACCTCAAGGTCAACCGGCCACAGGGTCGTGAGCGTCGTTGCCGTACGTAATGCATCTGTGGTGATGAGCAAGCCGTTGAAGATGAACTGCATGTACTGTGTGAGTGCCCTGCTTACGAGCCCTTTCGAGACCGGTACGAGAGTGATCTCCGGTTTAAGGAGAGGAATATGCGTTTGATAATGATGGAGGCACCCCCCATAGCCCTTGCTTCATTCCTGGACGAGGTATGGCAAGAAAGCCGGTTGCATGCTCGGCCGGCTGTGAGGCGTGTGGGTAGTGGAGAATAAGCCCCGCCGCCCCGCACACTAGTTATTATATTGCACTACTCGTCCTTATGGCCCCCTGGCTCTCCGGACGTGCCCCTCTCGGGGTATGTAACTGAAACTGTAACACTGGTCGGAAAGGGCAGAACCCCCGTCCATGCGGTACACTGCTACAAGCAGTGTCCCGGTCTTCCAGGATTATCATGATTCTGACGGCCATTTGGGCTGCTGTCAGGATTTTTTGAGGCAGATTTCTGACCGAATCAGGACTTTCAAGAGGTTTGCCCCCAGGCTTGGCCCAGAAATCCTGGAAAATGTACGATTGTCAGGATTTCCAGACCCGAAGGCTCCGAAATTATGAACGGTCAGAATTTTCCGCCAAAGAAGACCGGAACACTGGCTACAAGCCCTTCCAGGCCCTTCTTATCTACGCAGGGCCAAGCCCTAGACATCAGGTTGGTGCTTCACACCGGGAGAGTGCCTTGGACGGTACCAAAGAGCAGCAGAGCCCGCAAGACAATACGTTACAGTACACGCTTAGGCCTGTCCAAAGTGCCTCTGACGGCTCAAGATGCTTCATTACTTGCACAACGCCTTGGCGGTTTAGTAGCTTGTGAATTGCAGAGTACCGGTATTAAGTGCCGTGCGTGGTAGGCGTCAGGCCGCACACCGGGAGGCGACTCTGGTTTCGGGGCACGCAAACAAGACTTCAGCGCACGGTACTTTTACCGCACTTAACCCTCACATAGCATACATCTGCAGTAGTAGACGTGTAGACCCTAATGGGTACGTCCGAGGAGCCAGCAGGGAGCCGTAAGAACGAATAATGCGAGCATAATAATGAGTAGTTTGTGAAAGGGCGGGGCTTAAACGCCACTACCCACACGCCTTGCAGCTGGTCGAGCTGCTGGAGGATACGTCGCCTTTCACGCATTATCTTGAATCTCGTCAAGGAACGAGGCTAGGGAAAGCTGGGGTGGTAAGAGGCCAAGCAAAGGCTTCGTCTCGCTCCAGGTTGGCTGGTCCTGGGGACACACCTGGCGGTACGTACCTCACCAGGCAGGGTGCCCGGATATCACCGAGCCGCCGACGTAAATCGTTGCATGCAGTGGCTGTCCGCAAGATAGAGCCCGCCTGGAAAGCTGTCCTGAAAGTAAAAGCTCCTGAAGCTATTGTTTGCATGGCCACCACGTACACGTCACAACTTGCAGCCCCGCTGCAGCCCATGCCACAGCACACAGCAGGTACGACCAGTCCTGAATGGCGGGATGACGAGGCCCATTGTTATCGTCATACATCCGAATAGATTGCTGAGACAAACCTGTTTAACTTACTCGCTTTGGAGCAGAACAGCAGTTGGGCATACGAGCCGGTCCTGAAGGACAGGAAGGGTGCCAACAATTCGGTCCTAGGTCGATATGTTGTTTATATGCTTATATGCCGTCAACTTGGTTACAGAGACACCTTGGGCATTGAGGGTTTGACAACGCGGTTTACTGTGCCCTGGAAGCCCTCCTCGCACCTAGCGTCCACGCCTTCAGAGACGCGGCATGGCCAATATTGCAGTTGACGACATTTACATGGACAGGTCGGCGAGGAACACGACTAGCATGGAAGTCCATGGAACACCCACACAGCCTGGGATGCAGCGTCAAGCGCGTTATCTCTGACCGCATTTACTAGCGACGCCGGAGCCTCCCCAGAAGCTCTTGCTGGCTTCCGTTGCGCAAGTCCGCTAACCGTCGTGGCAGCGGGGGCCAACCTGCAGGGTGCAGCGTGTGGGCGTCGGGCGGGCTGTATTGCCGTCAAGGGTATGCGCACTACCGCAGCAGCTATATTCGCAGTGCGATGCATCATAGTATTGGTGGCAGCGGGCTGCGGCCGCAGCACGGCGGCTACGTCCCACTGCCGCTGCCGCAGCCGGGTGCTGCTATGCGCGAGGCGGCCGATGGGGGAGGAAGCGGCGACTGCGGAGGCAGGGCCGGTGTTGGGCCACTCTGTCTGTCGGAGGGCCGTTTTGCGACGGAGCTTCCGGACCCTGATCACAGCCCAGGACGGCAGCGCAGGCATCTGGACAGCCGGAAGGAGCGCACGCCGGGAAGGGTCAGGGGCCAGGGTTACGGCCAAGCAGTGGGGCTTGGGGGCGGCGGCAGCTCACATCAAGAGGTTGAACCCCGACAGGCAGACGTCCCGGGTAACGACGACGCCGTGCTGCCGGCCGCCAATCCCTTCCTGCGCTTCGTAGGGACGCCGCCCTCTGCGGGCAAGCTGCGTGGCCTAGGACCGACGGCGGCTCCCGCAAGGAGCCCCCTGGGACCACGGCAAGGGATTCAGCAGCAACAGCAGCAGCTGCAGCAGCGTGCGTCAAATGTCCCAGAGTCCAGGGAGTCACATCAGCAACAGACCCAGCAGCAGCAGCAGCATCAGGTGCAACCGGAGATTTTCCCACTGGCGATGGTCCGTGCTGCAGAGACGGCACCCGTTCATGGCCAAGGTGAACTTGGCCAGCAGCAACAGCCTGCGCTCGCGTACTGCGCTTCGGCCGCTCTTGGTGCATACCGGTTACCACAGACAGGATGCGGGCACTTTCATGAGGCCAGGTCTGCACCAGTGGGCCCATTCGCACAACCGGAGGGCAACCCTGCCGCGCTGCAACCAAGATCGGACAGCTCAATGCCCAGGGCTGCAGGGCCAGGTAGACCGGACGGCCCTACTAACTCGGCGCCTCCGCACGCTGCGCAGCCCGATCAACTGCCACGACAGCACACGGTTCTGCCGCAAGTACAGCAAGGCGGGACGCAGCTACGCCAAGACGGGGGAAGCGGCCCCCAAGCGGACCCTCATCGACACGACTCGCAACACATTACGACTCGGCCCAGGAAGAGCGCTCTCCTGGAATCCAAGGCCTGGACTGGCCCATCCCAAAGCAACAGGGGGCCCACCTTTGCTGAGCGTGCTCTGTCGGCCGCCCCATCCCAGCCACGGCCCGCGCCGCGTCCGGCCTGGCCGCCGCGGGCTGCCGGAGAACGTGGCATGGGACCCCCCGCGGCGGCCGACGGCAACGGCACTTCCCATAATGGTCACATCGTTCCTTGGGAGCAAGGCCAGAGGCACGACGTGCGGCAACATGATTGGTGTAACGGCCGGCAACCTTGTCAGCAAGCGACGCAAGTGCAGTCAAGCGCGGTCCCGTTGGACGTGCCACCGCAGCAGAGTGTGCAGGGTGCCAGTCAGGCCCCGGGGCCGTACCCCGCAGCGGCGTGGGGCGGCGGCCATGCAGCCCAGCAACAACTGATGAACCGGACGCAACAGCTGCATCACGTAAACGGGCCCTCGGAGCAACCACTGATGGCACCAAAGGGCCCTGTGCGTGAAGCTGGGCCCGGTGCCGCGCTTCACGGAGGTGCGAGGACTGCAGGGGCGGTCAGCGGTGTTAGCTGGGATGCGCCGGGCCCATGCGCCAAGGGTTCAGGCCCGTGCTGGCAAGAGCCCGCCGACGGTCCGCATCAGCGAGCGCCGTGCTCGCTCCCGATGGCCGACGCGCGGATGGGGCCTGCACCTGTATCGAGGAGCCAGGAGCAGCCACAGGGACAGCACCAGCAACACCAGCAACTACAGCAGCAGCGACTCAACCACCAGCACCAGCAGCACCGCTATGACTACCAGCAGCAGCACAGCCAGCAAGGCCACCAACAGCAGCAGAATGCGCCGCAGCAACCCTGGCAGGCATGGCCCCCACTGTGCAATCCATCACAAGGCCAGCCGCCTTCGCAATACACCAGCGTGGGGCAGGGGCGGGGCGCCCAGCCGCGGCATTTTACGGGCTTAGAACAACCACACCTCTCAGTCAGGCATCTGTCGTATCCCGCAGCGCAGCACAGTGCCAATTACTACCAGCAGCACCAGCAACCATGGCAACTGCAGCCGGAGGGGCTAGCAAGACCGCATGTGCAGCAGCAGTTGCTGCTGCAGCCGTCTTTGCATCAGCCGCAGCAACAGCCGCAGCAGGCACAACAGCGTGCAGCAGGGCACCCGCCGCAGCCACAGACCATGCGACTTAATATGCCTGAGACACGGAGCGCACACCGGCTGGCGGTGGTCTTCCCTGGCGAGTACCGGGGACGTTGCCCCTATGACAGGTGCGCTCTGGACCATGCTGGGGCTGTGGTAATTGCATCTTAGTTTGACATGGGATAGGTCCTCCATGCCCTGGAGTTGGAGCCTACTTTAACAACACTCACGTGCATGCTGTTTCCGTGCAGTATCGTGACCGTACCCCTTGACTGCCTTTACGTATCGTAACTGTACCATGCGACTGCCTCCATGTGTATCGAAACTGGGCCTCTTCCGCAGGTGCCCCGGCGTGTTCCAGCCCTGCAACGCTGAGCTACTGTGGGTTCGGCCGCACCCATCTGCCCTGGCTGCCCACTCCGCCGCCCCCGCCTCTGTGCCCGAGCCGACGGGCTACTGGCGTTGCTCGCGTTCGCCTGAGTGCGGCTACCGCTACTACCCCCACCCGCGCCTCAAGGACCCAGTGCTCGCCTGCGAGGTAGTGGGGGACGCGGTGTTCAAGGTGGGTATAGACTCCGTACGAGCCTGGGGAGGGGACCACAAGGCTGGAGTCCAGTCATGTAACCAGGTTCAGGTTAACTATGTGTTCTTGCAAGAGGCTTTTGCTGCTGCAGTGATGACTGCCAGTCATACGTGCAATACTGCAGGTTGTGTCCTTCCCTGGTGCGGAGGATGCCGTGACTGCTGCCGGGGGCGTGGCGTGCGTCCTGGCGGGCGCGGGCGCCAACCTGCAGGCCGCGCTGACGGCGGTGGAGGCACGGCGCATGCTGGCGGAGGGTGCAGCCGCAGCGGGGTTACCCTCCAGCGGGAGCAGCGGCGGGCGCGGCAGAGGCGCAGACGGCGGTGCAGGCGGGGAGGGGGGTGGCGGCGCCAGGCCCATTGGGAACAGGGGCGCTTGTGGCCCATCAAAGGATGACGGTCCCGCTGACGCGGGAGCCACTGCTTCAAACGTTTGTGGGGCGACGGCGGTACGGCGCCCGGCTAGCCCTCCCATGGAGCTGGAGCTTGAGGTAGGGGCCACAGGAGGGCTACTTGCACTGTGTAGTCTGACAGCAGCGTTTACCAGTCGTATTGTAAGTGCATAGTGTACCGCATGGGCACAATGACCCCGCCTGTGAGGCTTTGCTCCGGCAGTGCTCTGCCATGCAGCACTGCCGCGTAACTGGTCAGCGCCTTCCCCCGACCCCTTCAGGACGGCGCTTTATACTTCCCGCTCTCATCGTACGAGTCGCTCCTGGCCCCGCTGCCGCCCCATTGCCCCCTGTTCCATGTGGGGTCCCTCATCCCGGAGCCTGTGCGCCGTACGTACAGGTGAGTGACTTGGCCTCTGCTGTGGTGCGCCTATAAGGCCGACGCCGCTGTGTTTGGCCATGTAAGGTGATACACCCGTGGGGGCAGCTGCTGTGCTGCACGCAGTGCAGAGATAAGCCCTAGCCCGTTGTCAACCCGCGGGGGCCATGTGCACCGTGCGTATTTACGGCACTGCATTTCACGCGGCTGCGCAAGTGTTCGTCCTTTGCACGGTGGCATGACGCGCTGCTGAACGCGGCACTTGCAGAGGCTGCTTCAAGTCCCGCGCCCCGCCCGCCGAGGTGTCGTCCCGGCTGTCGCGGCTGCTGCCTCCCTCGCTGGGCGCCGCGCTGCTGCCCTTCCAGCGCGAGGGCGTGGTGTTCGGCCTGGAGCGCCACGGCCGCGTGCTCATTGCCGATGAGATGGGAGTGGGCAAGACGGTGCAGGCCATTGCGCTGGCAGCCTGCTACGAGGTGGGGAGCCAGGGGTGGCCGCGGCCGTGCTTTAGTGAAAGAGCCAAAGGTATCCTGGCTGCCTGGGTCCTGAGCATTCAATGGTCGTCGTTTCGATGGAATCTTACTGTGCAGCATGGCTTTCTAAGGTTCTTGTCCGCTCTGCTGTGCAATATCCAATATGTTCCTCGCTGCTCTGCAGGACGAGTGGCCGCTACTGTGCATCGTGCCCGCCAGCCTGCGCCTGGTGTGGGCGGAGGAGCTCGAGAAGTGGCTGCCGCACCTCAGGTTAGTAGGCAAAAATGGCTTTAGGTGAGCATATTGCGATATTGGGTGGCACGTTGGCAAGCGCACTTCCAATACCTGCCGATGCCTCCCATGCTGTCGAACGCGCTTGTCCTGGCGTTCCCGCGGCTCCTGCCCCCAGGCCCAGCCACCTACATGTCATTGAAGGCAAGGCTGACCGCCTCACCGGCCGCGTCTCTAGAGGGGAGGTGAGGGGAGCGTGAAGGTGCCCACACTGTGCGGATGAAGGGATCAGCGACATCGGAGGTCGCAAGACCTGATGAGCGGGGAGCGGCAGCTGGTCAGGGAAAGGCGGGCTTTCGTGTGCGTATGCCATACGCAGGATACAAGTATTGCATGGTGCAAGAATGTGGGTTCTTTTGCTAGTCACCTTACCGTGCACAAACTGAGGCAGGGGGCAGCCCTTACTCGTCTGTCACCTAGGTACCTAACTTCTTCATTCGTCGTTATGGCCCCCCGGCTCTCCGGACGCGCCCTACTGGGCCTGTTACTGTGACTGTAACTTACTCGCTCCGCAGTCGTTGCCGCGCGTCACCATTACAAGCTACGAGATGATGCGGCGCCTCACCTGCCCCGCCTGCTCGAAGACCAAGTTGGCGCCTCCTCCGCCACAGCAACAGCAGGAAGCGGCACCCGTGGCGGGCGACAAGGCGGCTGAGGCCCACGCGCCTCGCCATTGTGGCCGCCACCACACGGCGCCAGGGGAGGCGCAGGTTGGGGGCCGCGGTGCGGGGGGCGCAAGCAGCCGCACCGCAGCAAAGGCGGCATGCTGGGGACCAGGTGTGTTGGGTGTTTTGCTTGTAGGCGCGTGCGAGCCTCAAGGCACATGAACTTCCCGTCACAAGGCCCATTGTATGCATTGCACAGTACCTTTTCGTGTACGCTTGCCACCTGGTCTTAACTCCATGCTTGTCGCTGCCCGCCACCCCTAGACCGCTGCATGGCCGCCATGGGCTGGGGCGTGGTGATTGTGGACGAGAGCCACAACCTGCGCACAACAAATAGCCGCGACGCTGACTCTCCGCACACGGAGGCTTGCTGCGCCGCCGTGTCCCGGGCGCGTCGTGCGGTGCTGCTGTCGGGCACTCCCAGCCTGTCGCGGCCGTACGACCTGTACCGTCAGGTAGGATCGTGGGGAAGGGGTGCGGGCGGACGGGAAGGAAGATGCTGTTGCCGCTTAAGACAGCCCAGTGCGTAACACACATATGGCTCATCTGGCTCCCTCGTCCTTACCAGGTCGACGCGCTGGTGCCCGGCTTGGTTGGCGGGAGCAAGCAGGCCTTCGCCTTTCGGTACTGCGACGGCCGCATGGTGCCGCAGCGGGTGCCCTACTCGCACGCGGGGCAGGCCGGCGGGCCCAGGCCCTTCCGTGGCGGCGTTGGCACTGGGCCTGGGGGCGAGGGCGTGCTGCGTAAGCGCCTGGAGACGTCAGGTGCGTGCTGTGGGCCCCCAGGTGGGTGACATGGGTCAGAGTTATGTGCAGTATTTTTTTTGCGTGTGGTCTTGGTTGCACATCATGAAGATTGCTCTCTGTTGGAACCCAAAATGGGCCCGCAGTCCACACCTGATAACCCCCCCTTGCTTTGTCCTGCACATCTGCACCCATAAGGTTTGTTGTCAACATCACTGGCCTGGGCTTGGTCTGCGTCTGGGTGTTGCTTTAGGCCGTATTAATTAAACCACCCGGTAACGCCATCCCGCATCTTCGGCCATGTAGGTGGCAGTCGGCTGTCCGAGCTGCACGGGCTGCTGCGGCGCGAGGTCATGGTGCGCCGCCTCAAGCGGGACGTGGTGGCGCAGTTGCCGCCCAAGCGGAGGCAGGTCGTCCGGCTGCCGCACCCTAAAAGGTGGGAAGCAGTGGCGGTGGGGCCATGCTACAGGTGTGCGCGGCATTGCCCTTGGGTGTAGTGGTCTGAGGGCATGGGCGGCGGGCGAAACCACACTGGCCCAGGAAGGTACCTGCTCATGGCGCACGACACCAAGTCTTTTAAGCAGCTGCCTTGCAGTTACAGGGTGTCAGGATGACGTGATCTTGCAGATGGAGTGCTTACCACCCGCCCGGCCTCCTCCTACAGCTGGCCCGATGCCGACCGCAAGAACCCGGGTGACACAAGCACAATTGCTGGGGCCAAAGCCAGCGGCGGGACAGTCTCTGGCACCCGCGACGGCGCGGCCCCGGGCAGCACTGGGGATGGAACGTGGCAGCGCTCGGATAGCGCTGCCGACGGGCGCAGTGCGAGGGGCTCGTGGCACAGGGCCGGCCGGGGCCGGGGACGGGGCCCGGGCCGCTCCGTGAAGCGTGCGAAGGGCGATGGGGCGGCTGCGGCGGCTGCGGAAGACGCCAGTGACAGCGGCGAGGATGGCGGCGGTGATGCTCGTCGTGGAGACCCGGAGGACGAGGAGGGGCAGGGGGACACCGGCTCAGAGGACGAGGGACAAGCAGGTGGGCAGTGTCACCTCTGACCGCAACCAGCTGGCCGCTGCCACATTTCAACGGTCTTGAACTCCGGATGTCCGGTCGCGCACCTCTCAAGTGTCCGATCTGCCCTGACAGGAAGAGCTGCGGAGGGTTTCGCGCCCACTGCCGACGGCGGCGCCAAGGTTGGCGTCATGTCCAGCGCGCACCGCACGGCGCTGGCCAAGCTGCCGGACGCCATCGCGTGGCTCGTAGGGGCACTTGGCGGCGCGGGGATTGGCGGCAGCGGTGGCGGCGGGTCGCAAGAAGGGACAAGCAGCGGCAGGTGCGGGGATAGCCTTGCGGGTAAAGGGAGTAACGTGTTACATGCTGCAATCTTATGGCCCACTTGGCTCTCCGTACGCGCCCTGGGCGTGTGACTGGGCCTTTGACTGACAGTGTAAGGATGTCAATCACTGAGCGACAGGATGCTGTCTGCCTTATGGATATACGGCAGCAAAGTGTGCAAGCGCACATGGTCAGTTAGTGTTTGCGGGAACGGTTTGTTCCCTTTTGCGTGTAACTTGGCGGTTGCGTGTTTGTTTGTGCACGCCCATTCAGGGTACGCTGCCGATCACTGCCGGCCACGGGCGCGCGGGATGCCCCATTGGCGCACGGCCGGCTGCAGGCGGGTGAGGAGGCGCCGCCCAAGTTCCTTGTGTTCGCACACCACAGGCAAGGGCACCAGCTCATTGCCGCCTTGTTGCGTGTGGGAGTTACATCGGCTCCACCTTCATCAGGTTTCTGATCAGCACGATCAGTAAGCCTCCCTGCACTGACATACGCCTAATGCCTCAACAAGTTAGGGAGCAGTGCTGGCCCCTACGGATGCATACAACTGCACTCGTGGCGACCTTGGCAACCAACGCTGCCTTTCTCTGTCCGCTTCAGGGACGTAATGGACCGTCTGGCGGAGGCGCTGCAGGGCTTTGACGGCGCCGAGGGCGACGGGGAAGGCAGCAGCGGCGTTGCTGCCGTGTGGTGCGGCGTGGACTATGTACGCATCGACGGAAGCCATGACAGCGCGGAACGACGGGACGCGGTGGCGCGGTTCCGGTGCGTCGTTGGCCGGATGTGTGCAAGCAGTGCAGTACGATGTCGCAGAGTTAGCACTCCTGGAGAGCATAGCCTAGCTCGGCAGTCCCTGCAGCAACCCCTTGCCCATGCGCCCCGTCTCCCGGCCCTCCGCGCAGCGACGACCCCTCCGTGCGCGTGGCCCTGCTGTCAATCACCGCCGCCGCCGTGGGGCTGGACTTCAGCGCAGCCTCTGCGGTGGTTTTCGTGGAGCTGCCGACAGAGGTAGGGGGTGGGTCGATGTCCTCTTGAGGTCTGCCTAGCTTACCATACTTCCCAGCTCTACCGATAAAGCGAACTGATGCCGGCCGAACCCGAACAACCCGTAACCTTTTGTGACGGGGGCGACATTTCACGAGAGCCCTGACTCGCCAGCTGAGCCAATTATTGATATACGGGGACGGATAGGACTCAGAGTGAGGTGCCAGGAACAAGCGGGACTGCAAGGGAAACACAGTCCGCTGTTGACTTGACAACAGCAACATAAGGCGAGGGCCGACGGTGAGGGCCAGGGCAAGCGGGCATGCGACAGCTGGCGGGAGGGCATCGCCTTGATTGTCGTGCACCACTGCTCAAGCCGTCCTGTATCTGCAACCCCTTCAAATGCAGGTGTCTCTGCTGCAGCAGGCTGAGGACCGTGCGCACCGCAAGGGCCAGGTGCACGACTGCGTCAACGTCTACTTTCTATGCGCCAAGGGCACCTGCGATGACAGGAGGTACATGGTTGCAATCGCCAGTGCTTGGGTCAAGTTCCACCACAGCAGGCGTGTGCGAGGGTATGAGCTATGCCTCCTTCCACACGCTTCGTTGTCGCATTCCCCACCACAGGTGGCAGAAGCTTAACGAGTCGCTGAGCGCAATCACTCAGGTGCACGACGGGGCAGAGGGCACCACGGCAGGAGGGCATGGAGTTGCGGCGGGGCCCGGAGCCGAGGGCGCCAGCGGGGAGAGCGTGCCCGCCATGGATGCGGGCCGTCTCCGCGGTCTGGCAGTGGACGCCGTGGTGGACCTGGAGGAGATGGAGCCGCTGGGGGAGCTGCCCCGCCTGCGGGCCGGGCCGCTGCAGCCCAGAGGCCCGCAATCCCGGGCCCAGGGGCATGGACGGACGCAGCTGGAGGCGCAGCAGGAGCAGGGCGGTTGCACGTCTGGTGAGGCCCCACAGCAGCTGCTAGGAGGCAGCGAGCCTGAGCGGGTGGGTGGGGCTGTCTCGGGTGCCGGGGTTGGGGTGACGGAGACGGCGGCCGCGGGGAGCGGGACACGGGTGGTGCAGCCGATTGGTGTCGGCGTGGCACATCAGGAGCCAACGCCCCAGCCGGGAGTGCTGTGCTTGCAGCAGGAGCCGCGGTCCGTGCAGAAGGGAGCACACGGTCAACAGCTCGAGGGGGGCCACAGCCGGGCAACAGATCACCGTTTACGTGCCTGCTACGTACCACAAGCGGCCAACTGCCAAGCTGGGATCCCCAACGCTGGCGCCGATAGCGGCAGGTCCGCCGGCGGGTGTGACGGTAGCGGCGCCAGCAGTGGTGCTGGAGCGCGGAACAACCTTGCTGCCTGCGGCATGGTTGGTGTTGAGGTCATCGACCTATCGTGTGAACCCTCGCAGCCGGACTCACAGCAGCAACAGCAGCAGCAGTGCTTTGTAGATGGTGAAGTCGGCCCCATGAAACCAGCTGGCAATCAGAGTGCTTCAGGGCGCCTGATAGCTGCCCAGCTGATGTCCCGGCCGCACTTTGGGGCCGTGCCCCCGGGCCTGACGACCACGCAGGCCGGCGGGACGCCCAGCCGCGCCGCCTTGCTGCAGACGCTGCCGCCGTCCACCACATGTTACTTTGAGGTGCGTACCGTACGCTGGCTTTACTCCGCGTTTGCGAGGGCTGGTGTTGGAGGCTACACAGTAACCCTGCTGTATCGGCAAGGTGCTGACGCACTGGAGAAGTACTATGAAGGTTACACCACTGGAACCTGCCACAACATAGTTCACGTGTGCCATGTGCAACAGTGCTTTTGGCATGCCATGACAACTCTTTGCCGCAGGTCAGCGCGCACACTGGCCGCGTTCACCTCCATTTGGCGCCCGACGGCAGCCGGCCCGCGGGCCTGTCTCTGCCGCTGGAGCTGCTGCTGGTGGGCACGCAGCGCAGCGGCCTGCTCAAGGGGCTACTGCAGCAGCACGCCGACAGGTGCGGCTGCACGGCCAAGCTGACGCGGAGATTCTGTGCAAGTGCAGGAGGAGTCGCAGGCATTATGGCATTAGCGACAACAAGCCAGTAGCCTTCGCTTAGGTGGCCAGCCCCTTTTGACCGTGTGCCGAACGCCATCGGTCTGCAGGTGGACGGCCTTGAGGACGGCCCAGGGCGAGAGGGGGGACGAAGCAGCAAAGGCTGATGTCCTTGGAGGGACAGGCGACAGCGGCTCAGACGCTGCGCTACCGCATGGGGAGCAACGAGCGGCGCTGGGGCCAACCATGCTCCTTGGGGAAGGCCAACCTCACGGCGACGGCAACGTTTCCGTAGCCGCGACCGCAGCTTGTGGTCCTTGCGGCCGCAGCCCTGGGGCACCGCTGTCTTTCGTGGGGCCGCTGGGGCTGGTGGCGCTGGTGCCGGAGGTCACCCCTCGTGCGCTAGCAGAGGGCGTGGCGGAGGCGGAGGCGTTTGCGCGGGACTGGGCCGAGCTTCGCGCCGTATCGCGCAACAGGTCGGGGCGCGGATATCCATGGTGCAAGCAAAGTGACAGTACGCATGGCTGTGTACGTCGCTGCACACAGTTTCGTTTCGGAGTTCTGATATGCTGGCAAGGAAGCAGCACATGCGTCAGGGAGGGCACAGGCGCAACGGGGGGCCCAATGCGTGTGCAGTGCACATGTCAGTGACGCTTCGGCACCTAAGTGCAACGCTGGTGCACCCCTGACAGGCTGTACGGCAATGTGTTGGAGCGCTACTTCCAGGACGCGCTAGATGCAGTGACGGCGGAGGCAGTGGCGGCGGGGGCGTACGGCAGCGGCACGGCGCGCTACGTGCAGGACGCACCTCTGCGGCTGCCCGAGGGTGCCACGCTACGGCCTGTCCTGGTGGGCCGCAGAGGAATGGCGGGATGTGTGCGGGAACGCTGTGCCTGGCACACAGTGCTAGTACAGCGTGCTTTCGACGTTGACACCTATCAAAAGAGCTGAATGGTACCGTATCACATACCGCAGGTCCGAACCGTCAACCCGTACCAACAACGGCGGGGCCCCGAGGAAGGCGCGGACGGTGACGGGGACGGAGGCGCCCCTGCCGGCTGGCGCACACACCAACAAGCATTCGCTGCTGACGGCGCTCGGCTGTGCTTGTGCTGCTCAAAGCCTGTGCCGGACTGCAGGTGAGTAGGGGCATGAGCACATTGGGCCTGCGCCAAGCTTTGTCCTTCCTTACGTGTGCAAGGTGCCTCCTCTCCCTGCCCCGCCCCAGCCTGCCGCCCGAGGCCCCCCTTGATACCACCGACTACCTCTTCTGCACTCCCGCCTGCGAGACGCGCTACTATCTCAAGGTGTGCTTTGGTCGTGACGCCAGTAACAAGGCCAAGCCCGCACTATACCATACAGCAAAACCTCTGTGGTGCGTGACGGGGCCTGCCGGCGTTCCTTCAAGCCGGTCCAGCCACTGAAGGTTGCGGGCTGGTTTCTCTGGGGGTTCGCTGTTACCCTAACCCCTCGCGTGGCTCCTCACCGGCCGCAGGCGAGCGGCAGCGCGCTGCGCCGCATGCTGGCCCGCCTTGAGCACGGCGTGTGCGTCACGTGTGGCCTAGACTGCGCCAACCTGGTGCGGCAACTGCAGGTGCGCCTGGCTTGGTTATAGGGTCACGGACACAGGGGCGTGGACACGTGGTTGCACGACGGAGTGCGTGCGGGATGCTGCACAGGTTGCACCCCAAGCTCGGACTTTGATGAGGCCTGCCATGCACCAGGCAAGCCCATTGGCCCTGTATGTCAGGGAATCTCATGCGCGCAGACGAGCTGGAGTCAACCTCGAATGCAAAGCTGCTGCAAGCATCTGCCCCCGCGCTCTCCTTCAATTGTTGTTAGTTGCGTTGGGTGGTTACCTCCCCCGCCGGCCCCCGCCCGCCCAGGCGATCCGTTGCTCCTCGCGCGATTACCTGGCCAAGCGCCGCGCCGTGGCCGAGCGCCTGGCCCCCCGCCTGTGCCGCCACGGCTATACGGCGCTTCTGGAGCGGCTGCTCCGCACCGCCACGGAGGGCCACGCGTGGCAGGCGGACCACATCGTGCCTGTGTACGCAGGAGGCGGCATGTGCGACATCGACAACATGAGGACGCTGTGCGTGGCGTGCCATGCGGGTGAGCAAGGGGGGAATGGACTGATGTACTGTAGCGGAGTGCTCCTGCCTTGATCCCGCGGAAATCCTGTAATGAGGTGGATGCATACCTCACAATGGGGCCACAGCATTCTGGAAGACGGTATACCGTTGCTGCCTGTTGGCTATGCATGTACCAACCTACTTCTGCCCTCGCCCGTAGACGTGACCAAGGCGCAATGCAGGCAACGGGCTGCGGACAGGGCGCAGCGGAAGATGGGCGCACGGGACATCCGCAGCTTCTGGGGCGGCGCCGGCGGTGGCGACACTCTGGCTACCCAAGGTGCGTGGCTTTATGGGCCGTGTAGGCGGTAGCTGCACGTGTGAACGCGCTTCGGCCCGGCGTGCTCAATACGGGTTCACACCCTCGCAAACCTGTGCAAAATGCCACGTACTCTCCACTTGGTGCTCCCCGATATTCTGTAGGCAATCCAACGCACGCATCGGAGGGCGGCCGCAAGCGTCGAGCAGACGGACAAGCAGCACCCCCGGCCGCTCCGCAGCCCAGCAAAGCCCGGCGCGTTGTTACGCGCGGCCCAGCGTACCTTGACTCTGACGCCGATGCTGACAGCCCAGCCGGCACTCCGCTGCTTGCACCGGCACCATGCGCCCGGTCCCGGATCACCACCAACGGTCCGGCGCAGACCGACGAGCACAAGCCGCACCTGCAGACGTGCGTGCAGGCCGAGGCCGCAGCGGGAAAGCCCCCTCGGCCAAGCACCGCTGGCAGAAGGCCGAGTGATCAGAAGGCGGCAGCATCCGGCGGGAGTGCAGCGGAAGCGAGGGCGGATGTTTGCGGCGCCGTGGGGAAGGGGGAGCAGGAGTCGAGTGAGGCTATCGCTTTCATCGTGGTGGACCTAGCATGCGAAGAGGCGCAGGCATTGCCGCAGGGCAGCTGCAGGGCCACGGGCGCCAGGACGCCATTTATCCCTGGCCCCGAGGTGCTTGGACACGCACCCAACGGGAGCATTACAGGCCCACTAAATCAAGAGCGCAACACGGCGCCCGCTGTGCCAGGCGCTGGTGCTTCTGCTGGAGGCGCGCCAGATGCACAGGGCGCTGCCTTCTGCGACCTGCTGGCGGTCCGCCAACCGGGGGACTGGGCCGACCGCCTTCGCCGCCGCGTGCACAGCCGTGGGCCGTGGCCCGCGGGTGAGCCCTCGGAAGCCAACCTTTGCGGCCGGGGCAGCCAGGTTGGCGTCACGAACGAAGCCGCAACCATAGGCGGTGTCACCCTGGGCACTCAGTGCCAGGCGGATGCTCAGGGCCTCGTGCAGATGGGGATGGGGGAGGCTGCGTTTGAAGGAGCTGGTGGGCAGCAGGAGGCAGGCGTGGGTGGGGCAAAGAGTCCGAAGGCAAAGCAAGAGATTGGGCAGGGCCAGCCAGGGGGTACGCCGGAACAGTCAGGGGCTATGTGGCCACAACAGGAGCCGGCGGGGCCTCATGTCCAGCCCGAAAGCAGGGTTGGCGGCCGTCTGGCCCTCAAAAAGCGCAAGTTGTAGGCCAGCGTGCGTGCGCCCTCTGGGTGTCATTTACCAGGGCCCAAAGGGGCTTCGCAAGAAAGAGAGAGAAGGGTAGAAGTGCACCATATGGTGCAGGGGAGCTCCCCTGGTTTGGTGTGTGTTGTTACGGTACCTTATGCTGTTCTTGGCCGCAAGTGCGCACGAGGCAGAGGCGGTACGGTAATGAACCACAAGCGTTTTTTTCCTGCGCGTACCCAAGATACCTGCACATTGCGGGCGACTTCGGGCCTTGTTGCCTTTGCACAACAACTTTCTGCCGTTGTCCATATGCTGGCACTGACAGAGCTACAGAGCAACTCAAGGCTATAATGCATGCAGGCGCTCGGCCCTGCTCTGCCCTTTTCGGAAGATCGGAACTTTGGAGTGGACAGCAAACCTGAAGCAGGGAGTTATTTTTCCGTACGGCAAGTGTGGACGGGACGGGGCCCTGGCAAAGAAGCCAGACTTTACAGGCATACGTCGTGCATCTACATCAATGCTGCTGCTGGCCGGAGCTTGGGGCGTCACAGGAGGCGGTTCCTGAGCTATGCGGCCCAGCGTAACGCCAAATGAACAGCCAGCAGCGGGGAGGGGGAGCCCTGAGCAGTACAGGAGAAGCTGTATGTGCCGCCCATGCGAGACCCCCATGCGAGACCGGTCTCGCATGGGGGTCTCGCATGGGCGGCACATACATGATGTCACTGTTGATCAGCAATCACGATAGAGGCTGCTGTGCATTCACATTTGACACCCCTTCAAGACACGCGTGGTGTACGGTATCAGAAGGGGTGGTGCATCACAACCGCAGCTGACCTAGGTGGTGCCGCTGGCTCTCTGTAGACGGGTGCCCTCCATGCGCTGTTAAGAGGCCTATCCTATTTTCCTAATCATGTAAGCGAATTCATGGAATGCGCAGTAAATAAAGAACTGCAAGCATATGCCATTCTACGGAAGTGAGCGCATGCAGGCTATCACTGCAGGCACGACTGCAGCGTGCAGGCACGGCAGGTGCTCCAGCAGGTGGCAAGCTGTCTGGCCTGCCGCTGCACAACTGGCGCGTGTGTCTGCGTGAGATGGTTTCCTTGTGAATTTGTGATAAATGAAAGATGCAGTATACATTGTATGTGTTCCTGCTGGACCAACTTGCGACTCCACTGCCTTGACGTTACTGCACCGGCATCAGCTTTGCGGCCTTTGTGTAAAATACAATGGAAGCACTTGTTCAACGTCCATGCCTTGTTTCTTACAACCTAGAGCTCATGTGTCGTATCTTCCGACCCCGCCACGCGCCGGACTGTCTGTCCTGCTAACACAGGCACATAATTGCAGTACTTGTGAACCGTCTTTTCTGCAAGACTGCAACTGCTTTTAGCAATTGTAGAATTTTGCATGGCTAGCAAGATGGCCGAGGCAAGGACACCTGCCCTGGCACTGCACGCGAGCGCTCATTAGCAGACTCGGTGCTCTGTGACTCTGCCAGGCGACAGAAACTGTACATAGAATGGAGGGCGATGAGCATGGCTATGGTGGATCACGCAAAGCTGGCAAAAGTGCCGCGAACAAAGCTAAGTCCGGGTTGCTGTCTGTGCTCCGTAATAGCACCAAATTGCAGCCAGGCCAGCGGAAATCATCAGCAAGCTACACCTGGGCTGGGAATGAAGAGACAGGAACATGGCTATCGGAAGACCACGCTGAAGAAGTTGACCTGGAGGCCACAACCTTTTATGACGACCCGTCATCTGCGAACAGTGGAGGACATGGTGGCGGAGAGACTCCTCCGCACAGCAAGCGGAGAGCGGGCAGCGTGACATCGCGCGACAGCCCTCGCCACCGCACTGCAGGCCGCGCTAGTTCTATCCTCCAGAAGTCTTCTCCCAATACTTTATCGAGCGCCGCTGCCTCGGAGGCTGCCCGGCGACAAGCGGGCAGGGGAGAGTGGTAAGGCAAACGGCCTTCGCTGGAACATACAGCGGTTAAGGCGTTGCGTGGCGCCAGGCGCTAATTTGCATTCGCTATGCGCCCAGGACTCCTGCGGAAGAGGCAATCCTGGCGATTAAGCACTGCGAGCTTGGCAACAAGTGGACAGCCATCGCGTCGTTCCTTGTGGGGCGAACAGGTAAGCTGCGTTCCGTGACCGGGGACTGGACTCCGCTACTATATATCGACTTTGTGACCCCAAGGCATCGGCGGGCGGCCTTATGCCACGCAGCTTGCCCTCGTCAGCCACGCACAGCAAATACCTGGTGGCTTTGTACCCCTTGTCCTACCTGTCTCCCTGATAGTACGCCATCAGCATTTTGCACCATGCTAACGCCGGGGTTGGGTACGTACCCCTGCGCCGCTGCACACGGCAACGCTGTGTGCTTTTCGCGCCTGCTTGGCGTGCTCGTGTCTCGGCACCTTGCAGTGTATGTCAGTAACGCCAGGCCCTGGCCTCAGGGGTTTTGCACTTCTTACGTCCCCTTCCCTAAGTGTGTCATCCTGGCCTCCAACCCGTAGACAACGATGTCAAGAACATATGGCACAGCACGTTGCGCTCCAAGAACATGGAGCGCCGTTCCTTCCTGCGTACGTACGCACGCGCGGTGAAGGACTGCGCCGGTGACTCGGAAGCGCGGCGGGCTGCCTACGAGATGGCGCAGCAGCTGTGTGGCCAGCCGGCCGGGGCAGCGGACGTCGAGGCCCTGCTCGCGCAGGCGGGGCAGGGGAACGCAGAGGGCGGACGGCAGCCGCAGTTGCAGCAGCAGCAGCAGCAGCACGGCGGCAGCCGGGGGTCGGGGCTGGTGGGTGAGGCTTTGGGGCACAGCGGCGAGGTTGGCATCGTGGGTGAGGAGGGGCAGCACGTGCTGGGCGGCACCACCGTGCGCAACCGGCCGACGGGGTCGACTGAAGAGACAGCTCTTGACAGCGCAGGGGGCCCTGGCTCGCGCGGCTGCAGTGCCAACAGCGGCATGGCGCCGACTGGGGAGCAGGTTGCCTTGGGCGGTGGTATGGGGGGCGGTAGAGGCATGATGTCAGGCGGCGCCCCACGGCTTGCCGGCTTCCTGCGACAGCCGCAGCATCAACAGGCGCCGCCGCAGCAGCAACACCGGCTCATGCAGGGGACTGTGCTTGACGGCGCTGCGGGAGGAAGCACGGGTCTGCCGACTTCCGGGCATAACCCCCACACGTTCAACGCGCCTCCTCCCAATCAGCAGCCCTACAACACAGGCCTGCCGCTCAGCGGCTACAACAGCCCTGTACAGACTGCACAGCCGGGCCTGCAGGGGCGCGGTTTGCCGGCAGACGGCGCTGAGGGCGGGCTGTTTGGCTACCTGGGGCGTGCTCCCCTTAGTACCAGCAGCACGCTCTCGTCCCTACCCCAGTCGCGCACCAGCGAGTTTGTCGACAGCGGCTGCATTCAGCGTTTCTCCGCGCTGCAGCTAGCTGACCAACAGCGCCAGCAGCAGCAGCAACAACAGCAGTTCCAGCAGCAACAGCAGGAGATGCACCGGCAGCTGGGTGACCACGTGCTGATGCAGCAGCGGCCGCTCAGCCCGCTGCACGGCGTGCAGCTTCAACCCCCGGTGGCGCCGGTGCCCGGCAGTGGGCATAACTCCTCAGCAAGTGCGCATCCCCTTCACCCTCAGCACAGCGGTGGCAGCGGATATGTGCTGCAAGTGGAGGCTGCTGCTGCCCCTGCGCCGGCCCCAGACATGCGGCAGCAGGCGTCGCATGTGCAGCCGAACGTGTCTGCCATGCCGTCCGTTAACGGCTTGGGCAGCTTGCCTGTCGAAGGGGCGGGGCAGCACATTCTCAGCCTCAGCATGGCCATGGGCTCCACGGGCGGCTCCAGGAGGGAGGAGCAGAGCATGCTCCTGGCCCTCTTGGCGGGCCCCATGCGAACGTCAGGGCCCGGCAACGAGCGGGACGGCGACGATCGGCCCATTCTGAGCGAGCACATGAGCAGCATGGAGGTCACCATGCGCGGCCTGCTGCCCGACAGCGTGGGCGTGGACGAACTGCTGGGGCTGGAGCTGGGCGCGGTGGACGGCGACCCGGACGCAGACCATTTTGGAACGCTGGACCTGCCGCTGCTCCTGCAGGGCAGCGCCGCGCCCGGGACGGCAGCATCAGGGCTGCCGTTGCCTGGGCAGCGATTGGGGGCCACGCAGGGGCCGAGTGAGCAAGCAGCGCCGACCAATAGCGGCGCACTAGGAGACGGAGGAGTTGCTGGCGTTAAGCCGCCGGCTCAGGCGCCGGATGTGCTGGATATGGCGCGAAGCGTGCAGGAGAAGCAGCACCGGGTAAGGTTTCGTGTTTTGCGGCAAGATTGGTTGGAATGGTGTCGATGCGATGGCGAGGGCAGTTACATCCTGTAGTGACGGTTGTTAGGTATGCAGTCTTTCTGTGTAACTGTCTTGTGCTGCACTTCAACAACATGTCTCAATGCCGGTGGCCTTGAATTCCTTGCAGTTCGTGGCATCTGCAGTGTCGGAAAGGCAGGCTGCTTTTCCTCATGTCTCACAAGATCAAAGCGGGCGGCGCACGGGGTCTCTGCAGCTGCCCGCCGGCGGGGACGCGCCCCTTCCTCCGTACAACGTCACGCAGCATAGCTTACCACCCACCGGGCGCCAGGACATGCGGCCCTCCCACGGCTCCGCGCCGGGAGCCCCCGAGGGCGACATGTTGGACCAGCTACTGGCCGACTTGGACCGAGAGCCTGTGCCGGGGCCGCGCCTGGGCCTGGGCCTGGGCCTGGGCGCCGGGAGCGGCGTGGGCCCCCTGATATCGGGGAAGGACGGCAACAGCAGCGGGCTGGGCATGGGCGTGGGGATGGGCATGGGCATGGGCAGCAACTTCCGCCAGCAGCAGCAGCAAGTACTACCGCCGCAACCGGACTTTTCAATGACCCTGGGCCTGAGGAAGAACGCATCAGGTGCGTTGAGCCCAAGGGGTTGGGGCATGCGCAGAGGAGGGGTTGCGTACCTCGCGACGTTGCATGCCACTGTTCTTTTCATCTCATGGACGTGGCGTTATGCGATAACTACCCGGTACCATCTGAACAGTGCAACCCCTATTTGCCCTCTTGCCCGGTTACCCTGAGAACAGCCACAGGCATGCTGCACGCCAGCCAGCAGCATCTGCTGGGGCAGGAGCTCAGCTTGCCGCAGAAGCTGGGCTTCCGCAGCAGTACCATGCCTTACGTGGCGTCCGCGGTGGGAAGCCTCTCGACCGCACGCCCCAGCATCAGCAACTACCATACAGGCAATGGAGGCTTGGGTGGGGCTGGAGAGGGGTCCGTGCTGTCCGGCGGGAATGCACGCACCCTGCTGCCACATGGTGGAACGCAGCTTCACCATCAGGCGGGTATGCTTCATACGCAGCAACACTTCGCGACCGCGGGCATGCCCCTCCAGCAGCAGCAAAGCTGGGGTGGTGGTGCCGGCCTCGGGCTTGCCGGCGGAGGGATAACGCGCATGTCCGGATTACTCGACAGCTCCCAGGGCTACAACGGCCACAACCGACCCCAGAGCACGCCCAGCGACTTTTTGGCGGCATCCGCATTGGCGGCCGGGAACGGACGACCGCTGCAACACCGAAATGTGCAGGCGCAGGCGGGCCTGGGGGCGCTGCAGTCCGCGGTGGGGCTTCACTCGCCAGGGGGGTTGCAGGGCCAGGGCGCAGGCGCACTCGGCATGGGCGGTTACGGTGTGCGCAGCAGACTCGTTGGCGGCCCGTTGGTCCAGATGCAGGCTAGCCAGCCGCCTCCTCTGGCGGTGGACGTTGTGACCATGGGCCTGGACGACGCTGACCTCAGCGCCTTTCTCATGGGCGAGGATAGGCGGCGCAGCAGCGCATTGGGCAGTGCGGCTGCAACAGTTCCTGCGGTGACTGGCCCACCGAGCAGCGGCGATGGCGGTGGCCCCGGCGGTCGCAGCGGCGGGCTCCTTGGTACTGTGTGTCCGGGTGGTGCAGGCAACGCAGCGGCGGGCCATGTGGTGCAAACCGGTGCGAACAACCATTGAGGTTTGTGCCTAGCAGGCTGGTAGCAGGAGGCAGCGCCCACAGTGTGATCGCAGATGCGGGCATGGAGCGCTTGCTGCAGCGGGGGGCATAAGGCACGTGTGGCTGCCTGGGCTGGTCCCCAGGCCGCGCTGGTTGCATTGGCACCTGGCACCGAAACGTAGGTGTGCCAACACCCGTGCAGGGGACCACGTCCTGGTGCTAATCTGGGTGGGGCTTGAAGGGCTGAGTGGGACGGTGCATTCATTGGATTAGGTTTGGAGGCAAGCACGAGCACTAGCATAGATTGAGGTGTGCAGGTATGCATGCCTGTGGCAGGACAGTGGCCCCAGATAGGTCCTCCTTGAGGATGCACGGAAGCGTAGGGTTGCCAACACTCCGGTCGCTTAGGGACCTAAACCTGCATGTGGGCGGCAAACACTCTGCATTTAGCTGTTCATGTGCAGCTGTCGGATTCGTGTTGTGCATGCGGCACTCAAGGGCTGCTCTACACTGTTGGACGTTTGCTAGCTAGCAAGTCGCGTGTGGGTCTGTGTAGGGGAACCTTGCCAGTTCCGGCAGTGAAGTGCATGAGACTGTACGGTAGGACTGAACCTCATTCTTCACCCAGGTGTGGTGTGAGCGAGGTGCGAAACCTGCTTTGGCGGCCTGCAGCCTGCCTGCGCTGCAGCCTCTCGGCAGAGTACTTAAATGGATGCTTCGCAATCAGACTGCTTGCTGGGCAAATTATTGCATTGCTGCGACGACTGCGTCGACGTACCTTTGTGATCCCACGGTTTACTAGTCGGCTTGAGGCTTACCATGTGGGCAGGCCTGACACTGAGTCAGCTGCACATGGGCAGGGTTGGCCACTGATATGCTTGCATGCACGTGCGTTGTGGTGCTCATTATGTGCACTTTTCCTGTCGCGCAACATGATTGTACATGCCGGGATGGTACTGTTGTTCGAGGATCCGTGTCTTTTGTCTACCGATCGCTAGGCATGCGCTGCCATAGCTAGGCCTGGCGCCCCCGTCCAGCGCTGACACCCTGCAGCTGGGCCCATGGGTAGGCAGGTGTTGGCTGCCTGCCATGCGTACGTTAGTGGGAGCATATCACTGAGGGCCGCTGCGTATGCGACCCGTTGCACGATCTGCATACTGTGTTAGCCAGCGACTCGACCTTAGCTGGTATGCCCATGGCGCACTGCAACTACCTGGAACGTCAGCGCTGTTTTGTGACACTGGTATTCATATGGGACCGGGAACGCAACTGCTGCATTGCAGGGTATGCTGGGCGAGTCTGTCTTGCTAATGTGCGTGGGTGCGTGGCCAAGAATCAGTAGTATGACCGTAAATCAGAAATGAGCTTACGCTCTAAGCGGCGACGTACCAAGTGGACCAGGAACCGCGCGGTCAGGGTGCAGCTTGTCCTTCCAGGGGTCCCCCGGTCCTGCTCACATGCGTTTCATGTACTAATTGTAACGGTTTTTGGCCATGCATCCCCTCCAAGGACAAAAAAGCTTTCCTCTCGCCCTTACACTGTATGCGCGTCCTCCCAGGTTGCTGCATTCTACTACGCACGTAAACCGGTCGCGGACAGCAGCTGGGTCTCCATGCGCATGTCGGCAACCTCTTGTCTATCCTTGAGCCACCGGCGCTGCTGACGCCATTCGTCAGTCCTCCAGCTGAAGGCCAGCGATTCACCCCGCCCGCATCCTAGCAGCCTAGAATGGCAGCTCGGGGCAGCCGGTGGGGTCGATCTTGCCGAGGCCCATCATCTGGTTTCGGAGGTCGCGCACGTAATCCTGCAATGCAGCGGATGCAGGCGCCCATGTGACGAAAGCTGCTTGCAAACAGGAACCAGGGGGGGAGGGGCGCAGAAGGGTTGCAATCGCTCGTGATACCCACCATAGAAAAGAGCTTCCCGAGTCCGTGGTGGAACTGGTGGTACCGCTCGGCGCGGTAAAAGGGCAGCTTGTCGGAGTCCACCACCCACACCACGTTGAGCAGGTCGCCCTGGAGAGTGCGGGGGAAGGCCGACGCATGGCCCGTGAGGATTTGGGCTAGAACAGCGCCGTACTGATCAACCCCTATGATACCAGCCTCAACACAATCGCCTACTGTGGCCGCCCGGTGGCCTCTTCAGCCGGACGCCACTAGCACGTTGCTCCAGGTGCAAGACACCAGGCCAGTGAACCACGCACCTCTGTAGGCCTGCCGCGCTGCATGTCGTTTCCGCGCCCTTCCCGCAGCTCCATGCCGTACTTGTTGGCCTCCTGCGCCACAGAGACCGCGCGAGGAGGCGGCAGCCAGCCGTGTGGGAACAGCGCAGGGTGTCAGGTGAGCCCCGCAGTGCGCCACGGTCCTGTAACACGCCTTCCGTCAAGCCAACGTAGCATGGAGTAACTGTTCGACCACAAGTCACAGTTCTGTGTGTAAACATGTGCAACGAACACCCACCTGGATGATTGGGAACAGGGGGGAGTTGACGCCGCCCGGGATACCGATGACGTTGCGGTACGCGGGGCCCTGATCCTGGGGGTCCTGCGCACACATTCCAAGGGCACATGGCAGCTGGCGCTCATGCAACAGGGGGATCCACCCCGAAGGACTGGCGCTTCTGGCGATATCTTGGGGCGCACCCTGCGGCCTAGCCTGGTGCCTGGTCCTCCGTTGCTCAGGCCCTTGCCGGCAATCTGCCCCTTCCCTTTCCCTTCACCGCGAGCCCACCAGCCTGTCCATAGTGCCGTCGATCAGCGGCGTGAACTGCTCGAAGTAGCGTGCCGCGAAGGCGCGCATCTCCCGCTCCGCCGCCGCCTGGTCCCCCGCCGTGATGCCCAGCCGCACCACCTCCGCGTGCCCCAGCGCCTCGTACTGTGTCTGCGCGGCGCGGGTGTGGGTTGGTCATCAGCATGACGGCCCAGAGGAAGGGCACGTGTTCGACGGGCACATCCGGACATGCAGTGCACGCTCTCTCAGCTGCATCAATCGAGGTGTCCTTGCTGTGGTGCAAACACTAGATGGCCCGTTGTACACATTCAAGGGGCCGCGCGACATACTTGGGGACGAGCCGCAAGAGGCTTAAAAGAGAATGTTGCCCGTTGGTGCCTGTGGACACCGTTGCAGCTTGAATGCACCACCCCAGCACCTACCCGCGGGTCGGCGTAGTAGTAGCACACCTTCCCGTCCGGCCCCACGCGGGTGCCCGCCGCGTAGCCCACAAGCGCCGTGAGCTGCTCGGGGCTGCGACCCAGCTGCCCGCTCTCCACTTCCACAAAGTCCTTTTGGCGGCCCCAGAAGCAGCCATTGCTGCGCAGGGCGGCGGTGCAGGACCAGCACTCTGCCACTGTATGCAAGCAACTACAGCTCTGTTGCGCAGCTGAAGCGTTGCGTACACAAGACACTAGTGCCAAGTAGCGTAGGAAGGCATGCAGGGAAGTGCTGCACTTAGTGGCCGCCTACGACCGGACCCATTTGAGTTAGCCTCCCGCGCCGCCAAGATGTGGCCGTGGTAGCAAGCTCCCGACCACCGGCAAACAGCTGATCCTGCCTTACCCGAAGTATATCCTGCAGGACGAAGGCACCAGATGGCAGTCTACCATTGGAGAAACAAGCTTGGGTCGCGCGTGCCTCGCAAGGTCCGGCAGTAGTGGCATGTGCGGGTTCGTTACTGTGAGCAGTACAACTCGTCACATGCACAGAGCAGCCCAGTTACCGACGGTGCTGCGGCCGTCAGCATTACAAGGCATGCATGCTGTATCGAGGAGCAAGTGTTGCAGCCCAGAATGCGGCAACAGGCACCTACGTTTGCATGGACGCTGCATCATTAGCCGCACCGCTGCTGCCGGCCGCTGCCCCAACCCCCGGGGCCGTCACCGCCGCTGGGCTGGCAGCCCCCTGCATGGCCTGCCGCATTACTGCCCCGTCCGCTGCAAGCACTGGTCCCGTCAGCGTGGAAACAGGGGCAAGCTGCAGCAGCAAGGCCGCTGTGGGCCACGGAACATCAGTTTCATGTACGGGTAGTCAGACGGGGTCAAAGGCTTCATGACATGTAGTGGGCCACATGTTCGCAAGGACACCATACGCAAGTTTACCTGCCAGGGACGCCCCAGCAGCTGCTGCCCTTGCGACTCCATGCACCTGGCCCGGTCTCAGTCCCCGTTGCGCAGGTGCGTGCGTTACTGCTGCCCTGCAGCACATCCGGGGCAGCGAAGGGAGTATGCAACAATGCATGTCGGAACGCTGAATGAAGTGCAAGCGGCGCATTCAGGAACTACCCGGGCGGCTCCCGGGTATGATGAACGCAGGCGGCTTTGTCAACCACACGACCCCTCCCTGGTGCGACCCCTCAACCGAACCGAACCTGGTGCTCGATGCCATCATCTCTGGCCTTGGGCATAGTTTCGTCCTCCTATGCCACCTGGGTCTGGCGTGCAGGGGTGTTGCAGGACACCCGACGGGTGCTGACAGGCCGCGATGAGGGTGCAGAAGAGAACTGCTGGGCATCATTAGACTCAAGCAAGCTCACGCGTCGAATGTGGATTGGTCTTGCACAGGAGTGTTGTCCTCTCACCACTGCGTACAGAATGCGCTAGGTGTTCATGATGAGCCGTGTGCGGACCGTCATTGCGCGTCGTACTGCTCAACCCCAGGAAGACCACTGTAACCGCTGCCCAGTGTTGTCGATTGGTACCAGTCTAACAGGGGCGACGGCCTTTCAGGCCGAGCGCTTCGCGCGCAAGCCCCGGTCCACGCAAAATGGCAGTGTTCAGTGCGCAGGCGTAGCTTGCAAAGGCACTGGCGTTGAATTAGCAGCATCTTAGCAGCATCGAATGGCTAGCAAGATTAGCTTAGGTCAGGGTTTATCAGCATCTAGCGAGAGCGAGGACGTCTTCAACATAGACGACGTGGAGGACGGCGGAAATCAGGCGCAATACATATCAACCAGTCATGCACAGGTGAGTTGCGATTAAGTTCCCTGGGTCCAGCGGATGTCGCTGCTGCATACTTGCCAGCAGACTTGCCAGGGGGGCCATGTTGTATCTTGAGCTGCCATAGCCTGCGCCCACACCGCGCATCGCATTGCAGGTCAAGCCCAATTCTCGAGCTGTTAAAACTTCTCATGCGTGGAGTGGCGTTCCGAGCTCGCGCTCCGTAGCCGCATTCGGGGCTGCGAGTCTTGCGGTTCAACTGAAGGCAAGATGATCTGTCATGCTGTTCCGCCGACTTCGATTGCGCCAATGTGCATGGGTGTACCTGAGGGCATCGCTCATGGCGATGTTTGTGCTTGTTGCTCCCCCCTCTCTGCTGCTTGGGTATGCTGCCGTCGCCTAGCACGACTGCGCGCCCGGAAGACCTCGTAATCACTGGTACTTACGCAACGGATGCACGGTACGTCATCGAGCTTCGTTTATGTTGCCTTCGTCACTTGCAGGTGATGCAGGCGCTGTCCACCTGCCCGCCGCGTCAATCCGCCGCACAGCTAGTTACAGCCCTTCGGCACAGCGGATTGGATGCCAGGTTGGTCGCCCCCAAAGCGCGGTCAGGAGGAGAGCCTTATGCAGTTGCAACATTAGGGGCAGGCAGGGGTGACAACGCAGCCATCAAGGTGGCTGGCCGCAGCGTGGGTGCAGAGGTGTGGTGCAACGGCCAGCCGTACGCCGTGGTGCTGGGGCAGCTGGCGGGCTGCGCGCACGGCGGAGAGCAGCGCCTCGAGCAGCAGGAGGAAATCGCCGGTGTCCTGGACGATGACTCGCTGGTGGTGGAGCCGGCATTGCAGGAAATATTTGCCACACCGCTTGCGACGGCTGCTTACACGTCGGCTGTATCACGCCTGCCCCAGGTGGGCAGTGTCCGTTTCGGTGCAGTAAGAGGGAGCACTGCTTGGACCAGTTGTCTTAGCTTGCCGTATGTGCTTTGCGGTAACCCAGTGTATTGTATGCCACGTCGGTAGAGCTGCGGTCGGCTGAGACGTTCCTCTGCTCGTTTGCGTGACGCTTGCACGTCCTTTTCTCCTCGTCGCTGCAGGTTTGGATTGGCCCCCGCGTGGCGCTGCAGCAGCTGGCGTGGGACGTGTGCGAACAGCTGCTGAAGAGCTGCCGGGCGCTGGGCCTGGACCTGCCGCCGTGGCGCTCGCACGCCGCCATGATGGCGCGATGGGACGCGCAGAATGCCTGCCAGGTTGGCCAGCAGGCGCAACAGCAGGAGGAGCCTGAGGCCCTGCCGTGTGGCTCCACGGCCCAGAAGCCAACCGCCAACCCGGCGGCTGTGGGGTCTGCAGCAGCTGTAGGGGGCCCTGCCGACCTGCTGCAGCGGGGCCCCCTTGGCGGCGGCAGTGATGGCGGCTGCCGTGTGTCAGAGTGCGGCAGCGAGGCGTGGAGCGACCTGGTGCGCGCCAGCAGCGTCAGCACGGTGTCTGAGTGCGGCAGCGCGCTGAGCAGGAGCAGCAGCCGTACCGTATGCACCGGACCTGCGGGTGACGTCTGCCACATACCCGCGGCATGCAGCCCAAAGCGCGCTGGCGTTGTGCCGTTGGAGCATGTGGCAGCCTCCCCGAGCTGCGCGCCCCAAGGCGGCCGGCTGGTGTCAAGCAGTGGCGCAGTCCTGGCTGGGCCGTGTGCCCATGGTGCAGGCGCAGTGCGGGCCGAGGAGCGCGCCTTGGTGGCGCTCGGGGCAGGCGGCCCCACCTGCCTGCCCGCGGACCTCCCTCCAAGGCAGCGGGGACAACACACTGCCTGCGAGACAGCGGCCCTACGTGGGGCCTTCCGAGATGAACAGCATGCGCACCCTGTCGTGTACGGCTTCGACGTGGGGCAGTAGCTCTACGAGCGCCCCGTCTCGAGGCGTAGCACACTAGCTAACCTAGCTAGCTAACCTGAGGAGCGGTTTGGTAGTGAGCGGGTACTGGGCTGTCCGGAGGGAACAATGGTGAGCGCTAGAGAATCAAGTGGCTGCACATATCCATGTGTGTGCACTAGGCAGAGGCGAGGAGTGGTGTTGCGGAGGCCGACGCTGCCATAAGGGCGGCCTGCTGTTTGCCTTTGAAACTTAAGGCTGAGAATCAGAGTGTCGTGTGCTCGGCGCGGTGCCACAGTAGCCTGGTTGTCACGCTGTGCGAGCACTACTGCACGCCTGGTCTGGGTCATGCAGGCATGATGCCGGCCAGAGGGCCACTTGCTGTGCGAATGCTGCTTTTCCCTGTCATTCGCCTATGATGATACATGCCCGGACCGATACATGTCTTCGTAGCATTGAGCTGATTGCCGCTTGGTGCTGTTTATCTGCTCTTCCTTTTGACACATGTACTGATCTATGACCCATCAGTACAGCGCGTGCGCCTTAATCTCGAAATCCACCCGTATTTACTGTGATCGCCACTTACCGTGTGGGGCTGTTGGGCTTCTGTATTTAAGGACGCCAGCGCTGTAGCCAGGTTACACCGTCATCACCCAGAGCATGCTGACTCGTTTCCATATGGCTTTCATTTACCCTTGCCGTGTAGAGGACTGGACGGTTTGATTTCGTGACTGGTGTTGGTTTACATCTTATTGTGCGCTTCTTCCGCGCGTGCTGAACGCTGGGGATGGACGATGGGCACGTTGGTGGCAAGGCGTTGCTTTTGTGTCAGGGTGCCGCGGGCAGCATTCAAATTAATTGGCTGTCGTGCTAATGGCACACCAATGGAGGTTTGGTAAGCCTGATGTAAAGGGGCTTAAGCGCTGCGGAGAGGGTGTGACATGCTGCCAGCTGCTGTCAGGGAAGGATCAAGGTGTGAGGTGCCGGACGATGTGTTGTAGCGACGGCATCCTGCTCACTGGGGGCTCCTCTATCTGATCCTGCGACGTGCTCGTCAAGCGCTGGTACCGATATCAGTCAGCGGGCTCCAGCAGGTTACCAGAGCCAGAACGAAAGGCGCCTCGGATGCACGTACATCGCCTGTATCGCGGCAAAGCACATTTCAGCAGCAGCAGCACCATAGGTGGTTGAAGCAAAACGGCTAGCGCCAAGCCTCGCATAGCAACTTGCTTTGTCACCCTGCAGCTTTTGTCACCCTGCACACAAGAGTCACATGCTACAAGGCACCCAAGAGGTCAGCACTGAAACCTGCGTCAGGACCTCGTAAGCGGTAAGCCGCGACGCTGACAGGGACTATGTTCTTAGGAATGGCGACAGCTGCACGTGCCGGCAGTCTTTACTGCCCCTGCCTGGGCGTGCTTCAGGCTTGCCAGTGTCGTTCCTACCTGCCTTGAAGCGCCAGAAAGCGGAACCTACTGCCAACATGCAAATATATCCAGCTTTGCATGGTAGAGGGGCGTGGCCAACTGGCCATCCCTGCCCAAGAACAAAGCTTCAAGAGCAGCGAAGTGGCTGCATTAGGTGACGGCGAGAGGCACACGCTAACCCGCGCGCTTGGGAACTGCAGCGTGTGTTATTTGCTAACTGTTGTTTGCAACAGACTGCACTGATTATGTGCCTTCCAGCGTTGCGCAAGGTCTCCACAGCGTTTCCTAGTTGCACACGTGGACAGCACATGATCATGCCGACCAGTCAGGTGGGCCGCGTAACAACCTGGATTGGGAACACGCTCTTGGAAGACTGTGACCGCGTGCGAGACGAAGATCAAAAGACATAAGCTTGAAGGAGGCAGTCTGACTATCACGCATAATGGAGTCCCTCATTGCGCATTAGTAGTTCAAAAGACCAAGTCGCAGGCAGGCCTGGAGGCAGGCCTGGAGGGCCACACCAACTGCCCACACGAGTTTCAAGCCCAGTAAGCGCGCTCTGTGCACCTCACGACACGAAGCCGTCATCGTTTGTGATCAGCTTCCGCCGACACGCAGCGAAACGGATGCACTGCCGCTGGCTCACCATGTTCCACTGTCACACCATGTTCCAGCAGATTGGTCCTTACGAGCACGACGGCCTCCGATGGCAACGTACGAAGAACCCAGCTCTATATTCCTTTTGGACTTGGACTTCGGCGCTGCATTTTCGGTAAGCGTTGCCTTCCCGGCAGCAAGTGAAGACCAGGCCATGAGAGCGATCCGCTTGGGCAGCGCATGCACGCAAACAACTCCTTACGAATTAATAATGTAATTTCTTCTCCACGACGAGGCCTCGACCTCTTGGCCTGCTGGCCCGGGAGGCCTTCGGTACCCCTAGCTATTGTTGCTGGCCTGAATGCGTAGCCAGGGGAGATCCCCTCAGTGACGCGGGCAGCAGCAGAGCTGAGCTAAGGCGGTTGCTTGCAACATTTTCAGCTTCAATTCGGGGCAGCTGTCAACGCAGTCCTGTGTCCTGGCCCTGTGCACACCGCCCACTAACAGCAAGATGCAGCACCACTTCAGAGCATCAAAAGCTTATTGGTGTTCCAACGCTGTGCCGGCCACCTGCTGCGGCCAAGCTCACCACGTGTCACTGCCGGTTTGAGTCGTAACCGATTGGGCACAACGCGTACGTGTTGCAACCGACTTGCTGTTGTAGCTGTATGTACATAGCAGTCAGCACATAGGCACCTACCTGCACGACCCTCCATTTGATTACATAAGCCCCACGTCCTACCGTCGTCAGGTCAATGTCCGCATACCACTCATGCTTCTCAACCGTATTGACACCTGCAGCCCCCGTCCAACGGCGAAGCGACACCATTGCCGCCTTCTTTCGCCCTGAGCGACCTCCTGAATGAAGCCGGCAATGAGCACTCAACAAGCAATGACAGTGCCCTGCTTCAAGATGATGTTCATTACAAGGTACTGCTCAGTGTCCTACAGTGCATCGTTACTAGTCGGCTGGCTGGCAGGCCCGCTGCTCTGTCCACATGGTTCATTTCGGCATGTGTCGTACGGTATTACATTGCCACTGCCGCAGAGCCATCTCACAGCACGGGGGCCACGAACGGCCTCGAGGCGAGCGAGCGACCCCGGCATATGTGGGTACCTGCCTGTAAGGTACGCGTGACATGAATTGGCCCCTCCGTCCGCCGCTGCGCATTACGTCCCCCAGGTGCTCGACATCCTATCCCAGCGCCAGCCCGAGCAGTTGGAGCCCAGCAGCTCCACAAGCAGCGCCAGCAGGAGGGCGGACGATGCCAGGCCTCGCCCGGCTGCTGATCCTGCTCCGCCCGGGCCCCGTCCCTACTGTTGCGGCGAACGTGGCACCACGCGCACGAATGCCAGCCTGGCGGCAGCAGCAGTAGCACTCACGGCCCGCCTGTCAGCACATGGGCTGGACGCCTACCTGGTGGTGCCGCTAGGGGGCAGCACGCAGCGGGGAGCGGCAGCGGCTGTGCACGCGGCCGCAGGAGGCGTGGCGGCTGGAGCGCTGGGTGCGCCGGGCGAGCAGTGCTTTCGGCGCATCGATGACCCCTATGTGGCAGTCATGGGGCCACGGGGCGGGACGGGGCCCACGCAGCCGAGCAGCCGAAAGCAGCGTTGCGGCAGCACGTCCAGTGGAGATGGCTGGTGCGATGACGGTAGCTGTTGCGAGGATTCTGTGCTAGGCCTGAGTGGCGCGCTGCTGCAGCAGGACAGCTTGGGGGGCGGGCTGTGCCCTGGCGACCTGAGCCGGGCAGGTCCAACCCAGGCCCAGGCTGCCTCCCATCGCGGCCGCTGCCAGGAGTGCGCCGGGGGCGACAACGATGAGTGCTGGGACGCGATGCCGTCTCCAACTTTATCAGCTGGCTTTGGCCTTGGGCTAGGCTGGGGCGTGAAAGCAGGGCGCATGGCTGTACAGAGCACTAAGGTCGTGCGTGGCATGCACCAGAGCAAGCCGCCGCCGCCGCCGCAGCAGCACCTGCAGCCGCCCGACACCCCCGGCCCGCTGCTAGACCTGCCCTCCGCCATCGCTGTGCTGCTGCCGGAGGAGGACGCAGACGGCGGCGTGGAGGCGTCGTGGTGCGGCATGGAGGGGTGTGACACCGGCTGCGGGCAGTGCCAGGGGTGCAGCTGCTGGGGCTGCGGATACTGCATCTCCGCCTCGCTGTCTTCCGCCTCACACTCTTCCGCTGCCCCCTCCTTCACGCTAGGAGCCATGTCCCGGGGGCGCAGTGCAGCAACTTCTGGGGACCTGGCGGGGGGTTGCGGCATGCCCGCTGTCGGGTTCGGAAGGGGCTCAAGCGTCAAGCCGAACGCTAACGGAGATGTCGAAGCCAAAGGCCACGTTGAGGGCCGTATGAGCACACAGACGTCAGGCAAGGGCGGCGACAGCGCCGGGCACGACGGCTGCGATGGCGACGTGCTGATTGTGGAGCTGCAGCTGCGGGAGCTGTTCTGCGCCTCGCCCTCCACCCCCATCTACGACGCCGTGCTGGCGGCGCTGCCAGAGGTGAGCCACTGCCGGCAGGGGGTAGCGGTTGCTTGGGGTGCTGATGCAGGGTTTTCGCTTGCAATTTGTGATCAACGCAACGAGCCCACAAGCAGTCAAGGACTAGTGGGCTGGCTTTTTGCAAGGCAGGTGCGCGTGGACTGAATCAGCAGGGCCATAGCACTGCTTCCAAGCATTCTAATAAGGAAGGGGGATTAGTGCAGGAGCCTGGCAGGCAACATGGTATGGGCCGCCAGGGACGAGTTACCCTCATCTGTTTGTACTGATCGTCCGGTAAGCGGTGCCAATCTGGTCCTGCGCAGACCTGGGTGGGGCGCCGGTCCAGCCTCCTGCGGCTTGCAACGCGCCTGTCCTTCGCCATGGCCCTCAATTTCAGGTCAGTCAGAGCGTACCCAGAACCTACAGATTATTTTTGCTTTATACCGCCCAGTCAGGGTACTGGTAAGCGCGGCGATGAAGGGTTCAGTTGGTAGGTAGGCTGCTGGCGCGCTGAGCTTGGACCAGCCCATCCCGAGCTTTGTGCATGCCCCGCTGCTGTTGCTACGCATGGATCCTGCACCAGTTCCCATCTACTCAGGCCCGCCTCACCTGTATACGCGTGCAGCTCCCAAGGACTGGACGTGCCGCCCTGGCGCCGCCTGGAGGCACTGGCGGCACGGTGGGACGCGCGGCGCGTGCAGCTGGTGCGACCGCGGGCGGCTGCACAGACGGCCTCCGCCCCGTGTGTCACGCGTGGCGACGGCGTGGTGACGGAACAGCATCGGCAGGACGGCGGCGCCTTCAGCAGCGGCGTGACGGCGCAGCGCACATGGACCTGCCCGTCTTTGGTGCCGCTGCCGACGCCTGCCCTCCCCCTTCAGCGGGCAGGCCCCTGCCTGCGGTCGGTCTCAGCAGACTGCGGCGACATATACCCTTGCTTGGTGGGAGCGCAGAGGACCATCTCTGCCTTAGCCGCGTGCCTGCCCACCGTCAAGGCGCCCCAGCATGCAGGAACTTGCGGCAACAGCCGCCACGGCACGGCTCCACGGCGCAGTTTGCTGACTGCGGCTTTGCGGGCGCGAGAGGCGGCGCTGCACCGCCTAGCCCTGGCCGCTGGCAGCCCTTCGGCGGAGATGCTGATCCAGGCGGCGGGAGCCGGCGGGGTGGCGGACCCGTTCACTCTGATGGGCGGTATGGCGCCGCAGCCCGCCCCAAAGGCGCCGCTGCAATGGGGCGGGCCGAGCTGGGGGCACCGCCGGCGGGCGGGTGGCAGCGTTTTGTACGGCAGTGAGATGGAGGTGGTCAGGGATATGGCGCTACAGGGCTTCGGCGCATGCCCTGTCGTTGACGAGGAGGAGTATTGGCAGCAGCAGCAGCAGCAGCAGCAGCAGCAGCAGCCATGGGCGCCGGGCGCCCTCCAACACTACCAACCTGGCCACGGACAGGAAACCGCGGGGCAGCCGTACAAGTTGGTGGTTGGCTTCCGTGTCGCAGGTCGCCCCAGCTGGCCGATGCATGTGGAGTACTTCCAGTGAGCAGCTTGGCCTCATGAGCAACAGGATCCTGGGTAGGGTAGGAGGCCCATTGCGTTCTGTGGCCGTGTCGGTTCGCAGATGATACCAAAGTGGCCTCAAGGTCTGCGTGTGACCGTGCGACGGTGCATGCAATTAGGCGCCTATTTCAGGGCACCGCTGTACCAGACCCGCTTGCGTGCTGGGCGGTGGGACAGTTAGGAGCCTATAGGGCTCGTCCAAGCCGTCTGGCTGCATGTGGCGCCCTTCGGACCGCCAACAAGTATACATACGTGACCCTCCACGTCTACGGCAGGAGTTGGCATCCTATGAACAAGAAAAAATTGCATACAAGTAAGAGTACTTTCACGCACGCTGATACCAACCAATTTTGACGTTGAATTGGGCAGCCACGACGTGTGCACGTACGGTACCTGCTCGCCTCCATGGTCATGTGAAGAACAATAGTTGGCATGCAGGCTTTAGGTGATTGGCTATGTGTATCTTGGACACCTCGCTCGTTGCGTGCGCCACTCATCCGTATTGAAGTTTGCCGTGTTCCCCCGTGCGTGGGGTACTGCTTGCTTGGGGCGGCCACTGCATGGCGCACCCTTGCTTGCCTTGGGTGGGCTCAGCTGCGCACAACCCACCACTTCTCGTGAGTATGTTGGTTGCTTACTCGTGTCGACTGCGCACTATGGTAAGCAGTGCTGCTACCGGTTGATCATGCTGTTGCATATGAAAGGGCTGGGCACCGGACGGAGCGGAGCCAGCAAGGACAAGATGAACTGCACGAGGTTAGGCGTTCTGGGATGCCACGTGGTGCACTTCACTTCAATATTCGTCATATTTCCGCCAGACCTGGTCTTTCAGCGCTGGTGATTTGCTTGCGGGATTGCTTGCCTGGCGCTCACTGTATATGCGCTGTGCGGCTACTTGTACGGCCTGGTGTTGTTAATACAGCAGTCCTCGGCGGCTGGGCTGCACAGTACGTTGTACGCGTACAAATACGGAATACGTACATGTACGGAATACGGTCATTTTCCGCCGTACATGAGAGAAATACGGTCTGCGGTCCAGGCCTGGCACGGCACGTGGCAGCTGGTGGCAGTGTCACACGCACCAGGACCGTCCCAGGGAGGTCCCAGGGAGATCAGGCGCCAGCATAACCACACCACAACGACTGCATACGCATATGCGAGACACTTCTCATGCCTCAAGACCTTGTGGCTTAGTTGCCGCGGTGCCTTGCAGGGAGCTCCCCTGATGTCTGGCAGCACACGGGAGGGGACCTCCCTTGCTCCAGGGCGGTGGACTGGCACGACCGTATTTTTAGCGTATTTGAGCGTATTTTGCGAACAGACCCCGTGTTTTACGTATTTCTAAAAATACGCTCATTTTGGAACGTACAGTGCAGCCCAGCTCGGCGGCACGGCCTTCAGGTTGGTGCCTCTGGCCGCCACACAGGCTGGAGTGCCCGTGTGCCCCGGCACTTGGTGCTGATGTGCCCTGACTCGTAGCTGATTATGCCTCATGTGCGTACGACTGCGTCATTGCGTCATTGTGTGGTCTTGGGTTGCAGCATTGGCATACATGCTGCCTGATTACCGCACGGCTGTTCATGCGGATGCGGTCGGCTGTAAACGTTGTGTGCTTTGATCACTAGGGGATGGCTCCTCTGGGTGTGTAGCAAAGCCGCCGGACCCACACATGTTCGTCGTGGGGGTACCGTATGGCCCGGCATGGCCCACGGCTAGTGCGCGTTCCTGCGTGTGCGCTAATGTTACTGTATGCAAGGCCTAGTCCTGGGTTGCCGTTAACGGAGTACGCTGGCACATGCATGCGGTATTTTCGACCCGATAGTTATTGGAAGCGGTTTAGGGCCATGTGCCGCTTTTGCTTGGTTCTGGGCACCAGGGGCACTTGCTGGGCAGTGACGGGATTTCCCTTCTTACGTCGTTACATGTTGTGCGTCTGTGCAGTGGCACACCTGAGCACACGGCCCACAAGAGATCTAGTGCGTAATTGGCCCTGCTCTAGGACCTGATTGTAGTCAATGCCATTGGACACTGCACGTTTTCAGTAGAGTGAAGATCTCTTGCAGACGCGCATGGCCCAGCGTCTGGCCTGACACTGACAGAAGGTGCATCGGACTGGCTGCTGGTCCGGCACCCAGCGGTTGTGACTGTTTGTGGCACAGGTGCAGGACGTGTTTCCAACTTGGAAATGACGAACGACATGGCATACTGAATTAGATACACAAGTGGCATTGATTGCGGAACGCTGTACTGGCCAGGCGCGTAGGCGCTCGTTGGCGCGACAGTTTGTATGTCGGTTGTGTATGGACGACAACCTCGCACACCCAAAAGACCCATTTCGATACCGAGGGCAGAGATGAGCTAAAATGGAAGGATGTTCACGTTGGTGGATTTCCAGTCGGCCCCGGGTGACGCAATCCACACGCGTGCGCAGCGGCTCGCCGACGCGCCTGGAGCCGGAGCCAACAGCGCCCTCCAGCCCGCTTGGTCTGCAACTTACATCTAAGCGCTAATTGCTCATCCTACCATAGTGACTGAAAGTGTCTGCAGCAAAGGGGGATCAGGGACAGGCGACAGGTTGTAGCCGTTGGAAGCGGCAAAATGAACAGCGCCGATCATGAGGAGCTCTTCTTCCACCTGGAGCTAGACATCGATGACAACAATTGGCGTTCCGCTCCGTTTTCAGTGGTACGTGGGGCCAGCCGCGCGAGCTGACGCACATTTGCACTGAGCCACGAGAGGCCCTCCCCTGCACACCGGGGCCGCCCCCGCGCAGTGTACCTTCCTCACGCCAGAACCTTCCTGACCGCAGGGCTCTCCCTCCCGCCTGCCTCGCCCTCATGATTTTGTCACCCTCAAGTCTACCGCCATCCGTGGTGCGGGGGGCGCCGCAGGCCTGGTCCTCGCCCTTCAAGGGAGCTACGGCTACGGCCGATTGGCACAGCAGGTGGGAAGTCACGGTACGGTAGGCACGGTAACGGGGTGGCGGTTGCAGAGCTATGCACTCGGTATTCCAGCACCCGTTGCAGGTCCGGTTTCCAACAGCTACAGTTACAGTTAAAGACCCCAAGGGGGGCTTGTCCGGAGAGCCAGGGGGGCCCCAAGGACGAATGATCCCATGTGTGTTAAGGTCCTGTGTTGAGGGTACCTAAGCGCGTGTACCCGTATGACTCTCCCTGGACACCCTTCAGGTTGCTGCTGCGGTGCAGCGTTTCCGAGAGGAGGAGCACGGGAACAACCGGAAACATGCCATCTCGCTTGGCGGTTCATGCCAGTGTCGCCTGGGCAGCGACCGCGAAGCCAGCCACTACGAGGATGAGCAACTACGGCAGCATCACAAGCAAAAGCCACCTGCACCTCCCGCACCGGCACCCATGCCTCCATCCCATGGCACCAGCCCCGAGATCAACACGTGCCGCCTGGCTGCAGCGCTCCACGCGGAGGGCCTCAACGCCTTCATAGTACACCCCCGCCCCCAGCGACCGCAAGACGAGCACGTGCCTTCTGCACAGGTCCAGCGCGTGTGCGGCCCGGCTGACTGCGGCCAACGCGGCTGCGGAGAGGTTCACCCGTACGGAGAGTCCCCTGCCTGCTGGCGTAGCCGCCAGCCCTACCTCCTGGTGCTGCCTGCGCACGGCGGGGGATCGGCCAGCTGTGGCGCCGCAGCCGCGGGCGGTCCTGGGGGCACAGCTCTTCGTGCTGCTCATGCAGACTGCAGCAGCAGCAGCAGCAGCAGCAGCAGCAGCCCCATCACGCAGGGCATCCGTGTACCGGTGGGCGGCCTACCGGCTGCAGCCCTTGAAGGGCAACTGAAGTCCAGCACCACTGCAGCACCCGTCGGAGAGAGGACGTCCCATGGCGTGGGGCAAGATGACGGCTGGTCGTGCATTTCTGAGGCAGCCCTTAGTTCGGCCGGTGCAGCAGCACAGCTCCAGCCCTCGCTGCCGCTTACCCCTTGTGGTCCGCAGCGTGGCCCCATGCGACCCTCGCCAGCGGTCTGCCCCTGCTGCCGACCTCACCTCTCCCTGGAGGTTGCTGCCGCCGCCACCACCCCCGCCACCCGTAGCATGGCCACGCGCCCATCCGCTCCTCGCCCGCCGCTGGCCGCGCCGGAAGTGGTGGTGGTGGAGCCCGCCCTGCGCGCCATGTTCACCGTGTCGCCCGCCACCGCAGAGTACAACGCGGTCCTGGAGCAGCTGCCCGAGGTACGGCCCAGTACGATTGACTAATAGCTCAGCTGGGGTCTTGGGCTGTGGTTTGCGGGCCTCCTCACCATTTCAAATTAGGATAGGAGAAGCAGATCTGAGACCGCACGCTGCTGCCACTCTTCTGGCATGTACAGACCGCGTGCCCTGCGCCCAGCACGACATGACTCGACATGCTTGCACTTCCCTCCCTGCAGGTGTGGGTGGGCCCACGCTCTGCCCTGCTGGAGCTGGCGGGGCGTATGTGCGGCGCCATGGCGTTGAGCTTCAGGTAGGGGGGCTAGGAGCGGATGCGGGCTGGGAGGGCTGCGGCCGTGCGGTCGGAAATGAGGCTGCGACGATTCTTGTTAGGATTTACATGTAGCCCCTTGGGGATCTACTCTCTGCTGTGGGCCTGGGGCCCATGCATTGCCATCTGTGACCCAGTCTGCCTCTTGAGATGCTCTCACCTGCCCCGCTGCAGGTGCCAGGGTCTGGGCATCCCCCCTTGGCGCCGGCGGGAGGCCGTGCTGTCGCGGTGGGAGGCGCACCTGTGCGCCACGGCCCTGCCGCTGGAGGGAGTGCTGGCGGAGGGGCCAAGCACAGGCGCACCAGGCCCAGAGCAGACAACTCCAGGTCCCGCCCTCGCACATGGGGAGCCTGCTGAGCCTGGAGCCACCCTCGCTGCCGGCTGCCTGGCCACGGCGCAGCTTCCGAGGCGCCAGGCGCCCACACACCTAACCGCCGTGAAGCCGCTTCGGGCGCTGGTGGGCTGGCCGTCCGCACCGTGTGCCGCTTGACACACGCCACACCCGACTGGTGCAGCTGCTTTAGGGTAATTGCGACCGTCGCAGACAGCAGTCAGCCTTCGTGGTGGTGGACGGAGCGGAGTGGATACCGTGCCTGTGAACACTCCCTGCTGCCGCCGCAGCTGCCGCCGCTGCCGCTGACGCCTGCTCAGAGATTGCAAGGCACCGCTAAGCCATGCGGACGTCAACATCCAGGCTGTGCAGTCAGCGCCAGCGCACAGCTGGTTGCGCGCTCATCAGCGCTGTTCCCCCTGCCCGCATGAGCCCTGCTGCTGAGCCCGCAGCCTTCGCCAGCATGGCGCCATGCGCTCTTGGGCCTTCGGCGGCGGCAGAGGCGACAGTGGGCACGGAGGCCAACGGCGGCGCCGGGGGCCACACGAGCCGCAGGAAGCACAGAGTCCACTGCTGTCACCATGCGCTCAACGTACCTGCTGCAACACGACAGTGCCCAGGGCTGTGAAGGGTGGCTTCCCCTGGCGGTCGTGCCGAGGTCTGCTGATGACGGATGTATATAGAGCCAGCGAGATGGCATGCAGGGGCGTGTTCAAAGTATGCCGTTTCTGGGTAAGGGAAGCAGTGATCAGGTGCGGGCTTCGCCTCATCGGTGCGCTTGGCCATCCCTGCCATGTGTATCGCTCTGTCGATCGTGCCGCCGACAGGCAAGCCGTGGGCACACACATAAGGGGCAGGTGGAGGGGCATGCAAGCCGCCGATACTGCTGTCGTACCGGTATCTGGAATGCGTGAGAGTAGGATGCGGTTGGAACTGCATGTTGGCTCTGGCCAGCTGCAAAGTGGCTCGGTCTCTTGCTCAGCCAGGCAAGAACCATATCTGTCCGCATCCGCACTGTGTAGTTTCAACCCGGCTAAACACAAAGCCTTGAAATTATTGTTGTTGAATGCGCGTGGAATATTTATCCTTTAACTGTCTGGTCCAGTGCCGTGGCATGTGTTTACAGTAGCTGCTTGGCACAGGACGCCATCAGGGAAGCGGGAGAACGGGAGACCAAACGGGGGCCATGCTGTACGAGGCCAGGCTACAGGGTCGGAGGAGGTGTGTACGGCCAGGAAGGCGGGGGAGCTGGCGGAGAGACGCCTTCGCAGGGGACGATTGTCCGGACTCAGGGAAGTGACAATGGCAGGAGCAAGGAGGTGTGGCATGGCACCGGGACAGGGGGGCCCAGGAGCGGCCAGCCTGACGGTGCTGAAGCTTGCAAGCAAGCGACAGTGAAACCGTAGGCACGTGGGACGGGACGGAACAGTGCAGCCTGTACTGCGCCCATGCAGGGACACCCTGCAGGTACTCGCCATGGGACTCCCCTGGTTCTCGCACGCACGTACCTGCAACTGCCGTGCATGTCACTTGAGGCGCTGAAGGCACGAATCACGTGTACAGACTTTGGTATTCTTCGCCAGAAGGGTGAATCTGTCGTACAATACCGGTATCGCTTCCTAGAGCGGGTGTACTTACGTCTCGAAGGGCAGCAACTGGACATTGCATCAACGCCAGCCCAAAAGCCCTCATATTGCAAGCCGCCGTCGGAAATGCAACCCCAACTGCAGCATAAGATGCTTGTTACAACGAGCCCATGCCGTGCAGCTGTTGAGTCGACGCCAAGTAGAGCAAGAGCATATTGCCACACCATGTCGACGGCGTTGTAACAACGGTCTAGGAGCTGAAACCACTAGCGGTACTAGTGCGGTACCAATGGAGCAAAGTAGTGTCGTAGGCATGTGCGATGTGCCCCACAGACAGCTATTACAGGTCGCGTACGGTACAATAACCTACTACTCCCACTCGCGCGAGAACGCAACCGTCTGTCCCGCGTGGGCCGGGGGCCCACCCACCGACACAGCTGGTCTTGATCTCCTTCAGCTGACTCCTTGCAGCGCATCTACAGCACCCAGCCGCAGCCTGCTTTGATGTCTGATACCAGTCGCCGGACATGCTACTTGCTTCGAGCTGTAACTACCGGCAGTACCTGCCTTGTAGTACACAATGTGTCCTCGCAATTGCATCTCTACACAAACCGAACACCGCATTGGCGGAGCATATGCAAACAGGCGTCCGCGAACGCAGCAAGGATTTCACCATAACATCAAGTGCCTGCATACGTGGCGCTCTCCATCACGGGGAACACGCAAAGTCCAACGCACGGCGCACTGCGCACCCCTCTGCCACTGGCCACCAATCATGATCCGGCCCTCTCCCTCACTCGTCGTGCGTGCCTAAGCGGCGTGCCGCCGCCAGCCCCGGGCGTCACCGCTAGCGGCATCACGCCGCCAGCCAAGGCAGCCCCCGGGGCCGCAGCCGCCGCCTGTCCAGCGGCACCGTCCCGCCTGCCGCCCATTAGCGCCGCCGCCAGCGCCGCCGCCAGCATGACTGCGCCGCCCGCCCAGCCCATCAGCCCCAGGCCCTGGTCCCCCAGCAGAAGCTGGGCAATGGCGGCAGCCCACACCGGGGTGCTGCTGTACAGCATCTGGCACGGGTGAGGAAGGGGCAGCGTGATGCAGGCTATGGGCTGTCGCGAGCACACAGCTCTGAGCGCTTGTTCCTAACTACCAACTCCAAGTCGACTACCTGTAGCGAGGGCCTATACCATGACGGGGTTGCCCCTGCTCTGGTCAACGCAATCCATCCTTTGCCAGCTCCAGGGCCCCAGTGCTCACCTGCGCTTGGGCAGCAGGCACCGTTCGTTGCCCCAGAGCCTGCGAGCCGTACAGAGGCAGTCCGAGTAGGCACGTTACTAGCCATATACCAAGGGACATAAGCCATAGCTACATACCGGCTGGGTGCCGAAGCGTGAACGGTGTGGAGGTGGGCAACGGCCAGACTGAAACAACAGCACTCCATGGCTTCCTGGTGTGGGCCATTCACCGCTCGCATCCCCGCCCCCGCGCCCCGCCGCCCCCGCCCCGAACCCCAACCCCACCTGCAGGTAGCTGGACAGCGCCCCCGGCCCCAACCCAGTCCACAGCAGCGCGGCCGCCGTCCCAGCGTGGCCCAGCAGCAGCTGCAGCACCGCCAGGGCGCCCAGGTGACGGGGCAGGGCGACGGGGCCGCCGGCCGCCGGGTCCAGGGCCTCAGCGGCCTCAGCGCCTGCGGCCGCCACTGACGCCAGCAGGGGCTCATCGAGGGTCCTCGTGCTCTCTGGCAGGTTGGAGGCGACATGGGAAGGCCACGTACACACGTCACTGGAGATGCAATAACCCTCGACGTGCGAATACTGACGCCGACAATCTGGCCGCGGGTCTCCCGCTGCCCGTCCCCCTCGGTCCCACTCCGTCCTCACCTGTGGCTACCTCCGCCAGGAGCCACGCCAGCGCCAGGCAGGCGTACGCCGCCGCCGTGGCCGCCGCCAGCCGCATGGGCCTGAAGCGCTGCGTGTGCACGCCCATGCGCAGCGTGCTGAGCGCCCAGAACACGCAGCTGGCCAGCACGTAGTGGGCGCCCAGCGCGCCGGGGGACAGCGCGGGGGGCAGCACTGCGGCGGCGGCGCCCGCCCCGTCACCGGCGGAGGCCTCGCCGCCCCCCACCCCGCCGGCCGCTGCGCCCGCTGCGGCCAGGAGCTCCCCGGCGTCGGGGTCGCTGTGGCGCAGGGAGCGCGCCTTGGCAGTGAACCCGAGGGCACCGCTGCTGTGGTAGTGGTGGCGGTGGGTGTGCAGGTGCAGGACCTGCTGCTGCCGCTGGTGGCGTGGTGGGCGGTGCAGCAGGTCGTGCCACGGTGCGCCCCACTGCACGCCGAAGGGGGTGCCACCGCCTGCCGCCGCCCCCGCCAGCACAGCCCCAAGGTCCAGTTCAGGCGAGAGCGGCGGGGGCGGCCCCAACGGGTTGGACGCCGCCATCGCCGCCTCGACGGGCGCGCCGCCCAGCCCCAGCCCCGCGTCCGTCGCCGCCACGGCACGGTGCCTTCCCCCGCCCACAAGGCTGCCTAGCCCGCCGGCGCCGTCCAGCGCAACCAGCGTGCCGCCCGCCGCCCCCGCCGCGCATGCCAGCCACACCAGCGCCGCCACGCGGGTGCCGCTGGCCGCCACCATCAGCGGCGTCAGCAGCGAGGTGGCCTGGGACAGGAAGGCGGCCTGCCAGCGGGTGCGGAAAGCATGTACCGGTATGGTGTTTCACTTGTCATCAGGTGCCCACTCAGATGCCGGCTTGCCACGCTCTTGGACAGCTGCAGGGCCCCAGACGAGTTGGTGAATTCGTACTGCAAGGCCACAGGATCTTGTACGTGCCGATAGGTTAAGCCCCCGTCAGACGCACCACCAAGTGAGCAATTACCGGCACCATATTGGACCGTTGCATGGCCCCTGACACATGAACGCCATTTTACCGTGTAGGGTTCTCCGCCTGCTCCTGTGGCACCTCACCCGCGTCGCGCTGATGCGCTGCACGCCCCACGTGCCCAGCGCCACAGCCACCAAGTTGTACAGCCCGAGCTGGGGGCGTGACGCGTGGCGTTGGATTGGCGAAGGGCAAAACCCGTGAGATAAGGACAAATGCATGAGGCCATCAAACCGGCGGAACAGCTTAGCCAGTAGTGCCAGGAACACCAGTACACAAGTCCTTGCAGTGCGCAGACCCTGTGCCTCGCCCTAAGATGGCCAGCACTTTGCGCGCATCGCCCCTTTTCCCCCGTACCTCCAGCCCTGCAGCCACGATGCTGCTCACAGGCATCGTCAACGGGTTGCGCGCACCCGCAAGGCCACGCCGACGGGGGCCTCCACCACCGCCACCCGCGCCGCCTTCGTCCCCACCGCCGCCCTTGCCTAGTGTGCAGCCACCGCTGCTTGGGGGCCCACCACCCTCAGCCAGTCCTCCGGAACCACGCCCGCTGCCAAGAGCGCCTGCTGTTCCAATTGCACCTCCTGGAAACAGAGAGGAGCTGTGAATGCCACTGCTGCTCCTCCTGCCGCCGTTGACGCTCTGCCTGTGCGCCGCTGCGGTCCCGGTGTAGCTCACGCGGTACACGGCGGCCGCGCCGCTGCTGCTAATGCGGTGCGCTGGCCCCGGCAGCGGGGGCAAGCCCGGCGTGTGCGCCGGCGGCGGCGGCAGGCTCGCGGCCCCGTGGGGCGCGTCACCTCCCGCCAGGGATGCAGGCGTCGCCGCCCCCACCCCCGGGCTGAGCGGCGCCGTGGACGGCGGAGTGCCATCCCATGACGGCGGCGGCCTCATCGCCCCGCCCGTCACCGTGATGGGTGTGGCTGCCACGCTGCCCAGGTGCACCACGCCGCCGCTCCCCAGGCCTCCGGGGGCGGCGTGCGGCACCTGCACACTCAGCCAACCCGGTCGCCGGGAGCCCAGCTGCCCACCGTGCACGTGGCCGTGGGCGTGCCCTTGCCCATGCCCTGTGTGCGCGGCGCGGAACAGCGGCACCCTGCCCCGCAGCCCCAGGCGTGCCAGCAGCGCATCGGCCCAGCGCTGCCACCTGGGCAGGCTGCCGCAGTCTCCCAGCAGCCCACCGTGGCCGGGCGGCCCAGGCACGTGTCCCGACAGCCACGCGGCCAGCAGCAGGGCGGAGGCGGACAGCGTGGCTTGCGCCGCCGTCAGCAGCGCGGCCGAGGGCGGGTGGGGCTGCGACAACAGCAGCTTGACGGTTGGCGTGGAGCTGCCCCACAGCACGGCCGTCAGCAGCAGGGCCACAGCGCCGCCCACCTGCGGTCGGGGGCGGCAGACATGTTCGTCCAGGTACATAACAACCATAGTGCAATTGAAACTGTAAAAGTTCAAGGTGGCTGTGCTTTCTGCCACCCGTTTGCTTGTCCCAGGTATTGAGAACAAGATGCAGGGCGAGGCCGGCACGTGGTGGAGCATTGCAAGTCCTCTAAGCAAAAACTCACTTGCGGCTGGAGAGCCCTTGCGGCAGCAAGAAGCTTGTTACCCACGATGCTGTTTGGTGAGTTTGCGTGTTGTTTATGGTCGTTTGGCTGATCTCCCGCCGAAAGGCCGGTAGCGGTGTGTCCGAAGGAACCTATGTGCTCCATGTCGCAGTCAGCTGGCCGCGGGGAGGGCCCCGGCGAGTAGCGCGGCACGCCGTGTACATGGTGAAGACCCAAGGAAGCTGGTGTTGGTGGAGCAGTAACGCCATTGTGCACCGACGTTGAGATATCGCTTGTTGGCGTCGAGATGCCGCCGTCCCGAGAGGTCCCACGAGCACGCGCCATGCCCCCATCGTTCGAGTACCTTACTGCCATTGTGACTATTCGGGGCAAGTACACATGCGTCTTCTGAGTGGGGGAGCGATCATGGTGTGGGCTGTTGGTCCGTCCGGGCTTTCAACGAACGGGTCACCACCGAGAAACGCTGCCATGCGCTGGGCGCAATGCGACTTGAAAGTTGGTGGTAAACTGCGTGTCCAGTACCAGTGTTCAATACTCCTGCAGCCCAAGCACGTCGGGCGCCAGCATTTGGCCCTGCATTTGGCTTGTCAAGCTCATGGGTGCAATAGCAGTATGGCCGTATATTGTGGACTTCGGCGCTATAAGGTATACGCCCACTTGGCACTTGGGCACATGTGGCAGAATCAAACATCTAACTACCACGCAACAATCTGTTTGCCCGTCGAAATAGAGACACGCATGCATCGCCCTCGCCAGTCGCTTGTGTTTTGTACTCTTTGGTTTTATGAGCTGCTCTGGTCCGCTGACCTGCTGGTCGGACCCAACGGGTATACGTCCGTGTCGGAGCGCGGGTGTGCGGGTGTGCGGGTGTATTGTTTCTGTGTAGCAGGAAGCGAGCAGGGTGCGCTGGCGCCTAAGCTCCCCAGGCTACAGCGTGCTACGGAGTTATAGACTTGGATGAGCGGCTCTGTGGGCGTCCGACACAGAGCTATATGAACCAGCCAGGCAGAACATGCGGAGGGGACACAAGGGGGAACTAACAGCACCCAGAGAGAGTCGTCTTGAGCCACCGAGTCATACCTGGTCAGACACGGCCACGTTTCCGCACCACTTCCTCGAAGACATTGCAGCACTTGCCTAATCCCTGATGCAGCCAGCCCTGGATGCAGCTGTCCAGGGCACCGTACGGCTGGGGGCAGCGGTAAGTTGTTGAGGAACGTGTCAAGGAGCGCAATCCAGGCGTACCTAATCTGTGCCCTGCTGGTTGCTCCACATTTGGTACATGGCATCTGCTCGTGGCATCTGCTAGCGCTTGCCCGAGTTGTTCTGTTGGCCTTGGGCACGATACCGCAAAGTTGATTAGAGAATCCTACGTTGGTAATTCCTACAAGTACAACAGGGATAATCCCTTGCCGTAGCGGGCTAATTAGCATTTTTGGCATAAGACAAGGTCGCATGTTTGCGGCATGCAGCCGGGGCTTGGCGCTGATGCGGCGCTTTCTTTGCAAGCCCTGCTGGAGAGTAACCTCCCCCTATCAGATGAGGCCGTCAGAGAAGCTGTAGGTATCGCTGCTGTGTCTCTACCTGCCACCGTCGCCATACCGTCGCCATACAGTGTTGCATGACCGCTCATGTCATCCCGCACATTGTGCACTGGCGAAGCATGTCTCCTGAAGCAAGCCTCCACCAGCAACCTGCATGCACTCGGCACAGGGCCACGACGGCCACCCTGCTCCTTCTGATGCTGCAACCGTGCCTTCCTCCACAGACCCGTCTGATCGCGTGCTGCTCCGAGGCCGAGCTGTGCGCCCTGGGGCTGGGGCCCCCGCCCCGCCCGGTGCTGCCTCGCGGAACGCTGCCGCACCCTGGGCCGGGGCCTGTGTCCGGACAGCAGGGTGGCGTCACAGCGGCGGCAGGGCATGGACACGATAAGGGAGGAGGTGCAGGAGGGGACAAGGGAGGCAGCCCCCAGCAGAGACTCCGTGCCGTGCAAGTGAGAGCCTACTGCGATCAAGGTGCTGATGGTGCACCACGGTAATTGTGCGCTGCTCACCCTTGGCTGGGAAGGGAGGTCCGCCTGAGTGCATGACCTGCTGCAGCTGCCCCCGCCCTCCACTCCTCCACCCCCACCCCCCCGTCCCCAGGGCGTCATCAGCAGCCTGCAGTACAACCATTCCCCCGGCTACCACCACAACGTGGCCAAGGGCCGCCCCTTCAGCCGCATCATGGACACGGCGAGGGACGCGCTGAGGGCGGCGCTGCCCATCAAGTGCCTGGAGGTGCGGAGGGGGAGCGGCCGGGGGTCAAGCAGAGGGGGAGCTGGCACGAAGGGTAGGTAGGGAGGCCCTGGCAGGGGTACCTGGCGGGAGAAGCGGGGAGCAACGCACAGCCGGGCAGGGTAGGCCTTTCTGCAGAAGGCGGAAATTCTTTGGCGTGGCACTCCGGCGCAACAGCCTGCCTGTCTCACGCCCCCCGCCCCCGCGTCTCCGCAGGCCGTGTTCCTGGGCGCGCTGCTGACCGCCGGGTGGGCGGACCTGGACCGTCTGCCGCTGGCCTTCAAGAGCTGCGTGCAGGGGCAGGTGTACAGGTGGGGCGGGGGCATAGGTGCAAGGATGTGCTGGCGGCGTGACATGCCATAGCCACACGCATCGATGTGCGAGTCAAACACAGCGTGCCTGCCCCCTGCCCCCTGCCCCCTGCCCCCTGCCCCCTGCGCAGGCACATCGTGCTGGCGGTGTTCCACGGCCCCAGCCGCCGGTGGGGCGCGCTGGGCTTGTCTCGGCGGCCTGAGCTGATGGACAAGGACCTGGCCTTCGACAGCCTGGCGGGTGGGGCGCGGACGGGGGGGGGGACATGGCGGGCGGTGGCGACAGCAGCATGGCATTAAGCCGTATAGCTCCATCACCATTACACTGGGAGAGCCAACCCACTGGGGCCCTTGCAGCTGACGTAGAAGGAGGGGCTGCCGTGGTGCCCTACCTGACGGCTGGCTTTACCAAGGCATGTTGCGCTTGTTCTCATGCCTGCGGTGTGTGCGCGTGTGTGTGTGCCTCTCATGTGTGTCACGTGGTAATGTGCTGCTGCAACACGGCGCCCATGGTGGGGCGCCCACGTCCAGCTGTGCTGACCTGCATCCGCCTGCCCGGCCGCCTGGCCGCCTGCCGGCCCTTGCAGACCTTGTTGCGGACTACCGGGCGGCCTACGGGCGGTGGTGGCACACGCTGCAGAAGGTGGGCAGGGAGCCGCCTGCCATTCCTCCGAGGTGATGATGCTTGTGCACGTGCGAGAGCGGAGAGGGGCCGGCTGACTTCTTATCAGTTGTGGGGCCCCCGGCCGCTCTCCCCGGCTCACCGCCCCGCCCCCGCTAGGTGTACGTGGGTCTGCCGCTGGAGCACGACTCCTTCTACCCGGGGCCTGTGTGCTGGAGGTACCTTACCCTCAACCTGCAGCGCAAGAGCTGGGCCGTCCACCGCGCCGCGCTGGACAAGTTCGCGGGTGGGGCGGGATGGGGGGCGGCTGGGCTGGGCTGGGCTTCCAGCCCTGTGCAGGAGGGAGGGCGCGGCATCTCGTTCTGCCGAACTAGGCCTTGCCGACTCTGCGCTAATGTTTCATTTGCATGATCTAGCACATAATCATGCCCCTGGTACACGTGTGACGCCACCCGTATCGCCCTTTCAGGCCAGGCCCGCCGCCTTCAGGCCAAGTTCCGCGCCCTGGGCGCCAAGCCAGCCGCAGAGGCCAGCCTCACAGGTGCAGGGCCGGGGCTAGGGGCGAGCGGTGCAGCAGCCGGAGTGGTAGCGGACGAGCAGCAGGCGGTCGGAGGTGGCGGTGGCGGCGGATTGGGCGGCAAGTCTGCCAGCAGGTGGGCTGCCGGAGCAGCAGGTTGTACCAGGTGGAGTGACAGCTTGCGTCTTGAGCTCCCAGCCGGTTATCATTGTTGGCATTTGTGGCCACAAGATCCTTACTGGTCCAGACCACGCCCAGCAGGAAAGGCAAGTAAATAGAGTCGTGTGAGCAGCGCTGTCCATATATGAGCGCACTGCAGCACCCAATGCCGTGTCAACTCTGGTAATGGCGTACCATTACCTCTAAGCCTCTACTGTACGTACGGTAGTTTAGGAATCGTCAAGTAGTTAGGAAAACTGTGACCAGTCCTAGCCAGGGCAAACTTGGCTTCATCTTTGCTTCGTACCCTGCGCTTGCACCCGCCCCGTGGCAGGCGCCATGCACAGTCCGTGTCCCCCGGCCGCCGCCGCAATCCCCCGCACCGTGACAGTGAGGCGCCCGCCAGCCCCGCCCGACAGTCCCAGACAGCGCACCGGCCGCCATCCATGCCAGCGTCGCAGGCTCCGGGGGCTCCGGAATCAGAAAGCCAGGTCGGGGTCCAGCAGCCACAGCCGCAGGAGCGGCCCCGGCTGCACCCGAACCCCACGCCCCCTCGCCGCCGTGGAGGTGGAGGTGGAGGTGGAGGCAGCCGGGCCCGCCGCTCCTCGGACCCGGGCGGCGGCGGGGGAGGCGGCGCAGCAGCAGGGGAGCACAGCGGCCCTGGGGCTGCCCAACCGGGCCGCGCTGCAGGGGCCAGCGGCCGCACCTCGGCGCGAGCGCAGGCCCGGATGCTGCGGCAGCAGGAGAGGGTGGAGGAGGAGAAGGCCAAGGGGGCCGGCGAGGCTGGCACTGGGGACACGGGCGAAGCAGCGGCAGGCGGCGACGCAGACGGGGCTGGGACAGCCTTGGGAGGATGCCCGCAGTCAACAGAGTACGACATCGCGGAGTGGGAGGGAACGCCAGACAACGCGGGTGCCGGGGGCGCAGAGAGCGTGCAAAGGGAGTCCGCCGCTGAACACGGGTGCCAAGGCACGGGCGCGGTGGGCCGCTCCAGCAGGGCCGAGTGCCTGGCGTACGGAGCCGAGCGAGGTGGCTTGGGCGGAGAGCAAGCAGCGCACGAGAGCGACACCGACAGCGAGGGTGATAGCGACGAGGAAGAGTACGACTTCTTTAGCGATGGGGAAGGGCAGTCGGGGTAGCAGCTGCACGGGCCAGGCAATGTACATAGCGGCACCGGTGCATGTCCTAGTAAGGCACAACAGTACCCCATGGTGAAAGCAGGAACAATGTTGAGCGGTCAGGGTGTGACTGGCGCGCGAAGTGAACTTTGATGACTGGTCGCCTTGCACGTCATGCTACCAGGTCTACCTGTAATGCTCCACGTGAGGAGGTCACGTAGCCGAAGCAAAAACACTAGTTGGTGCACGCAATCACAGCTTAGCTCTTGGTTTTGTTGACAGCACTTGAGTGCTTTTCGTCATCTGGCGGTGCGTTGTCGTGTACGTACGCCTTGACGATCAGCCTCCGAATCCTACGCCCCTGTAACCTTCTCACGAAGAAAAAAAGTCTCCGCATGTTTCAGCCGCCCCACTGGACACCTATGCGTTTTGGCAGGGCTGGTCCACGAGATCAGGGACACAGGGCTCGCTGTACGGTGCGGAGGATAGGAGCCAACATGTCTGATAAAGAACTGACCGCGAAGAAACGGGCCTCACGTAAGCGCTGTCTTAGCCTGGTTCCGCCCCAACACAGCTTCCCGCAAAGACACACCTACCGAACACGAGCAGCACCCCTGTCGTGACCCCCATCTCCCAGGAGGAACCCACGGGAGGAACCTGAGGAACCGGATACCGGTACGAGGAAGTACGGGATGTTGTGCCAGTACCGGGTCCCTGATTTCGCTCCTCCCCAAAAACCGCACCCGGCACCACGTGCCCCCATAGGTCCCACACCAGGGGACCCCCTGACCCACACACAGAAGCACACCTGCTCTCGGCCCCTACGTGTATGGATGGTTTTACAGTTTTGGTCCAGAGCCCAGCCCCATCCCGCTCAAAACACACACCTACGTGTGACCTATTTATTGCGGCTGTGCGCTTGGTTGGAGCGTTAGGTGCTGGTCATCCTGAACACGAGAACCGTGTTTTATGTAGCGCTAGTGCTGGTTAAGCTGGGTTGGTTTCCCGCAGGTCCCCGGCTCCCCGCTGGCCTGTCCCTGGGGCAGGTAAGGCTGAGTACGTTTACTCCGTCCCTGGGCAGTGCGCGGGGGCTCCGGCCAGGTGCAAGGAAGGCGCAAGGCGACCGTCAGACACCCGGAGCCAGGGGCGGGCGTTGCTGGCCTCGTCCCATCCCGTGCGTGACACATACAGCTTGCAAACGCCCCCAAGTGCGTCCACATGCAAGCATCCGGCGTTCCGGCCAGCACGAGGCCCAGGGAAGGCCTCACCGGGCGAGGCCTGCGATGCCAAGTGATGCCACTGGGGGACTGCTGCACTGCTCCTCGGTTCCCCTGCGCATGCACCCACAAACTGTCTCCCCACCTCCATGGCCACCCGGCCCACCACCTGCCACACACACGGCTGTACCCCCTGGTACCCCTGAGGGCGCACTGGCCAACACAGGTGCTCTCGAGACGCCATCCCCCGCTGGCCACCCATCCTGTACGCTCTTCGCCAGCGCCCACGCCGCCGGGCAGTCCCAGACAAGGTGCAGCATGTGTTCCTGGAAGGTTGAATTTCTGTCCTGCAGGGTCCTACATGCAAGGTTACATATACAGCAACTCAAAATTGGAGGCTTGGAGATGCGGGAGGCAGCCTGGGGTCAGTTTGGTAAGGGAGTCCATTCACGCCAATGCGGATTGCCACGTGTACGTGTGAACGCCAGACGGGATTAGCAGCAAATCCGCTGAGCCCAATCTGCGCGCATGTGGACTCGCCCTAAGCTCGAGGCCAACAATCGTTGGAGCATATCGGTAAAGCCACTGCTTGAGTGCTTTTGCTGCACCTGCCGCACAGGCCATACGTGTAACATTTTCAGTCCTCGCAGGGACAACTGTGCATAATGAAGCCTGGTAAAATTGTCACGATGTATTGTACAGCAGCGCTGCAATGCACACGCATAGTAGCCACGCAGGACCAGGCGATCGTGCACAACGGACGGCCGCAGGTCTTTCCATTTCCTGTGCCTCGCCCTCACCAGCGCGACCTGTCTAACCGGCTCCTGGGCCCACTCCCCCGCCCCCGGCCCGACATCCGCTGTTCCCCCCGGCCGCCCACCCCCCTCCCGCGGTACCCCCGCTCCTCCCGTTCCTCGTACCGGTACCTCCCGCCCCGCACCTCCCCAGGCCCCAGCCCCTCCTCCGCCAGGTCCGCGCCCGTCTTGAGTGCCAGCAGCGCCCGCTCCCGCGGCGGCAGGTCCAGACCCCACGCCTTCACCGCGGCACGCACACGTGTCGCGTCGTTACCGCGCGCGCGGCGCAGCGTGGCTTTGATAGCGTCCACGAGCACCTCTTCGGCCCGCCTGTCGGGGCTGTAGCTGGCCACCGCCGACAGCGCCAGCATCACCCACGACAGCTCGTCGCTGGTCCACCAGCTGCCGCCCACCACAATGCGCGCATCCGCGCCCGCTGCCACCCCCCCGGGGGCCACCAGCCGCGCCTCCCACTCCAGGGCCTCGTCCTTCCCCGGCTGGTACCCCAGCTGCACCGCGCTGTGCAGCGCCCGCGCCATGGCCGTGCGCCCCACGCGCACGGCCTGCTCCCGGGGCGCGGACAGCACGGCGTCGTGCAGGTCCCGCACCGCCTCCCGCGACGGCCGGAGGCGCAGCAGGTAGGCGCCCGTCAGCCAGCAGTCGGGGCTGCCCACGCCGTCGCGCGCAAGGGCGGCCGCGCGCTCCACGGCCGCCGTCGCCTGCGCCTCCGCATCCCGCTCCAGGCGCACCCCCTGCAGCCCCATGCGGAACAGCGCCTGGCCCGCAACGCCGCTCGCCGATGCAGCCGCACCGTCGCCCAACGCCGCAGTAATGCCCGCTAGCGTCGCCGCCGACAGGGCCTTCAGGAAGGCGCCGTCCCAGGCGTACGGCAGCTGCGCCACGCTGTACCACAGCTGGCCCGCGTCCCGCAGGTCCAACGCAGCCACGCGGTCCCCGCCTGACGTCCCCGTCCCACCCGCTGCAGACGAGCCGTTCAGGAGCTGCGCTGCCCTCTGCTGCAGCGCCGCCAGCAGGCCCCCCAAACCCTGGCCCTGTCCCTGACCCTGTCCTTGCTGCCCGGCCCCCGCGCCGCCCGTCGCCCTGTCCCCCTCCAGCACCTTGGCCACGCCCCACAGCGCGGCGGCCACCTGCCGTGTGTCCAGTGAGGGCGCCAGGCGCAGCGTGACGCCCGCCAGGTCCCGCGCCAAGCCAATGCGCGTGACGCCGCCACCATCCCTCCCAGGTGCCTTCTGTTCTCGTGGCGGCTTGTCTTGCCCCTCCCCTTGCTGTTGTTGCTTGTCGGGGCGAATACTGGCCAGCTTTGACCACGCAGTTGCAACGTTAATAGCGTTCAGTGCAACAACCTGGTCCGGGTCGTGGGCAGCACTTGTGCTGGCCCCTTGGTCAGGTGAGCTGTGTGCGCTCAGGACGCGACCCAGTTGCTCCAGAGTAGAGCACCCGCTTATCTTCTGGTTGAGCAGCAAGCCGGCCGGCAGCGGCGACGAATTTGCACCTGAACTCAGCGTGCGTGCTGGTTTGCGGGCGCTGGCGCCAGCAGGTGCCTGCTCCGCAAACCTCCCCTGCTTGCCGCCGCTGCGCCCCTTCCCTGCACTCGGTGTCGCTGCTGCGCTGACGTGCCTCAGCCCCACCCCTAGGTCGAGCATGTGCCATGCTGCACTGCCGCAGGCGTTATGGGCTGTATGAGATGCATGGCGAGCGCAGCGTTGGAGGCTCGAGTGGCGGCTGACAGGCGCAGGTGGTGGTGGCAAGAGGACGACACCCAGATGTACCATTGCCATTGCGCTTGGCTTAAGTGCTTCCCGCGTGCTAATGCTGGCAAGCCAGACAGCAGTGGCTGAGTAGCATTCCGGTATTTGGTTGCTAGTCGCCTTCGCCCAAATTTGCAGCTGTGAAGGCCGCAAACGTTAAGCCAAATATACGACGGGTTCAGGCTCGTTCAAGTATGGAAGGAAGGGCGGTGGTGTCTCGTGCGGCGTGCGCTCGTGCCTGTGCATAATCGGGTGTAATTTTCTGGTGATGCCGTTAACGGTTCTGGGCCATCGGGGCACCTTAGAGCTCTGCAGCTTCGCACCCTGTACATGAACCCATGAACAATCCTTTTCCATAAGCGCAAGGTGCAGTGCAAAACAAAGCACAGAACATTCCTTCATCACGGTGTGACCATGTCCAGCCAGTATAGCGAGAACCGACCCTTGGTGGGGACAGCGGTCCAGACACCACTCTACGAAAAGATGCGAGAATACGCCCACAGCAACAAGGTTCAGGAGCTTCTACAAAAAATGACTTCGGACTTGTTCATCGAGCGGCCACAGGACCCTGTGGCGTGGATGATCAAATGGCTTTCGGAGGAGCAAAGACGCAATCCAGCTGACTGAAGCACCAGAAGTGGGGGGTCCCTGCGTCGCGCGGGGGTGGTGGTGGTGGGGTGGCCCTGGGTTAAGGCGTCAGCCCCGCGGGAGGAGGAACAGCATCATATCGGCTCACACAGAGCATTTAAGGAACGAGGCGCTTCTGTCGCTTATCATCACTATCTAGTAATTGTCACACGCGCGCATCTATGGGATTTGCAGTCCCCGTACGTGTGTCGCTCGGGGGCCAGGGTCGTTCATTTGGCTGGAACACCATGCCGTTGCAAGACCGATTGAGACGAGGGTGGAGGCGCACACGGGCATACTGGACTGCACGGCCGCTTTGTTCTGCTGCCAGAGATCTAGCTGCGACTGCCACGTACGGCCGTGTTCAGGAGGGGAGCTGCCCTGGCCGTGTCACTCCAGGAGGTGTAACGCTGGGGCAAGCCTCGTGAAGCGTAAAGGTTGTACTTACAAGTTACAACGTCACTGCACAATGGGGCTCCACTGACATAACACGCCTGATACGAAGCTTGGCCGCAATGTGCCGGCTGCCAGCAGTACATAGCCTCGTGTCCCAGCTCTACACAACCGCCTTGGCCCCACAGCCAGAAACACAACCCGACACATGCCCTCCTGCCTAGCTCCAACCTGCTCCAACCCACGTGGTGCCTCAGGACTGCACTGTAGCAAAAAAAGCACGCCGCTGCACTAGGCACATGGCAGCACAACGACCTGCCCGACTGGCAGGGAGCTCCCCTGCTGCCTTGTGCCTTCCAACGGGACCAAATCCTTCAGCAGCAGCTGGTCCGTCAAAACAAAATGCGGAAGCAAACCAACCGCCTAAAGGTCACCATGCGTTCACAGCACTCGGGCACTCATGAAACACCTGCGCTACACACGGTCCAAAAGTCCTCAGTCATTACCGATGCTACTGGCAGAGCATCGGAGGAAGATGCCGGCAGCCACCACCATGCAACCGCCGTCCACGTGCGCCATCCCGCCGCCTGCTGCCACGGACCGGCATCACCCTCGTGCCCATCCCGCCAACCGCAGCACTTTTCACACGTGCGCGAGCCACCCTGCCCCTGCGTTGCGCGTCTTGGCCCGGCTCACTGCGCCGCAAAGGACAGGGCGAACAGGTCGATGCGGGCGTCCTCCGAGGCGCCGAACAGGAGCGGCGTTGGGCTGTTGGCGGCCCAGCGGATCTCGTGATAATGCTTGAAGGTGCGGGAAGGGTCGTTGGCGTAGCCCGGCATGAGCGCCACCGTGGTGGGCGCAGTGAGGTTGCTGAAGTCCAACACGTACAGGCCTGCGGGGGGACGGGGAGGCAGCAGGTGAGGCCAGGACTGTGGTCAGATCCTACAGCGAAGCGTGCTACACATGAGGCACATGCGGGGCTCCGGCATCCCAGAGCGCTCGGCAAAAGACCGGTCGCAACGGGCAGATCAGTCGTGCGTCTGCGCTCCACCCTGCATCCACCCACCGTGGTAGCTGCTGATCGCCGCCAGCTTGGAGTGCGGGGCGCCCGTCGCAGCCACCTGCGGGGCACAGGCCAGCACGGCGCGACGCACGGGGGTTACGGACTGACCGGTACAACACATTAGGAGGGCGAGGTAACGGTGGGGTGCCCAGGGTGCCAGCGCCATGCGTCCGCCAAGGCTGCACGACACGGGCGCATGGCCCATGAGCAGATTACAGCTGCCTCACACTTCGAGGCCCATTTTCGCCGACCCCGCATCCGCCCGTCCCGCGGCCCACCTTGAGAATGGGCTGCCCGTCTATCTGCAGCCGCGCCGCCGGCCCCACGGGGGTCGAGGCGTTGGCCCCCGAGGACAGCGTGCGGAAGTCCCACAGGCACAGGGAGCTGTCCACGGCTGTGAGAGAGGGAAACGTTCAGGGCAGCCGAGGAAGACGGATGGTTGGAGACCGGAACATAATTTCCACTACAGCGAGTGACAAATCGGCCATGGTCTGAGGTGTCCTCTGGCGTCCTGCCAAGCTGCAAACCAGGCGGCAGGGATAGTAACAGCGGCTTTGCAGTTCGGCATGGTTGCCGTGCCGCACGGCCCTTGTCCCGGCACGATCCCATGCCCCGGCACGTTCCCATGTCCCAGCCCTGCACGCCAACCCCCACTCACACACGGACAGCAGCATGCTGTCGTTGGAGTCCATGGCGGTGACGATTTCGCTGTGCGCCTGATGGTGTATACGGGGGGAACAGAAACCAGCGGGGGAAGCAAAGTTATAAAGCAGTGGTGGGAAAGTACCTGTAGGAGTGGTACGGCCAGCAGGTGGGGGCGTGAGCGGGCGCGAACAGGCGGCTAGCCGGCAGTGTCATGGTTTAAAATGACAATAATGTACCTTGCTCCCAAAGAGGCCGCAGACAGGAAAGTCCAATACCCGTTCCCCTATCCACCACAATGCACACAAAGGTCAGTCTGCACACCGGTAGTGCTGCGACTGTGAAATGCGTTCCGCCCAAGCACGCCGCGCACACCACTGCTCACCGCGACCTTGCCCGTGGCGCTGTCCAGCGCCCCGAAGCAGCCCACGCAGGAGGGCGTGCGGCGGTCCCATACGCGGATCAGCGGGTCCTTGCCGCCCGTCGCGAACACGTGCGGGGAGGCGGCCCACGGCGCGCCGCACGTAATCATCTCGCGGTGCTCCGTGTAGGTCAGCACGGGGGACATCGAGTCCATTGGCCCGCCGCGAGACACGTCGTACAGGTGCACCAATTCCGGGCCGGGGGGCTGGGGGCGGGGGTGGAGGGCGGCGGACAGAGGGGAACAATGTAACGCAAAAGAAAATACAGACAACCCGAGGAAGTAGAAACGGTAGTAGTGCGGTCAGCCAAGCATCGACCCACTGGTGGGCAGATGGCAAGCGAGGGAGGTGTAACAGCATCTGAGCTGCTGAACGTGAGCTCCACCTTTGCGCAGCGGAAACCACAGCCACAGGTCCCCAGGGCAGAAGCACTGTAAGGGTCAGTGTAGGAGCGCGTCACAGCGGAGCGCCCCCAGGGCCCTGATGCGAAGGCCACCACCACCACACACTGCACATCACAGACGCAATCCCCATGCCCGATCCTTCCTTAGCGGGTTACTGTCACCGCCTCCCGCCCAACCTCACCCACCGTGCTGTTTGTTCCGTTCTCCGCCACGAAAAACATGTCGCCGGCCGCTGGGTCGGCGGTCGTGGAGCCCAGCGTGCGCACGAAGGACATGATCCCGCGGTCGCGCCCCACCACCGAGCCGCGCGGCGTCCAGGGGCCCTGCCGCACGGCACCCGAGGCGGCGGCAGGCGGCGTGAAGCCCAGCACGCACGCCGCGGGCGGCGCGCTGCCGTCCACGGGCGCCGCCTGCGGCACGGGCACGGCCGCCGCCAGCAGCGTGCCAGAGCGCGGCAGCACATCCAGGCTGCAGACGTAGTGCGAAGACACGTCCACCCTGGGGTCGAGTGGGGCAGCACGTGACACAAGAGGACGGCATGTACGAGTCACGGCAACGCCGGCACACCCCTGGAAAGGAGGTTTGGGGAGGGGAGGGGGCCACAGTTTAGGACGGCGTGAAAGCGGGGGCGCGGAAACGCGCTGCATGGCGAGGGGGCAGGCGGGGACTGCAGCCGCGGCACTGGTGTGCTGGGACATGCACGGCGTGGAAGGGAGCCGTCACCGCTTCGCCTTGCGGTGCCGACACAAGCCCTCATCCAGTCCTCGGGTGCAACGCACAACGCCGCAGCACGCGGCAGTGTATGCTGGTTTCCCTCATCACTGCAGAAATAGGTAATCAGGCCCTTTGGGCTCAGTGGTGTATGTGAGTGTGATAGGTCGTAATCATCGGGACACCTGTGCGGAAGCTGTACTTCAATTTAAGTGCAAAAGTGTATTACAAAAGCACAGCTTTGTTCAAAGCTGTCAATCGCTTGGGCGTTACCAGACATGACGGCGGTCTACCGTCTGCATGGCAACCCCCTTCATGACTGGAGTGTTGCAGCGTGCTTGCACACACTTGGCCGCAGGCAGAAAAAGCCATGTACGTCTAGTCCAGGCCACCGCAACGTTCGGCAGCACCCGGGCCACGCGCCCGCCGCCCCACCTGCTGACCACCTGGCCCTGCATGCTCCACACCAGCAGCTGCCCGTCGTGACCGCCCGACACCAGCTGCTGGGCGCCGGCGTCGAAGCAGAGCGTGAACACGGTGGCGGCGTGTCCGGTGAAGCAGCCCACGTGCTGCAGCGCGGCTGGAGGCGGAAGGTTGACCGCGGCGGGGGCGGCGGCGGCCGGGGCAGCAGCCGGAGCGGGAGCGGCTGGGGTGGAGGGCGGAGCGGCCGGCGCCGCGGGCGGCGTGTACCCCGGGAGGTTGGCACCAGCGGGCAGCAGGGCGCGCTGCGGGCAGCCAGGGAGGAGACAAGGGCATGTGATGAAGGCATGCCCCGGGCACCGGTCCGGATGATCGCTGTGTTTAGCCGGGGGACCTGGTCAGACTCGGAAGCTCCGTACTGTGCACGAGGCGCAACCAGGCGGCAGAGCACCAAAATACTGTGCAAGTGATGACCATTCTTCCATGTCTGCTGACGTGAGATTCCCCACTCCCTGTGCGCCCCGCCGCGGCCCGGGTTGAAGTCCCCTTAGCACGCCCTTGGCGCAACCCTCGGGATCCCTTATCCCTCCCCCGGCCCTTTCCTTGATGCACTCCCCATGCCCTCACTTCCCCTCTGCCCGCCCGCCGGCCCACCAGCGCGTTGAAGATGTACTGCAGGTCGTAGGCGAAGATCTCCTCCTTGACGCCCTCCAGGGAGCGCCATAGCGAGGCCAGGTGCTGCTCGGGGGCGCGCAGGAGCTGTGCGGGGAGGACAGCGAGAAGGAAGGCGGCCGGGACAAAGTCAAACATTGCTCGTGGAATGTGACGCTATCACCAGCCCTGCCGGCACAACATCCTGAGCAGCCTGCACACCCTGCTTGCTCGCCCTCTCCACCCGCCCCGCCGTCCACCTGCTCCCCGCAGTATTCCACGGTCTTGCCCAGCATGGTGACGCCGGCGCAGCGGTTGTCGGGCTTGGCCAGCAGCCGGGACAAGGTCTGGACGGCGCCTGGGGCAGGAGGCGCAGGGGTCGGATGCTTGATGGTTGGCAACGCGCACGGCCTTCAGATTGTTCAGCAGCGGTTAGCTGCTCGCGCTCAATGTTAATGCCATACCACACTACCATGCTTGTCCTCGCATTTGTCATTCGAACCATCTAACCGCGCACGGACCCCCACCTTCCGCCCTCCTGCCCTCCACCCCTGTCCCCGCCCCACCGTCCATGGGCACCGCCTCCAGGCGCACCAGCATGGCGAAGGCGTCCGCGTAGCCGAAGAACGACTCGCGCGGCGAGCCCACAGGCCGCTTGCGGGTCAGCGACGTCAGCACCTGGGCGGTGACGCGCAAGGGGGTGCACAGCCCGGTCAGTAGGGCAGGGGCTTGGCACCATCAGCGCTGGCGGGTTACGACACACTGCGGGGCTGCGTTGCACGGCATCTTGGCACCGCTGGGCTCAATGGGCCATGCGGCTTTGCGCCGTGAACCTCGGCCCTCGTTCTACGCTAGCACCCCACACGACCCTCCCTACCTTGGCCACCATGCGGTCGCGCGCCTTGCTGCGCAGCTCGTCGGGCAGCCGCGAGTACACAGCCATGTAGGGCATCTGCAGGCGACGGGAATAGTACCCAGCGATGAGTGTGTGCAAAGCCGCGCACAAGTACTAGCTTGCGGGCATCCGATTGCGCTCGATGCACTGTCCCAGCGCAAACTGGCTGCTAGAGGGCCCCGTGACTTTGCTCATTGCCCCAGCCCCTCCACCCACCACTCCCGGCGGCTTGCAGGCCACCTCGGGGCTCTCGAACACCAGCTTCTCGTAGTTGGCGACCATGTCCTGCGCACACAAGCAAGGCGGTCGCACTGCGCTTGCACACGCATGCAGGCACAGCCACTCCGTGCGCATGCGTGGCAGGTGAACTGCATGTGCTGCCGCCGCTGTTCCGCACTGGCCACGGCTTGGTACGCCAGAAGCGGCGAGCCCACGCTCCATGCCACCGGCGCCGAGTAAGTCCTTTTGAGGCGCCCCTTGCTTAGCAGGAGGACGTGAGCACGTAGAGCATAGTACCACTGCCGGTGCCACCTGCTCCAACGGGCCCAAAAGCCCTGCGCGGCCGCAAGGCCTTGCCGTGCCCATTAGGTAACCTCCCGATGTTGAACATTCCGCGACATTTTTACCAAGTGCTTCGGTTGGACGATGTCGCAGCACTACGCGGCCTTCTCCCCACCCGCCCCACCCCCCCACCCCGGCCCCTCACCTCCACTGCGCGGTCGATCTGGTCCCCCGCGGCACGCAGCGTGGCCACGGCGTCGGCGATGGCCTGCGGTTGCAGCACCAACCGCGCAGGGACGAGTAAGCGAGGACGGTGACAACTGTCGAGCGAGACGTCTCCGTCACTTTCACCACGACAACCGTCAGCTGCCTGCACAGCCGGCTGCAATCAGCAACACCCGACCCTTCAGAACCCGAGCATGCAGGCATGGGAGGCGCTGGCCGCGCGCGCCCTCTGCAGCCGATACCGAGCGGGCCACGGGGCGCCGCCAGCCGTCGCTCCTGCCCCGCCTCGGCTTCACGCTGCCCCCCCCCCCACCTCACCTGCTCCTGTGTTGCCGGGTCCCCCAGGCGCGGCACAATACTGGCGAAGGCCTGTGGCACGCCCACCAGCTGAGCAGGGGTTGGGGAGGGGGCGTGGGCCGGGGCTGGCGCAGGGGCAGCCGGGGCCGCGGGCGCTGGAGACGGGGCTGCTGGCACAGGCGAGGGAGCGGCAGGGCCCGGAACTGGCGAGGGGGCGGCGTGGGCCGCAGCTACAGGCCCGTTCGTGGCCCCCGGCGCAGTGGTGGGGGCGGCCGCAGCGGACAGGGCCCCCGGGCCCGCGGGTGCTGCCGCCGCCGCGCCAGCCCCCGGGCCAGTAACCTTGACATGGTCAGTCAAAAGCCTGAACACAAGGGTATGGGGCAGGGGTCGGTCATGCAATGGGTAAGCAAGGTGCCGAATGTCCCGGGAAGGGCACGCCAACAGGCTTCCGGTGTCAGGCTGACAGACAGGCTTGGGCTCTCCCAAAGAGAAGCTCTGGCACATGCAGTAGTTGGTAACCTGGCCTTATGTGTATGACCAGGCAATGAAGGCAAGAAAACTGCAAGCTGTGAAACGGTCGCGACAGAGGCTGCTCGGGCGCGTAGGCCCGGTGGCATGAGCCCCATATAGAAAATATGGCACTTTGTAAACATGTCCACGTGAAATAACAATTCCCAGAACACTCAACGAAAGTGACGTTGGACACTGCCATCGTCGCCGATCTCGTCTACCCCTTGTACCTGAGAGTGCTGAGCAGTTCCGTGGCAAGGCCAACTTCATCTGGTTGTATCTCAACCTCAATGGAGATCTTCATGGTTCCAAGAGCGAGACTGGGAGCGGGTGAAAAGGTCGGCAGCCGCACGAGAAAACAACAGGACTCGGGCTTGTAGACTGCGCTCTCCGCCTTATAACATGCACGCAAAGGTGTCTATGGCCGGTGACCGCTGTTGATTGTCCCAGGTGTTCCCAGGTACAAGTAATGGCGCCCGCCGTCGCGCCGTGCCTGGGACGCTGCTGGCCAGCAACCAAGTAATAGTGCTCTATCAGTAATGCAAAATGGCTGATTGGTCCGCGCCAGGCAGCTTGTGACTCTCACTCCGACAACCCCGCCAGCTCCAGAACCACTGTCATTCCCGGATGCTGCAGCGTTGATGCAGCAATGCCCAATGCGTTGATGCGCGGTACGCTTCCAGTGACGCCTGTGAGTGCCATACAGTGGATGAGAGAGATAATGCGCGTGATGCGGAAGCATGAGGCATGTGGCGTGAGGGCACGGCTACGCCTGACACTGCTGATCAGTGCCAGGGCTTCTTGGGGCTTGTGGGTGGAGGCGTGGAGCGCGGGAGGGATCATCGCAGAAAGCGTCAGTCGAACTCACACTGCATAAAGGCAGGAAGTTTGACGCTGCATAAAGGCAGGAAGTTTGACGCGGCAATAGCCGGTCCGCAAGAACCGGTGTCCCTGTGCCCCTGCACCAGGGGAGATTGCCTTTGCCTGCAAAGCTGCAAAACCGGAAGCCAGAAGCAGCCAGAAGTGGCCTCGCAGAGACCGAACAAGGCTCTGCAGACGTTTCCGCGTGAATAGGTTGACGGCTCTCAAAAGAGCCCTACAAAGGTGACCAAACAGCGGTGATCAGTGATAATGCTAGCTAGGAACCTGGCTAGGAAGCTCCGCTAATCGTTGCATCACTCCCCTGGGTCATCCATGGATAAGGACACCCCCGCTGGCCCCGCAGAACTTGCTTGAATTTTCCTGTCGCAGCACCATGCTGCACCAAGAGTCAGAGTGTCCGCGGGGCTCCCGTTCTGCCAAATGTTGCGCCAGGGGAGGCGCTGTACATGGTGGTGTGCGAGTGCACAGCCTTGTACATCGCTGTGTAGTACAGTGTTGGGCCCCTCCCTGGTTTGGGCAAGGGACCCTGGTTTGGAGCACGCAGCAAGGGAGCTCTGTTTGGCTGCCCAAATGGATAAGTATGTCTATCTACCTGGAAACCTTTCCACAAATGACCGAGTGATGCCACAGAATAAACACAGAACAGCAGGTGGACATGCGTCGCTAATTGTCTGCCCGCTGGCACACCGCCTGGTCCAGCTCGACCATACGGCTTGGACAAGCAGGAAGCAGCGGGTGTCACAGTGCGCGCCTCCTACACGTCCTCCCACTGCGACAGCAGGGGGAGCCTCGGGAAGCGGATTGGAATATGGGATGACTCCCCCACACACACTCGCGTTCTTAGTACTCTGTTTACACCCCCCCCCCCACACACACTTTGCTGCTCTCCCGGTTAACCCCACAGCCGTAAGGAAACCGTTATTTCGCTCAGCATTGTTGTTCGAGTCACGTGGCTCCAGGACGTATCGGGAACATCGCCGGTGCCGTATTCACGTACTGCACGAATATAGTGCAGCAGCCCAGCGTACTGGGAAACAAGCCGAGGGAGTTGCCAAGCTTTTACAGGCACCCAAATCTCTTGCATAGAGCGGGTCGGATGTGGCAGGATTGGGTTTTGCGACACGTGTCATGGCACAGTGTTTATGCGGCCGAGCCCCAATGATATTCTACAAACGCCAGGACACCAGTGAATCAAAATAAATTGCAGTTTAAATCTAGGTGGATCCCAAAACCAGTATTGCGGGGGCTGACGGGTAACCCGTCAACCTAACGACGGGAGGCTCTCCCAGCCCCTCTCCCTTGCTTTCGGACAAATGAAGCACTAACTGACGTATTCATCAAGGGTACTGGAATGGGTGCTTCTGGCTCGTTGCTGCGGAAGAAGGACCCGGACTGGGAAGTCTTTGTGCAGCAGGAATGGCGGAGCGACATTTCTCGAGAAATGGATATGCTAGGAGGTAGGGCGTTGCTTTGTCAAAGTCAAGGGTCTTTGTCCAGACAGCCCGTTCAGAGAATGTCCTACGTGCGCAGGGCTCAATCGCCCTGCGATTGCACGCGGAAACTCATTCACACACAAGCTAGCGTGGTTAGAGGTGAGAGTTATATTGACAGTCTCTGGTAGCTGCTGCACCTTGTGGACGACAGCTGCAGGACCAAGTGACTCCCAACTGCAAGTTCGACATGTGGCGTGCGGCTTGACCTAACTGGACCAGATGGCTGATGCCGCTGAGACTGATACATAATGGAGGGTGCAACTCAGCAAGCCTTTGGCATGCAGGGCGCTTGCCTACGCGCGATTTTTCAAGCCGCACCCAAGTGACCCCATTCGACGGCCAGCCGGCGCACAGTTAGCACTTAGTCCCGCGGCCTGGGGTGCTGCAGTGCACATGGGCCCGGCTGTAGGTCACAGCAGCACTCATAAGACCCCTTGCACCGTAGCACCATGTACCGTGACGGCAGCGTGGAGCCAGCTCACGCTCCTGCTCCGGCTGGGCCCACCCCTCCCCTACGTCACGTGCCCAGGCAACCCTGAACAAGCATGGGACAGAGCTGGAGCAATTCTTCAACCCCGCGCCGCTGGCCCCCGGTGCAAGCCTGAAGGAGCGCATGCGGAGGTGCGTCAGACAGGGCGATGCAAGGAAGTACGCTCTGTGCAGTGCAATGCACAACGGCATGCAGCCGTGTCCCAGAAGCTTGACGCAGCTTAGCACCAACGTGACAGCATGCTTAGGCGCCGACTTTCCGTTACTAAAGCCTTCAGTAAATGGCCTGAAAGGCTCCTTACACATATTTCTATCCCCTCCCGGCCTTGTTCCCTCCCGCAGACCAAAGATACCTATCCCCACCTTGCTCGCCATGCAGCCGAGAGGTGGGTGAGGCCCCTGAGCCGTCGCTTAGGACACCGGCATTCATGGCAGGGTGGTGCCATGCCAGACCCTGGGCCACACACTCAGCACGCAGGTGCCGCCTGATGCGCACTGCGGCTCCCGCAGGCCCCCAGCCCGTGGCAGAGTGGCGCGCGCGCATTCACGCCGCCCGCCGCCGTGTCATCATCACAGTCACGTGTGCCGTGCGGCTGATGCGGGGCAAGGTGCATGGCTCCGCCGTCCCGCGCCTTGACCACTTCGACTTCGCGATCTACTCCACGCTTGGTGGGTCACGTGCGCGTATACTGAGCTCTCCTTTGTTTGGGAGAAACGGTCGTTGTGCGTTGCTTGGAAGCAGGGGCTTGGCCAGGACTACGTTTGACCAACTCCGCACAACTTCTTTTCTCAAACGCCGAACCGCACGGCATGGACCTGCGGATTGTGGCTGGCGGCTTCCCTCCCGCCGTGCGTGTGCGCCGCCAGGCTGCTGCACTTCTTGCTGTTGCTGCCACTTCTGGCGTCTCAAACTGCCAATTTTAGAGGCAGTTACTTTTTTGCGTTCCAAGTGCCCCAGTCATCCTCCGCCCTGCTTGTCGTGCTGGCGGCGCCCGCAGGCGGCGACTGGCTCCGCGTGGCGGAGGAGCAGCAGCGCTTCATGGCGCTGAGGGAGGCGGTGGAGGCGGCGACGGTGGGGCCAGGGCCTGCAGGGGCGGTCTAGCTGGCATATGTGTTGGCGAGGCACAGGCCTGCCTTCACACGGCATAACCAGGCGCTGGCCCCGTGGACACGTACAGGAAACAGCAGTGGTAGGCGTGTTTGTGGTGGCCCTGTACACAGCGCAAACCCGCACGTCGGCGCCCGAACTGCGTGCCCCGCTGCCATGTGCAGGTTGTACTTCAGGATGCAATCCAAGCAGCCAACAACAAGTGGGTGGGGCAGTTGCACACGGCGGCATGTGCAGCCGGATGTGTTCGTGTGTCGCCAGTCTTGGCAGCCTGCCTTCGTCCGACACCTTCGTTGCACTTCTGCTGCCAGCACGGGGATGGAATGAAAAGCCTGCTTTGGCTGGTCGAACTCATGACGTGGCACAATGTGCACATCGCGCGTGGCCTGACCCCGGCATGCAGCCGCCCCGCCACGTCTGACGGCTCGGAGCCGGGGTCGCCCTCCGCTTTGGTCAGCCAGCTGGCGCTGGAGGGCCTGGACGCGCTGCTGGTGGGCCCGCAGCCGCCAGCCTCGCCCAAGCCACCCGTAGCCGGCGGCCCCGCCATCCGCCGCGACGCGCTACTAGCGGCGGGGGCCGGTGGCGGCGGCGGGGAGGTGCGGTCGCGGGACGTGTCTCCCATTACGGGGCTGCCGCCAGGGAGGCAGGGCGGGGCGCGGGCCGGCGGCGGCGCAGCGCGGAGCAACCTGGGCCCCAGCAGCATCTCACGGTCGGGGTCGGGCATGCTGCTGGGGCCGCCCCACGCGCACAGCTCGTCAGGTGGGAGCCGCGCTGTTGGGTCTGAGCAAGCATGCAGGCGGGCCGCTGCCTGGAGCGCAAACCATGGGTCCAAGCGTCATACGTACGTCAGGTGACCGTATTGACCGTGCCTGGCGTGCTATCCCGCGCACTCTGAACGCAAACCACACTCTTAGGCCGGCTGCCCCCGCGTGCCCCTGTGCAGACCTGGCCGCCACGCCCTTCTCCCCCGCTATGCCGCACCGCGCCTCCACCTTTTCCGTGGGCGTCGGCTCCGCGGACCGGCTGGCCCTGCTGGGAGAGGGCGAGGGGGAGCCCAGCCGGCAGGGCAGCACCTCGGGCCATGCATCCGCGGCGGGCGAGGACGGTGGGTTGATGCAGGACAGGCACGGCCAGGTCCATCGCGTGGCAGGCGCGTGCACGGTGCGCCATGTCCCAGAGCCAGTGTCCTGTCCCTGTTCCTGTCCCTGTCCCTGTCCCTGTCCCTGTCCCTGTCCCTGTCCCTGTCCCTGTCCCTGTCCCTGTCCCTGTCCCTGTCCCTGTCCCTGTCCCTGTCCCTGTCCCTGTCCCTGTCCCTGTCCCTGTCCCTGTCCCTGTCCCTGTCCCTGTCCCTGTCCCTGTCCCTGTCCCTGTCCCTGTCCCTGTGCATGCTCATGTGCATGTGTCCCTGTGCATGCTCCTAGCAGACATGGGCGGAGCGGTCGGCGGCGCCCGGCGCAGGGCAGTGGATGCGTCGATGGCCAGCGGCCAAGGGAGCGGCCAAGGGAGCGGCGGGGCCGTGTGCCCCGTGCCGCCCGGAGGCGCGGCGCCAACCTTCTCGGCGGGGGCGCCGCCCAGCAAGAAGGCGTCGGGCATCTTCCTACGGGGTACGTCCTGGCGCCTGCCGCCCTATTGAGCGGGCACAATCGACATGTTGTACCTGACTCCCGTACGCTCGGCGTATGTGTGCTTGTGGACTCGACACTGAGGTAGATAGCCTCCCCCTTGCGCGGACGTACAACGTTGATGCCACGTGGCCTTGCTTGCGCAGCCCGTATGCGCCCAGCCGCCGTTGAGGTGCCGGGCGGCGGCCACAGCGGCCCCCCCTCGCCCGCCGCCGCGCCGGCCGTCCCCACCACGCCCAGCAGCGGGGCCGCCACACCGGCGCCGCGGCCGTCCCTGTACGGCGTGGAGCGACAGGCCGCGGGGCACCTGGGGGGTGACATCACCACCCCAACGAGCTCAGGGCTAGCACTCCCGGCTGTCTTTGCATCGGTAAGGAGGGGCAAGCCCACATTGTCGTTACTGTGCTTTTACCCCCTGGCTCTAAGCCCCTTTGTGAACTGGCCAACCTGCTTGGTTTCTCGTTTCTGCGTTGCGCCCGCAGCTCCAGTCGCCCCGTGCCCTGTCACCCTCTCGGTCCACCTCGTTGTCCGGCTGCGCGCCGCCTGGCCTCGCCGCCATGGTACCCGCGCAGCCCGACTCGCCAAGTGCCGCTCACCGGGTGTCCGGGGCGGGCCTGGTGCCCACGGGGCCGGGCGGGCGACCCACGGGTCTGCCCGACTCGCCGTCCATGCGCAGCCGGCCGCCCGTGTGGGCTATGGGCGCAGCCGCCGCAGGGGGGTCGCAATCGGGGGCTGCCGGCGGCGGCACCCCCGGCGGCGTGCCCCACAGCCCCTCGTTCAGCGGCAGCGCGGCGTCGGCCTTCCAGCTGCCGCACATCGGCATGTCGGGGAAGCAGCCGCCGCTGAGGGCAGACACCGGTGCGTCGGGGCGATAGGCGGGCCTCGTGTTGCTGTGCCAGCGCAATATTGTCCATACCACCGCAACCGTTATGCGCTGGCCTCGCGCTTGGAAGCCTGCTTCCGCACGAGGGTTGTCATGTGACTGGAAGGCAACTTGCGATCGCACTCCCATCCACAGCACGAGTCCTGATGACCGCCTTCGCGGACGGTTCGGAGTCGCCTAAGCAGGCGGGCGGCCTGGGCAACGTGGCGGCGACCCAGCAGCGCCTGCGGTCCAGCTTCAGCATGGACGGCCGGGTGTCCGCCGGGGGTTCCATGTCGTCTCCCTTCGACTCCGGCCCGGTGGGGCCGCCGGGGCAGGGGCAGGCGGTGGGCCCCAGCCCGCTGGGCCTGGGGGGCGCAGAAGGGGGCGGAGCGGGAGGCGGGCCGCGGTCTCCATCCACTTGCGGCACGCGGCCGCTGGCGGCCAACCTGGGGGCGGTAGGAGAGCTGCGGAGGTCGGCGTCCGGCCGCCTGGGCTCCCTGGACGGCCTGACCATGGGGGCAGAGGGAAGCGTGTCAGACGGAGGGGCCGGCAGCGTGGTACCAGCGCGCCGTCTACCGCTACGGAGCGACAGCCGCCAGAGCCTGAGAGCTTCAGCCTCGGGGTTGCAACGGGCGTCGTCAGACGGTACGTCGGGCGTTTCGGGTTGAGTGTATGTTAACAGGGCGAGGTGACCCACGGAACCGCTGGCATGAGCGCCACCTTGTCATCATATGGAATGTTTGGTAAGTGTGCTAGTGCTCCTGTTCTGTACCGCAGCAAGCCGCTTCCTTGGCGACGCTTCGCAACAACACCCCGTGGCCCACCAGCCGCACCCCGTGGGGCTGGAAGAGGCGCTGTCGCGCGCCCGCGGCTCCCTATCCGGCACCGGGGCAGGGCCGGCGTGGGGGCCTGCGCTGGGGTCCGAGGGTGGCCAGCTGTCCCCGGCGGGCGGGGCGGGCGCCAACGCAGTGCGGCGGCTGCAGGGTGCGCTATCCCCGTCGCCATCCATGCAGGTGTGTGGCAGCCGCGTTGGAGAATGGGAACGGCGCGGTGACTGGTTGCCGGGGCACACACACCATGGACTAGAAGGCAAGAGCCATTAATATGGGCTGCGGGTGAGGGCGCAAGGGGCTGCAGACAAGACAAGAACGCGGGCTAGAAGGGGGCCTGAGAAACCAGCATGCCACCAAGACACACAACGGACTGAAGGGGCGCAGTGCTAGGAGCCTGCGTATAGCTGGTGCTGCATTGCAGGGGCCTGGACGGCTGGCCTGAGGGCAATCGGGCATCTGCAGCGTCAATGGCAGCTGGCATATGCAGTCGCCTTTTGATGCTACGTTTCGCACTTGAGCATATGAGCTGGCTGTGACTCTTGCGTGCTGCCCCCGTATTCCGCAGCGCGCGACCACGTCCGTAATCGTAGGAGCCCCCGGCACCAGCCCGCACCACCACCCGTCCGCGCCCCTTTCAGCCAGCGGTGCGGGCCACGACGGCGCCGCCTCGCCCGCGTCGCCCAGGCGGAGTCCCGCGGTCCCGGGTGCCCCGGCAGCAGCGGCAGCTGGGCCGCGGCCTGTGCCCCCTCCCGGCCCCGCCACCCACGTCGCCAGGTCCATGAGCCTGCTGCGGCACGGCTCCTCCCTTAGCAACAGCTTCATCAGCCAGTTCGCACGCAGCGGCGGCAGCGAGGGCGGGGAGGCGGGGGCGTCTGGCTGCGGCCGGGTCGGGGGCGGCGGCGGCGAGCGGCTGGCTGTGAGCGTTGACGTGGCGGCGCACATCGCCAAGCTGAAGCAGCAGCTGCAGATCAAGGTGGAGGAGATGAATCGCTGCAGCAAGCTGGTGCGTGCCGTATTACGACGGAGTACCCGCGGCCAGTGGTCGGCTCCTGGCATTGCGGCTGCGCCAACTGCACATCTTTGACTTGATCCGCCCGGCTCCATCCCGCGCGCGTCCGACCCCCTCCTGCCCGCAGATCTCCATGTTCCTCAACCGCTGCAACGCCGCCTGGGCCGAGTCCCAGACCTGGGTCCTGCCGCCGCTGGCCTCCCAGCCGCACCTGCAGGCCTTCGCGCGCTCCGAGGCCGCCATGGTGTTCCGCAACGAGCTGGTCAAGCTGCTCATGACGGGGGGCGTGGCCTTCCACCTGCGGGCAGCGGACGAGGTGCTGGAGGCAGGGGCGGTGCGCGCCTGGGGGCAGGGGCCGGATGGGGAGCTGCTGGGGGCCAGCACGCCGCAGGGTAGCCAGTCGGGCAGTGGCGGGGAGGCGGGCCGTACAGAGCGGCTGGCAACCGTGGGCCGCGGAGGGGACGGGGCTGGCGGGGGCGGGGGCGGCGGCACCACGACGCCGGGGGGTAACGTGGGCAGCGGCGGCGGCGGTGGCGGGGTGGTGGTGACGCCCGGGCTGCTGTGCCGCAGCACGGCGCCCGACCTGTGGACGCACGACCCGTGGCGCTTGCTGGACACGTACAGGTGGGCCGGTACAAGGAGGTATGCCCAATGCACAAGGGATGACGCCAAAGGTCACAATGCGAACACTGGGGCGGTACCCAGGACGTCCGGCCCCTGGCAACTACACACGCCTTTACACCCCAAGTTACGATCCTGTATGCTAGGCCCGGCGTTTCGCTGGACGGCCCACGCATGGACCATGTGTCGCTGGGCTGCCGCGTGGTGGCCTCGCTAGTGCTGGCGGTGGAGGCGGCGGCGGGGCGGGGCGCCGTGTCGCGGCTGCCGCTGGTGCTACTGGTCAGCGAGGAGCAGCAGGACGAGGTGGTGCGGCAGCTGTGGGGATACAACTTCTTCGGGTGGGTAACTGTTGTACTGGTGGCGGCGCTGCTGATTGGGTTGTTTTACGACCCTGCACGTGTGACGGCCCGGCGGTAGCCGCTGCGGTCGTGCGGGCTGTGCCACGGCCATTGAGTGCCGCTCGCGGCAGCGGTGAATGAGGGTATCGCGGGAGGCTGTAGGGTGTGTCCCCAGGGACTGAAGCGGAGGGAATTCTGAGCAGTTATAGAGAGCCGGGTCGGCATAAGACTGATAAGCCCTCGTTTGAAAAGCAGTTTCGAGCCGGATCAGCCAGGATCAGTCTTGACGCTTCGTCCACCTGCCGCTCCTCCTTTGGCTGCTGCCCCCGTCATCCCTGCTGCAGCGTCCCCCGCGAGAACGTGCTGGTCGTCGTGCAGCCCTCCCACCCCGGTTACGCCTACGACAGCGAGCGCCGTACGTGGCGTGCGGGGGACGCCGCGCACTGCCTGCCGCTGGGTAGGCACACAACGGGTTGCGGGCCGCCGGCGGACGGACGGGCGGGCCGGCGAACCGCCAGGTGGTACTACTGCTCTTTGTTGTGCAATCGGCTGGAATCCATGGTCCTACTGCAGTCACCCAGGCATGCCTGCCCACATCACACCCCTCACACTCAACGTCCCTCTGTGCTGCTGCCTTCTGTCCCTTCTGGTCCCTCGCAGGCAGCGGCTACGGCCTGCTGCAGCTGGCGTGGCAGGGCGAGGCGCAGGCGGTGGGGGAGGACGGCGTGTTGGCGCCGCAGCCGCTGTCGGCGCTCAGCTGGATGGAGGCGCGGGGCGTCAGGTGAGGCGGGCGGGGCGGGGCAGCAGGGGGGGTGCGCAGGACAGAGTCCACCGGGGCTGACAGGGCACGGGAAGCGGTGTGGGCATCGCGTGGTGCTCCTGCCGCTCCTGCCTGGTACTTGCCCCCATCGGATGGGGCGTTGCTGCCCGCCCTGACGTTCCCGCCCACCCGCCCCACCCAGGTGGATGCTGTCCCGGCGCGTGCGCGACCTATCCCTGCTGACGCGGGAGGGCGCCCTGGACATCAACGCCTTGGCCTACGGCCTGTACTACCACACAGACAGGTGCGGGCGGCGGACACGCACCGGAGCGTTTGCATATGCAGCCGCACAGCGCAAGCGTAGAAGCAGTCTCCCTCCCCAAATCCACTCCGTACTTTGCCGCTTTGCGGTAAGTTACCCTTAAAATCCACCCCGTCGGTAAGTTATGCTCGGTACGTTGTCAGTCATTGTCGCCGTTTGCTTGCCTAACCTCACTCCCGCAGGCTGACTGTTACCGTTTCCATTCTTTCGTCACCCTGCGGGTCTTCCCCAAATGCACGTTTAGTCTTTGTTGCTCACGATGATCCTGGACTCACCCTTCATGCAGTCGTGCCCGTCCCCAGAAGTCCCCTTTGTACTGCGTCCACCGCCCCTCCTGCAGATGCCCCTCCACCAACGTCATCGTGGAGGCGCAGCTGTCGTCCTCCCTGGCGCAGTCCCGTGCCCTGGACAGGTGGGCAGCTTCGGGGCGGGCCCACTGCAGGGCTGAGGCTGTGCTTACTGCTCACCTTAAGCACGCAACACCCTTGGAGGCTATTGCTTGCACGAATCCGTACCTACACGGGGACCATGCGTGTGCACTGTCTCCTTGTGCCCTGACTTTGGACGCCTCCTCACCAGCCCATCAACCCTGCGCTCCCGCCGCCCCCGCCCCCACGCCCCGCAGCGTGGTGCTGTGCCGCAAGGTGGACCCCTTCGACTCGCAGCCCGCGCCGCCGCACTCCCACGCCGCCTCCGACCGCCCCACGTGCAGCTCCGCCGGCAGCAGCAGCTTCACCTCCTCCCGTGGCAGCGGCGGCGGCAGCGGCACGGGCGAGCCGCCGCCCACGCCCGGCACACCCGGCAGCTCGTCGGCTGGCGGCAGCGGCCCGACGACCAGCCAGGTGGTCGAGCTGTGCTATGCCGACCTGACCACCCCTGCGATGCACGCGGTGCTGGGGACCGCGCAGGCGGCGGGGCGCGTGCTGGCGGGCGTGGGGCGGTACATGGTGCACGTGCCCGGCATCGCGGGTGAGGGGGCAGGGTCCCGGGCCAGGCCAGGAGGCGACGGCAGCCGCACCTGGTCCTAGTGAGCGCTAGGGAGGAAGTGGGGAGGAACTCGATTGGGTGTGGTACCTGTGGCTGTTAATGGGGTTGAGGGCACTGCCCTTGCAGCGCTGTAAGCCAATTGTTCAGGCCGCCACGCTGCTTTTACACACGCAACCTACGTGCCTCTTCCTCCCACAGCCATGCTGGCGGGGCGGCTGTCGGTTCTGCGGCCCAAGCTGGGGCTGCTGGACGGCATGCTGCACCTGCGCATGGAGCTGGCGGACATCACCAGCAGCAGGAGCGCAAGCACGCTGCTGCTGCAGGTGGGAGGCGCGGGCGTAGGGGAAGCCTGCCGGGGGCCGCCGCGCGCTCTGAGAAGGGCAGCAGCTGAGCTATTCCACGATGCCTGGCTGATGTTGCTTCCCAACAGCTCACGTGCCGCTGTTCACAGCCCTGAGTCTCCGTGCCCCCGGCTGTCCCGTCCCCAGGCTCGCCCCGAGTTGCCGCTGCTGCAGGCGCCCGACGACCTGGACGCCCTGCTGCCGCTCCTGCAGGTAGCTGGACGTGTGCGCGGGGTGTACCGGTATGGGGTTCGGGGGCAAGCCGAAGTGCAGGAGTAATGACACTATTTGGGGGTTCCCTAGCAGCACCCTATCAGCACCCTAGCAGCACCCTAGCACCCTAGCACCCTAGCAGCAATGCAGGAACGCAGCGCGCGCCAGAGGGGCTTTACTGTGGTGTCCGGCACCGCTACCATTGATGCAAGCACGTGTGCACCATCAGGCACAACTTCGCGGCCCCCTGTCCACCTTGGTGTTGGCACCCCCCATCCCACGCCCGTTGTTACCCCAGGCCCAAGACGGCACGCCCGCGTTCCGGCAGCTGGTGCAGTCCTCCCGCGACGACGAGCTGCGGAGCGCCATGGCGGCGCTGTGGCTCATGCCCGCGCAACCGGCGCGCGTGCACCCCAACGCACAGCGCATCGTGGTGTTTGTGGTGGCCAACGCGGTGGGTGGACGGGCAGCCCGGGGGAAGGGGCGCCGGGAGGGGTAGGAAAGCAGCACGTCGTGCTGCATCATGGCCCACACCCTGGCAGGATACCTCCATGCAGCACGCACCGGCTCAGCTTTGATCTATCCGTGTCGCCGTGTCCTTTTCTTGCCGCCGCAGATATCCGCCGCCGCGGTGTCCATGGCCGCCTCTGTGGCCCGCGCCGGGCGTGACACCGTGGTCATGGTGACGGTGGTGGCGGCCAAGGCCTTCCGCGACCGCGCCGAGCAGCTGTGCGCCAAGCACGTGGCGGCCTTCGAGCGCCTGTGCACCGCCGAGTGCGTGTACGACGTCATCGTGAGTGGGGCTGGCGACCGGACCGGACAAGGGAACGGGTGAAAAGGGGACATGGAGATGCGCACATGAGGTTGAGTGCAGGCATTGCCGACCGAGACTTATAAGCAATGGGTGCATCTGCAGGAAGCCATGAAGCCAGCTGTGGCCAACGCCACTCCTCGCCGCTCCCACTAACCCACACGGAACTTCTGACCCCGGAACTCCTCCCGCGCTCGTGTGCAGGAGCGCGGCAGCCACGGCCTGATCGACTGCATGGTGGAGTACGTGGAGGCGCGCGGCGCCACGCTAGTGGTCATGGGCAGCAACGCGCTCACAGGGGACCGTGTGGAGAGCTTCGGAATGAGCGCCGCAGCCTTCAGCCTGGGGGGACGCGCGGCCGGCAGCTCTGGCTCCGCCGCCACCGCCACCGGCCGCAACGGCGTGACGGCGCCCGGGGGCATCACCGCCGCCACCGCCGCCTCCATCCACGTGGTGGGCAGCGTGACGCTGGCGCTGCTGCGCCGCATGCCGCTGCCGCTGCTGCTGGTGACGCGGCAGGGGCCCGCCAACCCAGGGGTGGCGGCGGCGGCGGCGGAGAAGGCTGAGCGCGAGGGGCGGCGGCGGGCGCTGCGCTACATGGGGCTGCTGGACGGCGGCGCCAAGGGCATGGTGGACTTCGTGGCCGGCAAGGTGCGGGCGGCGGGATGGGGCGGTAGGACTGCACGCTGCAGGTTGTGGCGCAGATGCGGTAGGTTCTGATGGTGGGGTCAGGGACTTGGTCGGATGTCTTGGTGGGGGGACATTGTACGAAGGGCGCCTTCGGATTGGCCATCCACTAGCTCATTGCGGATGCATACCAAGTGGTGGACTGGACGGGCCCCACCCGCGGCTGCCTTTCCTCTGCCCCCGCGTTCCCTCCCAGCTGTGCAACCCTGCCGCCGGCGACCAGCTGCACCTGGCCTACGTGCGCGCCACCGTTAACATGACGCGGCAGCAGCAGGCCAACGTCAAGGCGCTCGTCGGGCGGTACCTGCACCAGGTCGCAGGTGCGTGCGAGGCTCCACGCGCCCCGGCCTCACACACGGCGCCAGCACTGTGGGGCCCGCCCAACAACTGATGCAGTCATAGCAGAAATGTGCCCTGGGAAACGGTACGTATGCGCAGACTTCAGGCAACTACCTGCGTCCCCTTTGGGATGCCCCATCACCACCCTCCTCAGCACTCTTGCGGTTCTCCAGGGCACACATGGACTAACTGCGCCGAGTGAGTGTGTACTCAGTCCCACATGAATGCACCCGAACCTCCTCCCGCGCCCCGCCAGGCATGGGCCTGCGCCCCACGCAGACGCTGCTGCTGGACGCGCCCATGGAGGTGAGCGTGGCCAACGCCGTGGCGGAGCACAGCGCCGACGTGCTGACCATGGTGGCGGGCCCGCTGCACAGCCTGGTGCCGCCGGCGGTGGTGGCCACGCTGCGCGCCAGCCGTGCAGCCGTGCTGTGGTACCGCGACGCACACCCTGCGGGAGGCGTGGCGCACACGTGAGGGCGGCGCGGCGGCGGAGCAGGAGAAGCAGCAAAGGCAGCAGCTGGTGGGCGGCGGCGGAGTGGTAAGATGATACCTCTCATACCAGGCGAAGGAACCTGACTGGCACATGGACGCCATAACATCGTTGACGTTGCGGCATGGCTGGCTGGCAGGGGCCGCAGGGCTTTGGCGCTGGGACCGGGGACCCGGGACCTGGGGGGCAGTCGGAGCGCAAGTGGGGGACTGATACATAGGCTCAGCGGTTGGTGGCACTGAGGAGTGCGGCTTCCTCGATTGCAACCGCTGTAAGTTCGTTTTTAACCTTGCTACGTTGCTGGGGTGTGACACGCATCAGGTTCGCAGTATGATGTACTGCGTGGCGAATGCATTCGCCAGGGCTAGCGGTCAGCTGTCGCGAGACGTGATCACGTGTTACACACACAGGGGGCGGCAACGTGCCTGTTCAGTTGTCCATGTTGCTTCCTCGTGGTTAACGCGAGCCGTCATGTGGTACCTGGAGAGCTCTATGGGCCCCGCCCGAGCTGTGTTATAACAGACCTGCTGCAAAGCATGGAAACCTAGCACTGAACCGGCCTGACCTGCCCTGATGTGTCTGTCAGGAGTTGACACGAGTCATGCACCGTGGCTTGACGGATAAACTTTGTAGAATGGAGCCAACCATGTTTGGCCCATCTGCGTGCGGCATTGTGTCAGAGACCCCACCCCTAGAAGTCTGCGGTCGGTGAATGTGCGGCGGGTGCGTGCCTTTCCTTCTTACTGCTGCTGGTCTGTCAGATTGGGTATGGTATCGATTGCCAACAGCGATGTAGTACTCCGGTTAATGAAACAGTGGCCACTCAGGCTACCTACGGGAGTACAGCCCCACAATTGCAGGCTTAAATCATTCAGTAGAGTGTGGTCTGTCGACACACATAACAGAGGAGGTACGGTACCATATGCACGGCAGTGTCTGCTGAGCTTGCGCTTCGTCGCATCGCTCCTACATTGGTACTTGTCCCTGCAGGGGAGCTTCCCTGCTGTTCCCAACACCAGTAGTGCTCAATTGGTGGCTGTAGGGCTGACGGCCGCGCGTTGGCTGTACCGCTCTTGCTGCTCCAGAACGTCGTTGGATCCCCCGCCGTTGCATTGCCGACACCCTCCAGTGCCGAAGAGCGCAAGGAGCACTGCATGAAGCTGACCGCATGCCATTACACCGTGCCAAGTCAGGCCAAGTCGTGTCGCTGTCGCCTGCTCGCCAGGTCTGTCTGGCCGCAGTGGCACCTGCAAAACGCACCAACTTGGCAATGCCCGGCGGCCCATCATGCACTGCAGTTCACCAACCGGAATCACTATGCCACCTCCTTACCAACCCTAGAATGCACGCCTCGCACCAGGGTCAGAATGCACCACCTCCCCTGCCTCGCACATCCTTTACGGATTCACCATATGGTCGAGCCTTGCAACTGTGGCAAGCACCACAGATCGCTACAACGTAATGCAAAAGCACCCAGCACCCAGCTCTTATGCCGCAGACGCCCATAGCATGAAAACACCTGCCCTCCTGGACTTCACACCTATCCCAGTTCCTGAAACCCTCACCCAAGCAACCCACAGCCCTTCCCACCATCTGTCACACACTTTGAAGGAATGTACCTCGCCTACGAACACTGCGCCTCATGGGACAAAAATGCTCAGCCTGCTCAGTCTTTGCCCTAGATCCCTTGCACAAACTTGCGCGGCCCACGTGCTGTACGGTGAACCTTGCCTGTAATGAGGTGTGTTAGTTGCCCACATGTGCCCGTCCATACGCACACCAAAAGCCCATCGCAGGCCGCAGTTCGCTCAAATGACCGCAACCGTACCTCCAGGCAGCCTTGAGGCATGGCAGCATGCTCACACACAATACCCTCACCATGCAAACACAGAGCATGCAACATGCACACGATCGTGAACTTCGCAGAAGGCATGCATCGAGGCGCCGGGGCTATCACGCAATACATGCTGACCATCGCACCCCATCGTACAACGCATCCCGCCATTCCTGGCGGTGCCAAGGTACGCAGAAAGAACCCTGTGCGGGACCCCTGGGCCACACCAAGCCCTAGATCATGAAGGCCCCGGGGGACTGCATGATGTCCAGCTCAATCTTGTCGGCCTCCTCCTGGTTGAGCCCCAGCATCTCCTGCAGCTGGAGCAGCGTGGCAAAGTTCGGCGGGACCTCGGTGTTCTTCAGGTGCAGCTTGTAGAGCTCGACCAGCTCCTCCTTGCTGTGGTGCCCATCCAGAAGCGGCGAGCGGCAGATGCTGTTTTCCGACAGCGCGCGGCCCAGCTCCATATACGCCCGTGCTGGCTCCCCGGCCTTCAGGAAGGCCAGGGCCTTGGTCACATGAGCTGCCTGCCGTGTCCGTGCCAGCGCGCGCTGGTAGCTGCGAGGGTCCTGCTGGGGACTCGGAGGTATAAGCATCACCTCGTCTGTCTCGCGGACGGCGGGCTTCCGCTTGCGGTTCTGGAGAATGACTGCCGAGAACAGCGTCGCAAGGCCGACCACTATAAGTGGCGGGATCCAGCAGGGCGGCTGTGTTGGGTCACGTGCACAGCACACACGGCCTGTAGGAATGACCATGGTTGTTTCCAAGTCTCCGTGACCATGGTCGGCCGTGGCCTGCACTGTGCTGACCGCCGCGTGGCGCCTCTGCCGCCTTGATAAGAACCTCGAAACTGATGGACAACATCGCTGTGGGACAGCGCTCAAGGCTTGCTGCCGCAAAAGGGCAGCCCTGCAGGTCGCCATTTACCCCAACTTGCAGAGGATAGCAGATGTGGTTTTACTGTTAAACTGCCTGTTAGATGTGTGTATTTAAGCCACCATAAAGCGCAGTGAGGCAACAGAAGGCACCAGACTCAAATTCGTCAAATTCATGGGACTTTGGCGATCGTGAGGGAATGGAGGGACCTGCGGGACAGCCTGCTAGCCAAGAACGAGCTAAAGGGTGGCGTACAAAATAGAAATGCAGATGTGGCACTGCTGGCTAGAGACAACGCACTGGCCGGTTTGAGCATATCAACCCTTCCAGAGACAGCCAAACCTATCGTTATCAAACACAGTTCTTCACACTGCATATACAAGCTGGGCGCAGAGACCTGCTTTGCGCAACAGCCCAGGGCTACACGGTTCGACCTCGATATGTGGAACGTTCTCCAACGTGCTCAGAACTTGGCTTCAAATGTGAAGAGCGCTCTTCTTGATGAAGGGGACTACGAAGAGCAGGTTCGGCCTTTGCAACGACCTGGAGACCCCGACCATCACAGCACGCTGAAAGGCCACGGATATGCACTTCCACTTTGCAGGATCTTGTCCAACAGAACGGACACGGGGTATCCGTTAGCGGCTCAGGTTATGTCAGGTAGGTGCCTCATTCAGCGTCTGCTGCGCAGCTGGGTCCGTTGCTGTCCTTCCGCCCGCCAGTTCGACTGCCTCGTTCTACTGCAATGCCCACAGTCGCTCACGCGGGCCCTTTGCTGATGAAGACGATGGGACAGCTTATCCGTACACCGGTCCTGGGGATGGCAGTCAGCACCCCCCAATGAGCACCAACGCGTACGAGGCGTTCGGTAGTACCGGTCAGGAAAGGCCTTCTGGCGGGATCGACGCGTACGGCGCCTCATCAGAACCAGACAGCGGTGCTGATGGCGGCGCTGCACCTGGGCGAACGCAGCACTTCCCTGCCGCCACAGTCGCTTCGCCACACGGCCTCAGCAGCACCAGCACCACCTATGACCTCGCTGCGTGGCAGCAGCCTCCACCCACCGGGCACTCCGGGACCCAGGCTGGCCATCCGGCTCCGGATGGAACAGCCGGCTCCAGCGATGACAGTGTAGGGGCGGTAGCGGATTCAGGAGCGCCGGCGGCGACGGCAGCAAATGCACGGACTGGCAAGCCCACTAGCGGCGCAGGGGCGGCGGGACCAACGGAGAAGCTCCCGGTTCCCGGACAAGCCGCTTCCGGCGCGCACGGTGGTCCGGCTAACGGCGCGGGCGCCATGGCTGCCTCCGTTGGCCGCAACCTTCTGGGATCTACCACCACAATGTTCTTCAACGCCTCGTCCGTGCTCCAAAAGGTTGCCACGCACGTGGCAGGCACAGAGGAAGCGTCGGATGGGGCCAAGCACAGATCCCAGGTGGGGCATGGGCTGCTGCCAGCCTTGCGACCACTTACGTACTCGTAGGCAAGGGCCCGTTTCTGTCGTAGCGGGCGGATTGTGAGTATGGAAGCAAGGGGCCATGCTAGCCCCACGTTGTTGAGGCTCATGCGCTGGCATACCTCCCCGCAGCTTGAACTGCTGAAGCAGCAGCTGCTGGAGGTGAGCGTGGAGAACGAGGGGCTGACGGCGGAGGTGGCGCGGCTCCAGCGGGCGCTGGAGGAGGCGGAGGACAGCGCGGAGCTGCTGCAGGTGGGTCCGCTGGTGGGGCGATGATGGTTGCAGTGATGGTCATGAGCTTCGACGCAATCCTTCAAGGGAGGTCCAAGGCGCTATGTGCTGCAGGCAGCAGCGCCTGTATGTGTTGCCTGCATGTGCAGCGTCCACAGTGCCGAGCAGGTTGTGCCCTACTTTCATCAGTGCGTTACTCCCTGCAGGCGCAGTCCCAGACCGCGGCCCTGCTGCGGCAGGAGCTGACGGCGGAGCAGCACGCGCACGAGGCCACGCGGCAGGAGGCGGCGCGCCTGGCGGAGCACCTCAAGCAGGTGGGCGCCGAGACGCGGGGGCGAGGGCTGGGAGACTGTGCGAAATAGACGAGGTCGCTGGAGCTGTGGACATTGAGACAGAGTACTGCATGGCGGCATGCGGTCCCATGGGTTTGCGGTCGGTGTGCCTACTTGTTTCCGCGTGCTGGCGACACCTCTTAAGGCCATGCGGTGAATGCGGTCTTACACCTTGCCCTGGACAGGCTGAGCACAGGGTGCACGTTTCGCGGGACACCGCCGATGTGGATGCCGTGATGGCGGAGCATGACGCTTTTTGGAAGGCGGAGCTCAACCAGCAGCGGGCGGCGGCGACGGAGGTGAATGGGGGCGCCTGGGGCGTGACTGCGTGCGCGGCAACTACGGCTACATTGACACTGTATGCCATAGTGCAGTGTGCCATGTGCGGGTAGGGGTGGTCCGCTGACTTGACATGTGCCCTACTTACAGGCCCGCGCTCGTGTTGCTGACTTGGAGCAGCTGGTGGACCAACTGCGTGCGACGCTCCAAGAGGAGAGGGAGCTGGCACACAAAGTGGGTCTGGACTGTGGGCACCCACGTCAGCACTTACATGGTCGCTTGAAGCTGCTTTGCTGATCGTTAGCATGGTAGAGTCACGTGCTAGGGTCATATCCTTTCAGGCGGAACCCTCCAGCTTGGTGCGCCTACCGCCGCAACAGGCTGGCATTGCTGCCGCCACTGAGCCGGAGGCGGCGCCCGCGACTGCGGATTACGGTTCCGGCGGCGGTGTGGTGGCCGCCCGCGTAGCTGAGCTGGAGGCGCAGCTGGGCGCCGCCACGGCCGCCGCGGCGGGGGCGGACGCGCGCGCGGCGGCTCTTCAGGTGGAGCTGCGCGCTCTACGGCAACAGGCGGAGTCGGCGGCCAGCGGGCTGCAGCAGCACAACGGGGTCGAAGCGGCGCAGGAGGTGGGCCGGCTGCGGGCCCAGTTGGCCGCCCTGGCCGGGGAGCTAGAGGAGGCGCGGGCAAGGGCGCGGCTGGCGGACGGCGGGGCGGAGGCCGCCCGCGCCGACGCAGCCTCTGCACGCGACGCCTCGGGTGCTGCAGCCGCCCAGTTGGCCGCAGCTAGGGAGGAGACAGCAGCCGCCAGGGCCGAGGCGGCTGAGCTGCGGGAAAGATCGGATGCTGCCTCGAAGGCTGTTGCAGAGGCCCAGCGGCTGGAGGCACAGCTGCGGGAGCAGCTAGCGTGTGCGGAGGCGGCGCTGGCTGCGGCCCAGGCTGAGCTGCGGGCCGCGTCCGACCGGGCGGGTGCAGAAACGGCTGCGGCCACTGGGCTGCGGGAGCAGTTAGGGTATCTGGAGCGCCAGCTGCAGGAGCAGCAGGAGGGCCACCGGTTGGCGCTGGATGCGCTGCAGCGACGGGTGGCGGAGGCAGAGGCGGCGGCTGCGGCCGCTACGGAGGCGGCCTCTGCAGCCCGGGCGGCGGCCGCCGACTCAGCGGCATCAAAGCTGGGTGCACATGGGGACGGCGGGGCAGAGGACGGTGGCCCACTGGCCAGCATGCGGGAGCAGCTTGAGATGATGAAGGAGCTGTTTGAGGACGAGCAGCGCTTCTCCTTGCAGCATAGGCAGCAGCTGGAGGCCGAGCGCGCGGCACACGACGCGACCCGGGGCCGAGCCCGGGAGCTGGAGGAGGAGGCCGCAGCGGCGGCGACCCGACTAAGGGAAGCGGAGCAGAGGCTGGCTGGGGCTGAGGCTTCGCTGGAGACCTTGGAGATCGAGGTGCGGCGCCTGCGGGAGGCGGTACGGCTTAAGGATGCTGACGTCGCATGCGTTGCCGAGCAGCTGGCGGCGGAGAAGGCTGCGTCAGAGGCAGCGGGTCACGACGGGGCGGCACAGGCAGCGGAGGCGCAGGACGCGGCAGCACGGCTGCGGAGCGAGCTTGAGGCGGCACAGCGGCTGGAGGCGGAGCTTCGGGGACAGCTGAGGGCGGCGGAGGACGCGGCCCTGGAGGCTGCTATGCGGGCTGATGCCGCGGAAGCGAGCGCTGATGAGGTGCGTGGCCAGCTTGAGCAGCTTCAAGGGCAGCAGCACCTGCACGATCAGCAGCAGGGGAAGCACGAGGCCGGGCTGCAGCGGGAGGTGCGCATGGCGCGTGAGGCGGCGGCCGCGGAGCGACGGGCCCTGGAGCAGCAGCTGGCCGAGGCGCAGACGGCAGCAGACACGGCCAGGCAGCAGGCGGAAGAGCTGCAGAGGCAAGTGGAGGAGCTGCAGCGGGCAGCGGGGGCGGCGACGGGCAGCGCGGGGGCGGCGCAGCAGGAGGCGGAGGCGCTGCAGTCCGAGCTGGAGGGCCTGCGGGCCGAGTGCGAGGCGCTGTCGGGGCAGGCGGCCGAGGCGGCCGCGGACGCAGAGCGCTGGCGGCTACAGTTAGAGTCAGAGGTGGAGGCGGCGGCAGTCAGTAAGAAACAGGTGCGGTGTTTGTCTGGGTTCTAAGCACTGTGGGCGACCGCACTGCGTGATTGGAGCACCTACGCTTCTTTGCTGTAGGCCTGCCGACTCGCCTGCCCCACACAGGCACACGGGACTGGACTGTGGCTTGCGTTCCCTTGGCAGGTCGCCTCGCTGAAGGAGCAGCTAGTGGCCATGTCGAACGAAGCGGCGCAGCAGGTGCAGCAGGTGCGATATCTGACGCTTGGAGGAGCATGTAGCTGCTGGGCCTATGTTACAGCCTGGGCACTGCGATTAGGTCTCGGTGCAGCTGTCTGACACTTTCGACGTTTGCGCCTTGACGCCCACTACGCCACAATTCACCTCAGTACGAGGACATGCTGGAGGAGGCGCGCGGCGCTACGGCCTCGGCGGAGCGGCGGGCCGCGGCCCTGTCCGACCAACTGGCTGCTGCAGCGGAGCAGCACCGCGCGGTGGAGGGCGAGCTACGGTCACGGCTGGAGGCGGCGGAGACGGCGCTACTGACGGAGCAGGCCAGGTGCTGTTGGTTTTGCTGCGATGCCAGGGCAGCAGCGCCAGCCCGGAAAGCCGGAAAGGTCATGTTGCTCATTACACCTGCCCTGGTGCACGGAGCAGAACTGTCCTTGATATAGCTGGAGGCTCGTGTGCGATGCACGCAGAACACTTGACAAGGGTGCGTTGCTAACCGTTCCAGCTGTCCCGCTGCCCCGCAGGCAGCAGGAGGCGGCGGCAGGGCGCGCCGCTGCGGAGGAGCAGCTGCAGGGCCTGGCGGCGCAGGTGACGGCGCTGCAGGCTGCCAGGGCGGAGCAAGACGCCAGCGGCGAGCTGGTGGCGGAGCTGGCGGCGGCATCCTCACGCATGTCCGCGCTGCAGGCACAGGTGGCCCAACTGCAGCACGCGTTGGACGAGCAGGCCAACCGCAGCCAGGCGGTGCTGCAGGTGGGGGCGGTGGCGGGGGGGCAGGCGGGAGGCAAGAGGGGGTGTAACAAGGAAGGGGGGGGGTGTCTCACAGCAGGGGGTTGTGGCGTTGCCAACAGGTTGTACTCTCCCGGTGGCGTGCGTGTTGGGAAGCAAAAGCAGGAAATACATATTCTCTGTCCAGGGTACCCTGCAAGTCCGATTGCTCAATGACCTGATGGGCATGCACCTTGCCAGAATCACCTCGTAAAGACGGCCATGCACTGCACAGCAGGCTGTCCAACAGCGGTGTGCGTTTCGTCCCACTGGCACATCTGCTTACCCCTACTGTCACCATTTCTCCTTCGCACGCCCCAGGAGCGCGACCAGTTCTGGAAGAAGGAGCTGTCCGACCGGGCCCTAGAGGCGGCCGAGCTGGAGCGGCGCCTGCGGGCGGCCACGGAGGGCGCAGCGCGGGACGCGGAGGCGCTGCAGGTGCGGCTCGTGGGACACGCCACAGGCACGAATGTGACTGCACCCCACGCCAGAACAGTTTGCCAGAGGGGTAGCAGAATATCGCCTGGGAAGGCTATGCCAACATTATAGAGCAAGTTGCACTCACGTTCGCCACCGCGTAACCCGCATCCGCAGGAGGCCCGCGCGCAGCTGGACCGCCTTCGCACCGAGTCTGCCGCTGCCGCCGCCGCTGCCGCAGCCACGGAGGCGTCCCTGCGGCGCGAAACGGAGGCCCTGCATGCGGCGCTGGAGCGGGCGCAGCAGCAGCAGGCGCACGGCTACGGGGAGCACGACAACCACCTTGAGCGGGACGTGGCGGCCGCGCGGGGGGAGGTGCTGCGCCTGCAGGCTGAGTTGCGCAGGACGCAGGTGGGCGGCAGTCGATGGCTGCACGCAGCAACTCATGCCTAAGGTCTACTGTCCGTATCACCTTTCGTGCACTCGCTCCCGCCCCGCGCCTATGCCCCCAGGCCCAGCTGGATGCGGCCCACGCCGCCTCCGCCTCCGCCGCCTCCGAGGCGTCCCGCCACCAGGCGGAGGCACGAGCCCTGGCAGCGCAGCTAGCTGCCGCCGCGGCCGAGCGGGACGCGGCCACTGCCGAGCTGCGGCAGCTGAGCCACGTGTACCAGCAGCACCTGCAGCAGCAGCGGGAGGAGATGCAGCAGGCGGTGGCCAGCGCGTCAGCGGCGGCATCGGCAGCGCCCACCCCGCTCCTCGTGAGTGCAGCTGAGCGCAGGACGCCCTGGACCGCGCCGTGTGGTGGTGATGGCCTCGGGCAACGGGGTGGGAGCACGGTCGGCCCGGAAAGTTGAAACAGCGTGCGCTGGTCTCTGATCTCGGCTTCCTCTTGGATTGCAACTTCCAACCCAAAGGTTTACCAATGCCCGTATGCCTAATGCTTCCGCTTCGCCTTGCAGACCAGCCGCCAGGCCAGCGTGTTAACCCCAGGCGCGTCGGGTGCCACGGGGCCCTTGGGGTTGCAGGACAGCCGCGGTGCGCCCTTGCTGCTCGCTACGGACGATAGCACCCTGCACGCTGCCAGGCCCAGCGGCGACGGTTCCGGCGGAGGCGGGGCGGCCGCCGCCTCCGTTGCCGCCGCCGCTGTGTCTGCGCTTGAAGGCGAGGTGGCGGAGCTGCGTGCCGCGCTGGAGGCGTCCGAGGCGGAGCGCGAGCGGCTCAAGGGGCAGCTGCTGAAGCTCAAAGCGCAGATGCTGCACGACCAGGAGGAGGAGGAAGATAAGGTGTGAAGGGGAGTACAGGGAACGAGGCGACTGATGCCAGATTAGGGACTGGCGGCTGCTCCTTTAGGCCGTTCACTCCCTTGTGCAGGTCTTGGGTGTAAGTTCTGGGTTACTGGGTTGAAGGCGTGCATGCTCAAGGGCCGTGCGATGGTCTGTAGGTTTTTGACCTCGGCTCACAATGGCTTACCGAAAGCGGTCTCCCTTCACCCTCCCAGGTGGGCTGGCGTGTGGAGGCTGAACTCCGCGCTGCCGCTGAGCGGCACGAGGCGCACGAGGCGGAGCTGCGGCAACAGCTGGAGGCGGCGAGGCAGCTCCTGGCACGGCAGGAGGCGGAGGTGGCGGGTGGGCGGGCGGGCGGGGGCCAAGGGCGACTACGCAGCAGCCCGCACGTGGCCAAACTAAGGCACCTTTGCCATGGTTCGTTGCGCTGCAATCGCAATGTTCTACCAACAGGATTGGTGGACAGACGATCACCAGACATGTTCCAGCCGTGCTTTGGCTGCTCGCTGTCATGCCGGTGGTGCACGACTCCAAGCGCGGCTCACGCTCAGCCGTACCCCGCGTCTACCCTGCCGCCGCCAGGCCTGAACGAGGCGCTGGAGCTCAAGGACGTGGAGGTGCAGAACCTGCAGGTGGGGTGGGCGGGCGTCCGCATGCGTTTCTCTTGGGCCAAGGCCCTTACACACGGTGCAGCAACTCGCATCGTCCAGCTCCTTCAGCTCCAATCTGGATGCTTGCTATTGGTGTGCGCCCAATGACAAGGAAGGCTGGAACCCTGCCAGGAGCCAGATGCATTTTTTAATGGTGCAAGCCCCCCCTTGGCTGTCTCTCCTGCCTATTCCTCGCCCCAACCCCAGGCCGCGCTGGGCGAGCTGACCTACGAGAGCGACGCCGCCGAGAAGCTGCGTCTGGAGGTTCGCGCCGCCACCAACCGCTGCGCCCGCCTCCAGGAGCAGCTGGCGGCGGCCAGCGAGGCGGTGGCGGTGGCGCAGGCGGCCAGGGCCGAGGCGGACAAGCTGGTGGAGACGGTGCGTCGCCGTGTAGCAGTGGTGGGACCCTTCTATGGGGCGCACACTCCGCGATGCGTAGCATGTGGATGCGTAACTTGACTAATAACACGGTAGATGCAATCTACAAAGCTGATACAGGTAGGTCCAGCGGCCTACGTGGAAAGTGGCGTGCATGCGACTGCTTCCTCGCAGCTTGTGCTCGTTGTCGCCCCCTGCATCCGGCCTGCACCCACACGTTCGCCCTGGCCCACCGCCCTGCCCCGTCGGACCCTCGCAGGTGCGCTCCTCGCTGCAGTCCTGCCAGGACAGCGAGGCGCGCACCGCGGAGGAGTGCGCCATGCTGCGCCGGGCCCTGGACCAGGCGGTGGCACAGGCCGCGGCCATGAGCAGCGAGACCAACGGCATGGTGGACCGCCGCATCATGGGCAAGCTGCTGCTCACGTATTTCCAGCGGAACCACAGCAAGGAGGTGGGCGTGCGTGGGGGGAGGGGGGCGGCGAGTGGTACTGGGCAGAGTATCTGCCGACTCGTACTTGTCCTGCATAGGGCATCATGCTGCCTACAGTCTGATCCCGTGCGTCTGCGTCAAGCGGTCGAGCCGTGACGTGCCCTGCATTGCTGAAGTTCTGCGCCAGCGTCGCATGGAGCGCCTCACCTCACGGGCCGCCGACCCTCACCCTACCCCGCCTTGCACCCGGCCCCGGGCTGCAGGTGCTGTCCCTGATGGCCCGCATGCTGGGCATGAGCGACGAGGAGCGGCGGCAGCTGGGCCAGCTGGCGGCGCGGCGCTCGCTGCTGTCGCGCGTGGCGGGTGCGCCGCTGGCGCTGGTCAGCGGGGCGGGCCGCGCGCTGGTGGGTGCGGGGGGCGGCGGCGCGCACTGGGCCCCGCACGACGACCACCACGACATGGACCTGCACCTGCCAGGGGCGGCGGGAGGCGGCGGCGGCTCGCTGGCGGACCAGTGGGTGCACTTCCTGCTCAGCCAAGACGAGGCGGCCAGGTCGCAGCACCAGCAACGCCTGCAGCAGCAGCAGCAGCAGGTGAGAGGCATGGACGGTATTTGCCTGCGGTGGGGGACCTGAGCAAAGTGCAGGAGCAACAGGCCAAGCTGGCAATCCAAACGAAACGAAACACCCAGAACGCAGTCGGTACCTTGATTCTTCCAGCCTCCCGTTTTGCATGTTTCGCTTCGGTAATGTCCGTGAAAGCCCGCGCGTTGCCACTTGGCATGCCGTACGGCCCTGACGCTCTTGCGTTTGCCGGCTCCTCGAATCACAGGCGGCGGCAGTGTCCGGCTCACAGCTGGACTTGCAGCACCAGGCTCACCCTTCACATTCGAGCTCAGCCGCTACCGCCAGCCGACCAAGCTTCATGGGCCCCGCCCACAGTGAGGCCGTTGCCTCCACGACGTTCACGGCGACCGTGCCCGCCAGTGGCGTCAGCGGCCTCACAGTGGGCGGCGGTGAGTTGGGCTCCTCCGCGCTGCCCGCTGAGCAGCCTCATCAGCAAGGCAACCACCAGCTGCCACCATCGCCGCTGCACACTTTCATGCATCATGGAGCCCCAACGCCAGTGCCCCAGCAGCAGGAACAACAGCAGCACCACACGGATGTGCAGGGAGGCGCTGTAGCTGGTGGCGCTGTCGGCCATACGCCGGCCCCCACCTCGTCCTCGTCCCTCATGCTCTCGTCCGCGTCCACCAACTTGCTGTACGGCCGGACGTTCGGGGCCCAGGCTGACGGCCAGCACAGCGCCGCCGCGGCACCGAGCCATGGGCCCCAGGGGTATGCCGTGCAGCCGCCCCGCCTGCAGCCGCAGCCCCAGCCGCCCCTCCAGTGGCACGCAACCGCCTCCCATGGCTCCGTCACGGCGGCAGCGCCCCACTCCGGCCAGGGCCTGCATGCCTTTCAGGGGCCGCCGCAGCAGCAGCAGCAGGGCCACCAGCCTATGCAGGTGCCTGCCCAATCGCCTCATCACCACCAGCAGCACCACCAACGAAATCATTATCAAGCGGTGCCAAAGCCTGGGCAGCAGTTCCCAGCCACGGACCTGCCGCAGCAGCCGCAGTGGTACCGCGCACAGCAGGCCAGTGATGCTACGGGTGCTGCTGCCCCGTTCGCCGGGGGCCACGGCGCTATGGGAGGCCAATAGGAGCCTGCACCACGTGGACGGCAAGTGACAGGTGTGCGCAATCCTCCATGCCGGGCTCCGTAAAGGCACGCAGGCGTGACTGCTGCCCGAGATGATTTGGACTAGTGAAGGGTCTTGAGAGAGCGTTGGACGCTGATGGTAGAAATTGAGCTTAGTTTGGTTTTGGTGCGGTTTGAATGCGGGACCCTGATTGGGTTGCAAGCGCAGGATCTGCATATTGCAGCGTGCACTTGCACACCGGTACCCGGAGATTGGAGGTGCGGTACGTGCCGGTGTACAGTTGCTGAAGCTGGCCTGCAAGGGGAGGTTGCAGGCAGGTGAACGGCCTGTCCGTCCTGGGTACGAAGTGCGACAGCCTGCAGGGCCGGCGAGGCCGTGCATGCAACACAAGCACGTCAGCTGCATCCCTGCATCCGACGCCTGTGCGTACCCCGACCGAAGTGTGTGCAGCCAACACAGTTGTCGTTCACTGTATGGTATGCAACCTTGTTCTCAACCGGTATACATTCGTTTGGTCGGTACACTCTGGTCAGCTCTGGTACACTTTCGTTTTGCTGGCCCAACTGACCGGAGGTTCTTGGCACCACTACTGGACACATAGACACAGACAGTGGGACATTTATATGTTATATCGTGCAACACGCTGCTTGCAGCGAGGAACCGAGACCGGAGCCCGACAGTCGGTCTGGTGGGCTTCCAGGACTGACCGCAGGTGTGTCGTCACAACTTGTAAACAAAGACAGCACTCCAGCGATATGAGTGCCACAAGCGGGCACTATCGCTGGAGTGCTGCCTCTACCGTGTGCTCAGAATCATGGATTCCCTTAACGACTTTCGTACATGGCTGGTCACATGTGTGAGGATACGCACCATACACCGTAAAGTGCGGTGGCTCAGCAGGTCAGCTGATGGACGTTGAGGCGAATTGGTGAAAACCTGGCGCTTTGCAGCACAGAGTCGCAGCAGCGCTGCAGGAAGTTCGAGTCTCTCCCCTGAAACGGACGAGGGGCCCGCCCAAGATGTCACCACATGCAGTAATAGTTCTCCTTACAATATTCGGCAGCTTGTTCCACGTCACCGTGCATGCGGCGGGTATCAAGGGCGCCAACCAGACCTGGGCATTCATTCACGGCGTGTCGTCGGGAGATCCCCTTCCCACTCGCATCATAGCGTGGACAAGGTAGGCTAAGGGCTACAGTACTTCCAGAAAGGCAGGATGCTAGACGCGGGCCCGTGGCACTTCCGGAAAAAAGTGGCTGCCGGTGCCTGCTCCTATCATCCTACAGCCGAATCTTGCTATATACTTACCCTGCGTAGTTGCAACAAAAAAGGCAGGTATGCCTCTGCTGTCCGTTTCGGCCATAGCCAACATGTTCCTACCTGGCAACCAAAACCAGGTTGCTTCCGCGCTGCTGCTCCCCTGCCGCTAACAATCGACAGGGTCATTTGTGTTTACACCTGGCCGTGGTAAACAAGTATCCCTCGTACCCGTCCGCAACCGTGTTGCTGCTGACGCTTTGGCTGCAGGGTCACCTGGACGGGCCCTGCCGGCAAGCAGCCCAACTTCGTTACCCTGCTGCTGCGGGTGGTGCCCAGCACGTCCAACTACCGCACGTATGAGAAGAAGGTGCGTCCGTTCCTTTTGTGCCTCACCTTTAGCCTGCAACAAGTACCTGGGAAGGCGCGCACGTGCTTGCTGCTGGCGCTAGGTTGCGCCTGCATGTCCTTGGAAGTCATGGACGGCAGGCACTGGTGCCGCCGGGCCAGTCCTGTGCGAACCCCTGATCCCCTTCCCCTGCGCTCCCCTTACACCTGCCCCTTTCCCCCGCCCAGGTGGTGTGCCGCGCCTCCTCCGACTTCACATGCAAGTACGACGTCACAGCCCTCAAGGCGGGAGTGCCGTACAAGTACAGCTTCACGGTGCTGGGAGCAGGCGGAGGGGCGGTGTCGCCCACCGGCCGCTTCAAGCTGCCGTACCCCATGGGTGCGTGCCGGTGCCGCTCTGGCTGCCTCTTGCCTGCTTCCCAGACTAGTTTACGGCATCGGCAGGGCATCGGGGGCAGGCGAGGAGGCCGTGGGCACTGTGGGCAGCTCGGAGTACGATCGATGTTATGAACCTATTCGATTTACAGCAGTACGAAAGGTATCGCATGGACCAGTAGGGACAGGAATGCACGTCCGCTGGGTTCATGACTGTGTCGCACAGCAGGACAGGTAGAAGCGGTTAGGAGCCCCTTGTCTCCCATCACCTTCCCTGTCCCCCCAGGCGACCCCCGCCAGAGCTCCCTGCGCTACGCCGTGCTGAGCTGCGCCAACTGGGGCTGGGGCTACTTCCACGCCTACGCGGAGGCAGCGCGGTACAACCTGGACTTTTGGCTGCACCTGGGGGACTTCATGTGAGGAGGCAAGGGGGGATGCTATAACAGCCGCACTGGCGTCAGGAGTCACAGCTGAAGCGTTTGCGTGGATTCCGACACTGGTGTGCTGACACATGAGGCACAACTGGCTGTCGGAAGCACCCGCCGCTGCTGTGCAGCAGTGGTGACATCGCGTTTGCCTCCATGGAGGTGATCGGGGTCAGCGTTCCCGGATACACCCCTCTTGAACTGGTACGCCCCTGCCGCTGCCGTGCTCTGCAGCTATGAAGTCGGCAACGACATCTACCCGACGCCCACGCAAGCCGTACGCGGGTGAGCAAGCCCTTACGTGCACAGGTCCGCCCAGCCAGCTGGTCCCAGCAAATATCAGCTTGGGCAGATTAGAATTCCGACATTTCTGTCACCTCAAGCCTTGCTGCCTGCTGCTGCTTCCCTTGACTGCCGCTGCCGCGGGGCCCTGGCATGCCAGCCGTCGCCTTCCCCCCACCTCATGGTGGTTGCGGTGAGGTACTGCACCCCACCTCATGGTCACGCGCTGCCTGTTGCCGTGAGCACCTGCTGCTGTGATGCACCAAAGCCCAAGCGCCCGCCCTGGCCCCGTGGCCCCGGGTCCTGCCGCCCCCAGGGGCCTGCTGCCCACCACGGAGCTGCGCAGCCTTGCCGACTACCGCCAGCGGTACGCGCTGTACAGGGGAGACCCCGAGCTGCAGGTGGGCCAGCCGTGCGATGTCGGATTACGGAACCCCCATTTTCCTGAGCAGTTCACTACCACAGTTGTATCTCCTGTGTACAAGAGGAAGGGCGACGAAACGGATTGTGGCAACTACCGTGGCATTGCTGTTGGGGGTGCTCTTGCCAAATGCTATGCTAGCGTGCTGCTACGGCGTATGGCGAAGGCTGAGGAGCAGCACAAGCTCATTGTTGTTTTCCAGAGGTAAACCCGCCCGAGACTGGAGCTGGCCCCGGTGTATCCTACTGTCCGTTACAGTAGAGCGATACGGTATTACGCTCTTTACTTGCTCAAAAGGTAGTCCTATCGCATAGGACTACTTATCGGTCTTCCAACCGCACATCCTAGACGCCGTACCATCTAGAGTTCTCCCCTCACGGTGTGGGTCCTGACTGGACTGCACCCTCCAGAACAACACTCCCATGCAGGCAGGACACACACCCTTACGTGCTCATGCCTCAAAGCAAACAGCATACGTGCTCACCACGACGTACACCCAGTACGCTCAAAGCACACTACGCTTCGCCACTCAGCCGCAACCTCTCAGCTGCACACGCAACTCAACACACACGTGCCGTGCCACGTGCCACACACCGCATAATTCGCACCACTCCCTCGGGTGCTATGCTGCACAACAGCAATCACATGCTGCCTCACGCCTCTACAGGCAAAAACGCGGAAACCGACAAACGGCTCGCTCGCCCAGCGCTCACTCAGGCAACCGACACACGGCTAGCCACAGCACTGTTCTCACTGCTGCAACCGACACACGGCTGACAGGCAGTTACCATGCGTACATCTCACATGCGAAGCAAGTTCGTCTGCTCACACAGTACGCTCACGCGGTCGTTCCCGCGACATGTGCATCATGCACCTCTGGAGTCTTGGCAGTCCGTCGCCATGCTCCCACGTTCATGCACCTAGCGGCACCCCATGCCTCACATGCGCCCCCGCGCAATGCACTTGCGCCTGCTATGGCTCCTTACCGACAAACGGCAGGTAATTATCACCAACTGCCCTCTGCTCTACACCGCACTAACCTCGCATGACTCGCACCTAACCGACCAACGGCTGGCACCCACGGCGGGTTACTGACCACCGACCTAGCCTAGCCGACACACGGCTCCCACGGCTCCCACGGCGGGTCACACCTAGCGGTCTCCGAGCCAACTCATGGCAGTTTCCTCACGGAACCACTGTCCGTGCTTCTCGAGCGTCGCCGATCCCCGTGCAAGCATATCGGCCACTGGGTCCCTGACACCGCTTGCCGACCCACATGTCCTACAGAAGCTCCCATGCTTCCATGGCCTACTTGCACTCAATGATCAGCGCGATCATCTCGCTCTCGATGCCGAAGCCGATGTTGCCCAGCGCTCTCCACAACGAGGCAGCACCATCCTTCTCCTCAGCACCCACAGGTTGCTCAAGATCAGTCTACTCCTGATCTCAAAGCCCAGGGCTCGTAGTTGTCGGGGCCTCAGACCGCCGAGCCTGCCTAGACTGCACTCCGCGTCGCAGCCTACGCCCACTAGAGTAAAGTTCCGACTCTACTCTTTACAACTAGCCCTTATACCACACGCGTTAACGTGGGCTCATAACCTGTTGTTTTCCAGAGGTAAACCCGCCCGAGACTGGAGCTGGCCCCGGTGTATCCTACTGTCCGTTACAGTAGAGCGATACGGTATTACGCTCTTTACTTGCTCAAAAGGTAGTCCTATCGCATAGGACTACTTATCGGTCTTCCAACCGCACATCCTAGACGCCGTACCATCTAGAGTTCTCCCCTCACGGTGTGGGTCCTGACTGGACTGCACCCTCCAGAACAACACTCATGCATAAGGCTCAGGCTGGTTTCAGGCACGGTTTTGGCACGGTTCACCATTTGTTGGTCAAGCGGCATTTGGTGGCGAAGCATAGCAGGCCGGGGGCACCACCCCTGGTTGTCGTACAGATCGACTTTGAGAAGGCTTTTGATAAGGTACCTAGGGAACACTTGTGGTTGCGTTTGCAGGAAAGGGGTTTTCACGGCCGGTTGCTGGACGCTTTGATGCGTGCTTGTGACAAGGTGGTTATGGTCGTGAAGGTGAACGGGAGCGTAGGGGAGCCTTTTGAGTCCCAGCAGGGGGTTAAGCAGGGATGTCCGCTGAGCACTGAGTTGTTTGGCTACTTCATAGAAGGTCTAGCCGATTTGATTGACGCTAACGACAGCACATTTAGGCCGCACAGGGTGCACCTGAGTGACTCACCTACGATTGGCGGGGAGCGTGTGTCTTTGCTGTTCTATGCTGATGATCTGAGCCTTGTGGCCACGAGTACGGCACGTATGCGCGTGCTGCTTGACGCAGTGGACTGTTTCTGCAGGGCCTTTGGCATGAAGGCGAATGTCAGGAAGTGTGAGTGTATGGTGTTTGCTGCTAGCGAGCGGGTAGCTGCGCCAGTGGAGTTTGAATGCAGCACCCTCGTGCTCGCCGGACAGCCTGTCCCGCTTGTTAGTTCTGCTAGATACCTGGGGATTGTGTACGGCCCTAGGATGCCTTTTGCAGCGCGTCGTAAGCAGCTGACGGCTTCTGGGAGAAATGCTTTGTTTGGGCTAATGGGCAAGCTGCGCAAGCAGCGGCTGTGGGCTCCGGACATAGGCTACGGTGTTTTGATGGCCAAGTTAGGCCAATTTTGCCATACGGGTGTGAGATTTGGGGTGTAGACGCGTTGGACGCAATGATGCGTGGAGGACCGCCACCGCGCAGGCGTGATAGGTGCAATTTGGCAGAGGGCTGGTTTGAACACTGTGTGGGTGATCCGGCGGTCAAGCTGCAGATCACATACATGCGCACAGTGTGCGGTGCGCACCGTCCTACACATAGGCTGTTGTTCGCAGAGCTGTCTCAGCTATCCTTGCACTTCTTCTGGGCATCGCAGGTTTGTGGATTTTGGAACAGGATAGTTCGTCAGGCGGGAGCTTGGGCGCATGATGTACTGCGAGAGGAGATTGCACTTGCCCTTGACGGTTGGGAAGACGGCTGGGCAGCAAAACTCTTGCGGTTTTCGGCTGCACTAGGTGTTGATGTTTGGAAGGATTTGCCACGTGGGGTAAGGTGATCTGCAGACAAAGCTCGCTGGTTAGCAAGTCGCCCCTTGCCTGCGGCTAGCATATTGTCAGCGTTCCGTGACAAGCTTTTGGTGGCATGGTCGCACGAGCGCTTGCTCGCTGCGCCGGCTGTCTTCCCTCAGACGGGAAGCAACCAGGTGTCAAGATGTGCCGTTAGAAGCATTGGTGTGGCTTGTCATTTGAGCAGGACAAGGCTGCGTGGTTGCCGCACATTAAAGTGTTCATTTCGGTTCATTTGCACAAAAAGTTGATGCGTTTTCGCTTGGGCTGCTGGCCACTTGCCGCCAACCGTAGCAATGGGGTCCCAAGGGAAGAGCGGACCTGTTTTGTGTGTCAGTCTGGAGCCGTAGAGGATGAACAGCACGTGCTCATGCGTTGCACAGCGTACGAGAGTCTGAGGCATTGCAGCGGTCTTGATCTGAACGTGAGCATGCGTGATGTTCTGTTGGGTTCCGACCAAGCAAAACTCGCGGTATCGTTAGGGCAAGTATGGGCTGCGCGTCATGCTTGTGTGCCATTTTTGCGGTGAACGGCTGGGCACTTGCTGCAGCTTATCCGGTTGCGTGTCTTGAGTCTTTTGCGATGACCCTGGAGCCCCTGGCTCGTATACGGGTCCTTACATGCTGAATAACCCAATCAGCACGCAGACGCCACCAAGTTTATAAGGACGGAAGAGTCACAAACCGAGCATGCACACGCCCGCCTCCCCACTGGTCGCTGCAGGCGCTGGCAGCCTCCGCGCCCGCCATCTCTATCTGGGACGACCACGAGTTCGCCAACAATGCCTGGAGCGGCGGGGCAGCTGGGCACGACAACGCCACAGAAGGGCCCTGGGAGCTCCGGGTGGCGGCGGCGGTACAAGTGAGCGGCGCGCGGCTGTCCATGGCTGCCCTCGTGCTCCGCTGGCTTGGACCTCCTGCCCCCATCCTGCGTCAAGGCACCTGCTTGCGGAGGCCTGCGGCACTTGCGGAAGCCTTGTGCTGATGAGCTCCGTCCCATGCGCCCCCCCCCCTCTCGGTACTCGTTTGAGGCCCGCAGCCCAGCACGTGCATGGCCCCCGCCACCCCTGCCCCGAGCGAGCGCTGGTCCCCTTTCCGACCGACCCTTCCCTTCGCGCCCTCGCGCCGCCTTTCTCCCCCAGGCATACCACGAGTGGATGCCCATCCGCAGCCGTCGCCTCGACGGCTCCTACGTGGGGACGCACATCAACCGCACCTTCCACTTCGGCAGCCTGGCCTCGCTGTTCGTGACGGAGGAGCGCATCACAGGTGAGGGCACGCCAACCTTTGCCGTGCTTCCATTGTGGGCTCCCGTGCTCTCACACTCCGGCGTGCCGCTGTTGCTGCCCCTGCCGCCGCAGCCCGCTCGGAGGACCTGAGCGCCTTCCAGCCCATCATTGCGCTGGCGGCGGCGGTGGGGCGCAAGGCGCCGTCGCAGTGGGGCGAGGTGGAGCTGGCGCAGGTGGGGCGCCCCGGACCAGCGGACTGCTGGTGTACAGCTTGTGGGTTCTGACCTGGTTAAACCGCAAGCGAACCCTGCCCTTGACCCTGCCTGTCCGTTGCCCGCCTGCCCTGCCCCATGCGGGTCAGATTGCTGCGGTCAAGGCCGAGGCGGATCGACTTCGCTCGTTGCCCACACGGCGGCGCCTGGGGCCGGAGCAGCTGGCGTGGTTGGAGGCGGAGACCAAGAAGTCCGCCAGGAAGGGTGAGCGTCCGTGGGGGGCAGCGGGGGGCGAGGCGCGGGTCGAGCAGCGTGCAGACCACAGCAGCAGCTGGAAGCACTTGTCCGTGCGGGTACGGGAGATCCGCACAATGTGGCAGCTGTCGTGACACTCGCGGTCGCTCCGACCGTCCACGTCCGTGAACTCGCCTCACCAGGCCCGCTTCGACCCGTTGCGTGGTTTCGCGTGTCCCCAGGCATCACTTGGCAGCTGTACGGCACTGCGACCACCCTCCAAGATCTGGTTTTCGACCCCAGCGGCGCCATCCGTGCCGCCAACGCGACCGACCCCGCCCTGGCCGCCACGTGGCGCCAGCTGCTGGACAACGTCACGTCGGGGGCGGTGGCGCTGGTGGGTGCAGGGCCTGGGCCGTCGTTGCGAGCCGGTAGTCGGGGCGCCGGGGGTGGTGGGCGATGGTCGGTGTGTGGGGCCCCACGGGCACCTCGTTGCCCAGCGCCACCGGACCATCAATGCGCGCCCGCCTCAATGTCCCGGCACCTGTTCCAAGCCCTGTGCCCCGCTGCCGGCCTATTCGCAGCTGCCAAACGGCACGCCCACCAACCGGGACACCATCCGCAGCTACGGCACCACCTGCTTCCGGAGGCCGGTGGCGGGCTTCCCGCTGCGCTTCAACCTCAGCGACGCCAACCCCGCCAGCCCGCTGGGGGCAGTCAACTTCGGGCTCGTGGCCGGTCTTGGCCGTGCTGTGGAGGCGGCGGCGCTGGGCAGGTGGGCAGCAGGCCCATGTTGTGCGCCTGAGCCCAAAGGGTGGGAGCAAAGTACGAAGCACTAGTACAGCGAGCGTGAGCAACGTGACGTCTACTGCCGCTACGCACTGTGGTGTGTGTGCATGCACTGTACCCGCTGTCGCCGTCCCCGAGATCAAGCCCGTGAGCCCGTTGACGTCCCCGCTGCGCAGGGTTGACGTGGGCGAGCTGGACCGCTGGAGCGGCTTCCCCGCCGAGCGCGATGCGGTGCTGTCCATCGCCAAGCAGGCCAACAACGCCGTCTTCTACGGCGGCGACACGCACAACGACTGGGCGGCGGTGGCCATCGACGCGGGCGGCGACGTGGTGGCGGCCGAGTTCGACACCGCCGCCGTCACGGCGCCCGGCAACGAGGAGCAGGCCTTCATGCTGCCGCCGGACTTCATCGCCGCCATCCAAACTGCGGGTACGTGCCCAACACATCGCGTTGTGGCTGCGGCACGCGCTGTCTTGGCCTGTTAAGTAGGCGGCAGCTGACAGTGGGCGTGCGCGCGAAACGGCGCATGCCTAAGACGCATTGACATAGACATATTGCGATATTGGGGTCTAGTGCTCCGTCCAATGCGCAGCTTCGTGTCCTCACCCCAAGGAAAAGTTGTACAGCAACTGGCACTGCGTAGCAACACGGTAGCATGTGTGGCTGCATCTGCACCTGACACCTGCACCCACCAACGGCGCGTGCGCAGGCGGCGGCATGCGCGGCGGGCTGCGCTTCTCGCATGTGGCGCTCAAGGGCTTCGTGTTCGTAACGCTGGACGCCAAGAGCCATCACGCCGAGTTCATCAAGGTCAACACCCACTGCGTGCCCACGGTGAGGGAAGCGGGCGGGGGGCGGAAGGGGGGGCTGCGTGCATGTGGTGATGCCGCTCGGAGCGGTACTGAGTGAGGATCGGGCTGTTTGCGTATGCCTGCAGCTTCTGGTTCCTCTCACGACCTCCGCCTCGGCCTTTTGGGCCAGTGGAGCTGTTTGGGCCGTCGGGGATGGGACGTTCGCCGCCCCTCTCAATGCATAGAAGGGATCCAGGCAGCCAGCGGCGCCGACAGGCCAGCACCCCCGTACGGGTCGCCCCGTACGCCGAGTCCACGCTGCGGTTGTGCTGGCTGCGTGACGCCCCCTCGTCCCGCACCTCCCCGGCCCCCCGGCCCCCCTTCCCCCCGGCCCCCAGGGCTGGAATGCCACGTGCATCAAGGCCTTTGACCGCCACACGGCGGCGGAGCGGAAGGCGCGGCGCCTGGCCAACGACATCCAGGACGTGCGCTGCATGACAGACAGGCAGCGGGCGGGGCCCGCCAGCGGCTGAGTGGGTTGGTAGGCGGCTTGAGTGGCAGGCGTACTGTACGGAGGTGGAGTACGATGTGTGAACGCTTTATCTATCCGCCGTAACGGCTTTTACGGATGACTTTGCGTGTACCGGTACGGGTCTACTGCTGTGCTGCTCAGCAGGTTTCCGTGCGCTGCGCCGCCATCGACGTGCATGCGACCATGCGTGCATCATGCCACTCACTTGCTCTGATTCGAGTTGTTATGCCGTTGGCACTGCAGGCAGTGCCGTTATATTGTATCAATGTCACACGCCTTGCAACCAGCACTGCCAGTGCGTGTTAGGGGCAAGCTCACGGGACTGCGAGCGCAGCGTGTGGCGCGGCCAGGACCGCGCATGGGCCGTGGCGCCACCCCTGACCCTGGGCTCGGCACTCCGCAGCTGTCAGCCAGATGCAGAGCTTCATTGTTCGTCGCCTGTTTACAAGTGATCCAAGTAGCTGTGAAGGCTCGTTGCTGCTCGTTGTGTTTGGGGCATACAGGAGCCCTCGGAAGGTATCAGCTCCGTACGCCCACCAGGTTGTGATGTTAATGTTACATGTGCCTGACCACACTGGCTTGTAATGTGCAAGGGGCTTCCCAAGCCCGTTGTTCCTGTCGGGATTTGTGCGTCCTGCTTTAGGGTTTAGGCTGATTCTGGCTGATGGAGCAGGGGCGATGGGTGGTCTTTGACCCCGCGTCGATTTGCACTGTTTGTGTGTGCACACTGCGCAGGTGTGCGACGGTGCTGCCCACAGCGTGGTTGCAGGCTTAAGCCATCTTCATGTTTATGTCGTAAGATCGCAGTGTCGTACCGGTTCAAGAAAACGCTGGCAACTTGCACAAACTGCAACGCACTGCACATGGTGCGCAAGTTGACTCGGTTTCCGCTAGCCGGTTACTGCCGCCAACACGGGCCGGTGTGCGGCTGAGCGCCCTATGCGAGCAGCTTCTCGTCCTGGCGTCCTGCACGCATGGCCACACCTAATTATGCCAGTTCATCCCTTACAGTGTGCCAAGGGTGTGGCACAGCCAGGGCGGTGCAGTAATGCAAGGCGCCGTCAGCGGCAGCAGGGAAAGTTGTCGGCATGTCGGAGCCGCTGGGCAGCGCATAGGCAGCGCATGGCATTTCCTGTGCCAGTGGCAGCAATGAGTGCGCACTTCAAGTTTTACACAGGCAGCACTGCCCGCAAACATGAGCCACGCCCCGTCAGCCGCCCTGCGGCAGCCTAACTACCAGGAGCGCAGCGTGCCGCTCCAGGCCGCCCCCGCCCACACTACGGCGGGTACTTGTCTCGCCACGCGCTGCCCGTCCTCCCACACACCTGGGACAGCTGCCGCTGCCACGCAAACTCCAGTATACGTGACATGCCGTTGACGAGCCACTGGTCACTGCCAACTTGAATCCTACTACCTGTAACCAATCACCAACCCAACAGCGCAAACCTGCTGCCTCCACGTCCCTACGACCCGCCTTGGCTTCCCACCCCCAAGCTGGCCGCTCACAGCTCGCCGCAGTTGGCGATGGTGATGGGCTCCACGGGGCGGTCCTGGCGGCCGGTGGGGAAGGCCTCCACCTTGGCCACAACGTCCAGCCCCTCCACCACCTCGCCGAAGACAACGTGCTTGCCGTCCAGCCAAGGGGTGGGCACCGTGCAGATGAAGAACCTGGGGGAAGGGGACCACGCAACTGGTGAGGCGCCTGGCGGTAGCAAGCGTGCGGTGCAGCCGCGGTCAGGATCACCGCTTTGCGCCCTCAGGCGTCGCAGAACGCGACTGAACATGTGTATCAACTACCGCCGCACCACGTCACGGCTTTGTGTTTAGCAGGGCTGAATTTGCATCAGCTGGTGCCTTTCGGCACAAGTGATCGGCACCACAAACGGCAATTGAAAGCGCCGGCACGTCCCTGGCGGCGGCGCACGTGCGCCTCCCCCCTTCCACGCCGCAGTGACTCACTGGCTGCCGTTGGTGTTGGGGCCGGCGTTGGCCATGGACAGGATGCCGGGGCCGGTGTGGCGGTCTGCGGGCGGGGATGTGGCGGGGGCGGGGAGCGGCGTGAGCGGCACGAGGGGCACGCCATGCATGGCGCGAGGGTAACGCGAGGTCCGGCCGGCATCATGCGCGGCATAGCTGTGCAGCCAGGTATCTTCTGCCAGCGCGTCGACGGACCTCAACCAGTACCGTGCTGCGCACATGTTGATGCATGCGATGCGCGTGCTGGTGTCGTCAGCAAACGGCAGTGCACAGCGCCAAACCTCGTGACCCTGCGCGCACCCATGCCGCTCACACTTGAAGTTCTCGTCGGGGAACTTCATGCCGTAGATGGACTTGCCGCCGGTGCCGTTGCCGGCGGTGAAGTCGCCGCCTGCATAGGGGTGAAGGGAGAAAGGAGGGACCAGTAGGGCACACCGAACCTTGCGCCGAGGCCTGCCGGGCGGGCAAGCCTATGAGCTCACTGCTGCCCCACACCTGTGCAACGCACAGGATACGCGGGTATCACGCCACATCTCTAGGCAGCCTGTGCGGCGCAACAAGCACACATTGCTGGAGAGTGCAGCCAGGCTGTGCGTCAATCCGTGCCGACGTTTCCCCTGCATCCGGTCCTGCCCCCCATGCCAGCCGCGCTGGCGCTCGCCGCCTCACCCTGGATCATGAACTGCCTGTGGCGGTGGAAGGAGCGCAGGGCAACGAAGTTGTACACGCGGGGCCGTCAGTGACAGAGGTTTAGATGTTACTACTCATGCGAATGGGTAGTAGCTGTTCATGCTGTTCGGGACGTGCAGTAATGGGCGACCATGCGCACCAGGCTAGGCCAGTGCCCCCCTCCCGACGGCACCCGCCTCACTTGATGACGCGGTGGAAGGCCGAGCCCTTGTACCCGAAGCCCTTCTCCCCGGTGCACAGCGCACGGAAGTTCTCAGCGGTCTGCGCAGCGAAGAAGGCGCAGCGGGCATGGCGGGGCAGCGTGTGAACCAATGGTGTACGCCAAGACAGGGGCACTAGCTGAGTTGGCTGCGGCAATGACAGTGCGTTCCACGGTTTCGGCCTCGTGTGGCCACAGGTGCCGCCCGCAGGCTGCGCCCTGGCATCGTCCCGGTGCAGTGCACAGGAGGACGACTGGGGAAGCCGGGAGTAGCCGCGGCCTGTTTGGCAGGGTGGCCTCCAACACGCGGCCCACCTCTACGTGTACGCCGCAGCCCGCCTTACCTTGGGCACATCGTTGCCGTACAGACCGATCACCACGCGGCCGGCAGAGTTGGCGCCAATGTTGATGTCGAAGAACACCTGCGGGGGTGCGGGTCCGGGGTGGGTGGGCGGGAGGCCGCCAGCCGGGGTTTCGGCATTAACTTGGTCCGCCGGGACATTACCACAGCGTAACAGGGCAGGCTCCGCAGTGTCAGGGCAACTTCGAACATCATGGCAGCCAGGGGTGGCAGGTCACACGGCGCAAGGCGTGAACGGACATGTCGGGAACGACGTCACCACCACGCTGGTGTCACAGCGCACCTTCTTGGTGATGGCGGCCGCGTTGTGGGCAGAGCGCACGCTCACGGTCTGCGCGTGCGGGCACGGGCAGGGGTAGCAGTGTCAGGTTGCACATGCGGCTGGTGTGGCGACGCCATAGCAGTGTAAACGGCAGGGGCCTGCTGCGCCGAGCCCTTGGTCCGGTTGCGACAGCAGGCGGCAGGACACTTAGCCATAAGTGGCAGTGAGACTCACGAACGCATGACCTGTCTTAATTGCTGCGTCTTCGCAAACTTGCGCAACCCATCCTCACCAGGCGGCGGGACGTCGCTGGCGCCGCGACAGAAACAGAGCGGCTGACAGAGCGCTGCAGTCATCGACAGAATACTAACAGTTAGGCGAAGCACCAGCGGCACCTGCGCCCTAGATCACCACGACGCCCGAGATCTGTAAGGTTGGCAGCAAGATAGCGGCTGCCCCGCACAGACACATATGATGCCCCTAAGAGTTCATGTGGGAAAGTTACAATACAACAGGCGGTATCCTTTGTGCGGCGCGACAGCGTGGGATATTTGATGTGCTCGGGCTCACCAGGGCCATTGTGGTGAACAGGTGACAAGCGATGTATACGCGGGTATAGGTGGTGGTATGCAACTGCTCCGCCCTGGTTCCGGGTAACCCGCAAAAGGCGGTTGTAACGGTTCTTCGCCAGGTGTTCATCACGTCGCACACACCAGGGTCACAAGACACGTAATGGAGCCGGAAGCTCGGCGTAAGACATGTAAGGAAGATGTCATTTGTTTGCGTCCCATACAGGTTCATTATCTGAGTACTAAGTTGACCAGCTCTGCAGTTGGGCGTGTGTATCAGCATCTCACGCAAACGAAAGCCTGCTTTCTACATCACACTGACTCCGGTCAACTAGTGTAGATGCACATGGTTCCACGAGACCCCTGTCGCAGTAGATGATAACGGTCATGCTCCAGCAACTGGACTCGAGGATTGCTTGCGGTAGCGATGGATACAACGTTGAGGAGTGTTAGTGGCCCGCCAGTCGAGAATGGAACAGCCCGGCGGATCGTGTTGGAGCCGGGGCAGCTCAGCAGGCCGGAGAAGGTGTGGGCAACCTCCTCTACCCTCATCATCGGGTTCCACCAGGCGGCCCCCTACAGCGAAAGCTTCAAAATCTTCTACAAGGTGTGCCTCTCAGGGCGTGCGCCCATCATCAACCCTCTACCCCTCGCGCTTCACGCGCAGCGCGGCCCTGTGGCGGGCCCAGTCTCCTGCTATCCACCGCTTCCTCCCATTGCATGGCCCCGTCCAGAAATCGGGCGCCGTGTTCGGCACCCAGGTGACCCTGTCCCCCGCCACCATCCTGGGCCCCGAGCTGGCGCGCCACCCGCTGCGTGAGTGGGGCGCGCGTGCCCATGCCAGTGCCAGTGCCCCGCTGTGCCGCCAGCTGCGTGCCGTGTGCGGCAGCGGGGCTCCCGCGCATGGAGGGCACCGGGCAGGGACACGTGCACACTGCCCACACCTAGGGAAGCGTGCCAAGGGGCTGTGCATGCTGGACCGTGCTGTCCTGTGGGCGCACCTAGCTGGCTCCCAGCTTGCGTGTTTGCACGAGCACTGTTTGTGAGGTCCCTCAACGCGATGCGCTGTGCCGTTCGCTCTCGCGCTCAGCCAGTGCGGCAGCAAGCCCTGGCACAGGTAGTAGGGATCACCACGCATGACTTGACATGATCCCCCGCAAGTGATGAGGTCGGGCCCGGACGTGCCTCGGGTTGGCCTGTTTGGGCTGCATGTCCTACGGCGGACAGGGAAGCCCCTGAGGCGGTGCAGGGCAGGAGCTGTGCGTGCACGGGTACCCTGGCAAGTGGCAACGCACCCACAACTCCGCATGGGGCCCTACGCCCTTCGCGGAGTCGCTGCCAGGGGAAGCAGCAGGAATGCAGTGAGGTCGGGGCCGGTCTGCTGCCACGTTTCAGTCAGCACCCAGACACTGCCGCAGCCGCACACCTGCACGGGCTATGACGGTGCAGGTGTCCTGGACATGCTGCGCACCGCCACAGTTGCTGATTGGCTGCATGCCGGGCCGTGCTGTGGCACCGCCTGCTGCACCGTCCCCCTTGCAGCCGGCGAAACGCAGTACTTTGAGTACGAGATCAAGAAGCTCAAGCCCAGCACGCCGTACGTCATCAAGGTCAAGACGGGGGACGACCCCGCGGTGGGCGGCGGGGAGGGCAACGGCGGCGGCGGCAGCGAGGTGCGGTCCGACAAGATGGGCACCGTCAGCGCCGAGGAGGAGCGCACGCGGGACAACGACATGCGCAACTTCGTGGGTGGGTCCACTGCCACGCGGATGGGTCCATTGCCATAACCGCTGCCGCTGCCAAGGCGAGGCGTTGCCACCTGGGCCTTGGCTGTCCAACACGGCACACGCCCCCGCCCCCGCGCCCCCAGGCGCGCTGGTCAAGCTGGCGGACTACGACGGCCTGGTGCTGTCCTACTCGCCGCCGTCGGGCATATTCGCAGTGCGCATACTGCAGGTGAAGGGGGGGGCCAGGCCCGGGTGCGGGGTAATGGCAGGAGGCGGGGGTCGGGCGGTACGCGGATCATTGGTGTGGGCGGTCCTTACCGGGGCGACAGCTGGGCCAGCGTCCCCGGCGGCCTGCAGGGCCCAGCCGCCTGGCCTGGTGGCCCTCTTTCGGCCATCGCCCGTGGTTCCCGGCCGCGCAGCTGGCACGGTTATGCTCCACGTGGAGGCACACGGCTGGCGTGGCCCGCCTGTCGCGGCTCCACCCTGCTGACACGCCTCCAGCCTCCTCCCGCCTCATTGCTGCTACTCGTATCATTCCTTACTGCGTTTGATTCCTTACCACGATGCCTTCCCATCCGAAAGTACTGTCCTGAGTGCTTTGCCGCCCCTCCGCCCCCCAGGTGGACGACCTGGCTGCGGCTCAGCAGCTGGTGCGGCTGGCGTCCGACTACACCGACAACGGCCTGCCGGTGCAGGCGTACACGCTCAGCCAGGCGGGTGCAGCGGGCAGGGCGGCAGGGCAGGGGGCCGGCGGGTCCTGGGCCCCCTTGCTGTGGGCGCACGGTGCACGTGCGGCTGGCGGTGACGCCACGGCCCAGCACGGCATCGCTCCCAGGGGTGTGCCTTCCCCTGCTGCACCTCGCGGCCTGTACATGGACCGCACAGGGGTAGAGGCCTCCTGATGCACCGGCTATGGCAGCTAACGCCAGAGCTATCAGCCACTGCTGCGCACTGCACAGCACCGCAGGGGCGACGTGGACTTAACCCTGACCGCCCGGCGCCCTGCCCACCTCGGCCCTCCCCCGCAGGTCCGCTTCAGCCGCTGGGGCGGCGCCATCACCGGCAGCAAGGTGGTGAACGAGGGGGAGCTCAAGTGGCTGGTGGCGCGCGCCGTGCAGCTGGCGGACAAGAGCGACGCGGCGGCGGCGTACGAGGCGCAGCAGAGGCTGCTGCAGGCGCAGGCGAGCGGACAGGGGGACTCGGGGAGCCGAGGGGAGAAGCAGGGTTTGGAGACAGGGGATTGCGAGGGCAGGGCTCACGATCAGCAAATTGGGATCCAGGCGTTTTCTGGGGCGAGGTTTGCGTTTGCGTCGTGGGTTCAGCCAGGCAGCGCTGCTGCGCGTGCCGCGCTGCCGCCCCCAGCAGCCCTGCTGCCTGCCCGCCGTGCCCGCAGGTGGACAAGGTGACGGCGGGGCTGGAGGCGGAGTGGTCGGGCCGCTTCAGCCGCCTGCGCATGCGCACCGTGGCCATGCTGCTGCTACTGGTGGGTGCAAAGGCCGCCAGGCTGACAAGGGGGCGTACTGCCAATGCCGCATCATCCCATGCGCCAAAAATAGGCCGGCCCCGCTACTGGCTGTAGCAGCATGTCATACATGAGTACCATGGCAGGGGGCACGGCCCCTCCGTTCAACGCTGCGCCCGCTTCCGCCTCACGCCCCTCTGTGATGCTCCGCCCGTCCCCTCCCCGCCGCCCCCTTCCCCCCAGGCGCTGCTTGCCCTGGGCGCCGGCAGCGGTATGTGGGCGCTGCTGAGCTCCTCGCTGCGGCGGCAGAGGGACCTGGCGGCGCAGCTGGCGGCAAACACCGCGCGGCTGGGGGAGGCGGAGGTGGGCGCCAGGGGCGGGGCGGGGCACGGGGGCGAGGGCCTGGCGGGGTGCCCGAGTGAGGGACAAGGCGAGAGGCTACATAGGGCAACTCGGCAACGAGCCACCACCTGTTCCAATGCGCAGCGTGTCAAAACACCTGGTCAAGTATCCGTGCCCTGCGCTTGCCGCTGCCTCTTACCCACTCGCACCCCTCTTCCACCCACCCACAGGCCGAGTTGCAGATGCTGCACCTGTACCGCGTGTCCCTGGAGCTGGACATGGAGCGCAGGGTGGCGGGGGCAGGGGGGGCGGGGGCGGGGGCCTGGACCGCGTGGTCGGCGGACGCCGCGGCGACAGGGGGCGGCTGGGGCGGGGAAGGGGACGGGGATGGGGACCAGTGCCCCGTGGGTGGGCTGGAGCCCGGGGGGCCGGGCGGTGGCGGAGCAGGCGCAGCCGGGACCAACGCAACGGCGGCTTCGGCGTCGGAGGGGGGTCCCCACGCGGAGGGCAGGGGTGCGCAGCGTTGGGCGGTGGGTGGCGGCGGGAACTGCGGCCGTGGCGTTGAGGCGGCAGCGGCAGCGGCTGCGGCCCCGACGCCGCCCCGGCAGGCCAGGGCGAGGGCCGGTCAAGGGAGCGGGTCCAGCGCCGGTGCAGCGGCCAGCGGGGACAGCAAGGGCACAGGGCGCGGCAGCGGCGGCAAGCGGCTCGGCATCCCATGGTGGGGGCGGAAGGCTGGAGGGGCTGACGGCAAGGGGAAGGAGGGCCCTGGGGGGAGCGGGGCGGGCGGCTCCAAGCCCAAGTCTAAGGGCGCGGCGGCGGCAGCGGCTGAGCCCTCGGCGGCCAGCGGCTCCGCGGCGGACCTGTGGGGTCTGCCGCACGCCGCGCTGAGGCAGGCGCTGGCGCACAGCCGCTTCGCACGAACCCCAGAGGGTGGGTGGGAGGGCCGGAAGGGTGGTCTGGAGGGCTGCTGTCAATCCTGCTCAGCGGGCACTGGGGAAGCCGCTTTGGCACGACAGGAACCTTGTGAAGGGGCAAGCCAAGCTGCTGTTGCCGAATCGTAGCCCTCCGCATTGTGAGGGGCTTGCACTTTGGTGAGGGTTGGTCGGGCCCCACCCCGAAGAGCACTGACTACACCATGATGGGACGCTCTCGCCACACCCACTGACAGCCACCCTCCATTCCGCACCTGCACAGGCGTGCGATGGAATGCGCGCGAGGACGAGCCGGGCGTGGGCCGCTGGGGTGGCCTCTCCGGCAGGTCGGGTGGGGGTGGGGGGGGCCAGGCGGCAGGGGTTGACGCAGGCGGCGGTGATGGCGGTGCTGAGGGCGAGGAGGAGCAGCCGGACGCGTGGACGTACATCCACTACGTATCGCACGCTTACGCGGTGCACCTGCAGGAGTGGATGAAGGTGCAGCTGGAGAAGGTGGGGCGCAGGGCAGGCGGCGGGCGGCGGGTGGCCGCAGGTGCCGGACTAACAGCGGAACTAGGGCACCAAAGGCGGAACTAGGGCACCCAGAAGGGCATTTTAGAGGTGCTTGGTCCACTGAAATCCCCTGGCTTCATTGCAGAATCTGGGCAACACCACAGGAGCAGCCGCTGAGTGGGTAGGTATCCTGGCCTCCTCACATGACGACCCTACCCTGTACCGTTCCCCAGACGGTGCGGCGCAAGGTGAACGAGATGCTTAACCCGCACGCCCCCTATGCGCGGGCGGCGGCGGCAGCAGCGGCGGGCGAGTGGCAGGAGGCGCAGCAGGCGGAGACGGAGGCGGAGGCGGAGGCGGCGCGCGGCGAGGGGTCGGAAGGGCGGGACGCACGCGAGGGTGCCGATGGGGAGCGGACCGACGACCTGGGTGCCAGCAGGGTGCAGGGGAGGCGGAGGCGGCAGAAGACCGCAGCGTCAGCCAGGGCCAAGGGCTCCAGGGGCGGTGCGGGGCAGGGGGCGGCTCGGGCGCCGGCGCGGCGGAGAGCAGCGTCGCAGGGGGCGAGCGGTGGCAGAGGTGGCGGGGCGGGCAGGGGGAAGGGCCGCTGCGGGCCGGGTGGGCGTGGGTGTGGACCTGAGCCGGACAACGCTACCGGGCGGGACGTGGAGGAGGAGGAGTACGAGGATTACGGGGACGGGTCGTACGGAGGGACAGCCTACACCGTTGACGAGTACTACTATTACGACTATTAGCAACAGCATGGCTGCGGAAGACTGGGTCGTGGCTGTTTTGCTGCAGGGCCGGCGGGTAACGTGAATGGCCACGAGCACAGGAAAGAGGGGGGGCCGCGCGTCCAGGGTCGGGCTGGCGCGTGCATCATGGGTTCATGGCGTAAGATTGGCCGCGGCATTGGGTTGCGGTGGTTCGTTTGTGGATGCGTGCGAGCCACCGCAAGGTGGCCAACACATAAGTATATGCCAAGGAAATGTGACACCTGTGCATAGGGGTGTGGCAGTGAACCGCGTGGGTTGAAGGACTGAGGTGCGTCTTGCACGATGGTAACGTGGCATGTGGTAGGAGGCGTGGCGAGAACCAGGCAGCGGCAAGGGTAACTCATTTGTTGACACGCAACCCATCAGCGACGAACGTGGTGATGATATACTTCCCGCCGCCACGTGTCGGGCACTCGGGCAGTTGCTTGTGGCAATGAATGGCAAACAGCATAGCTACCAAAAGCAGGCGACTGGCGACTGGCGTGTCGGTGTAGTAGCTCGGAATTCGCGTTCAGTTCCATGCTAGTCCACGTGCTAGTCCACGTGCTAGTCTGGTGAGTCAGGGTGAGTCGACGACGCGTCGCAGGCCATGTAGGTCCCTCTGCACCTGCTGGGCCCCTCGTCCGGGGCTGGCGTGCACGTGCGCGCAGGCGGGGGCAGCAACAGCCTGCTGCGGCAGGCCCCGAAGGCCGGGGCCGCCTGGTCCATGCGGCATCTGCGCCACCCCTGCCATCTGCTCGCCAGCGGTACCGTATGCCAAGTTGCCAACAACGCGACACCTGGTCTGACCAACCTGGCCTAGTGAGGCGCAGTAAGCCAACGCTTCCAGGGATACAACTCGCGCATCCATGCACTCTATACCTCAGCAACGTCCATCCGCATCCCATGCCTCCTCGCACCGCTCCACCGCCAGCTGCTTCCGCCGGGGAACCCATGGCATTCAGGACCAGGGCGCGACAAACACCATCAGGCGGAGACACCCCATGCCGGCACGTGGAGACAGCCCAAGCTGGGGATCAACATCAAGGCAACCGCGGCCGAGAGCTCCCCCCTGCCCAGGCAGAGTGCTACTCGCCCCTCACAACAAACCTGCCTACAGCATGCCTGGGTACGAACAAGTCAGTCCGCCAACCTGTGCGCAGCTCAGTGGCAGCCCAACTGGACGGCCCCTTGCGCGCTCTTACGCGCACTGCCGTGCCTCCCCTGCTCCCCTCCCGCACCCGCAGCAGCTCAGCTGTGCTCTCCCGCCGCCCCTTGAGCTGCGCCGTGGGCCCCCGTCCCTGCCCCCGCCCCCGAACCCGACCGGGGAGACCCAACAGCACCCCGCCCCGCCGCCACCACCGCCGGTACAGGCCCCGCCGCCGCCGCAGCCGCGTTCGCCATCCGCTCCCTCCGCTCCGCCTTGTCCTGCTCTATGGCTACGCGGATGCGCTCCTTCTCCGCCTCCTCCCGCGTCAGCTTGTCCTCGTGCTCCTTGCGCCGCTTCTGCAAGGGCCGCAGGAGGGTGCCAGGGGGCTGCAAGGTCACAGGTAGAGATGCGCCTGTTGTCCATCACCCAGATGTGGCAGCATGCATCAGGCGCTGCGTGGCTGGCAGCGCGTTTCCAGGTGCGCGCTCAAGGTCAGACGAGCTACACCTCCCACCCGCCTGCCTGTCGTTCAAGGGGTTGGGCACGGCGCCCGGCCACCCGAAAGCACGTGACCCAATGCGCCCCGGTGCAGCCCCGCTGCCCAGTCCCTGCCAGGATCTCTCCGGGTGCACGGGACGGACGCACCTCTGCCTTCTCGTGCACCGTGTGCAGGGACTTCTCGCACAGGTGCAGCGCCTCCTTGAGCAGCCTGGCAGGGGGCAGCAGCGGCAAGGCGTGCAGGCGGGTCGTTACGAAAGCTACAGGCCCTTAGCCTTGAACAGGCTAGGTCGCGCCAGGGCTTCATGCGCCGCCCTGCCGCGCCACAGCATCCGCCGGGCAGCAGGGTGCGGGCATGGCGGGTGCGGCCTGCCGCCCCCGCCCAGCCTCATGCCGTTCCCGCACCCCCCGCCCAACAGCTTGGGCCGACTGCAATGCTCTTCACCGACCACGACTTACAGACGCCGTCCGCCTTCCTACCGCATAGTTCCTCCCCCCCTCCGCCCCCCTCCCCCGCCCACCCTCACCCGAAGCGCCACGAGTCCGCCGGCGCATCAAACATCCAGTACTTCTCCATCTCAACCACCTGCCGGCGCACCAGAACACAGCCGCCAAGCATGCAGTGGCACGTGTGTTGGCAAATGACTGGCACGGCACAAGCAGGCCCCGCTATATAATTTGTGGTGATGATTGACACTGCATGCCTACACGCTCAGGCCCGCAGCTCGGTGGCGGTGTAACGAAAAGCGACGACCGGGTGTCTCTCTGCAAGTGTGTTCGCACGCTGCGTCGCCCTGCGCTGAGCAGTAACGCCCAGCCGAGAAGCGCACCCGTCCTCTGTCCCCTGCAGCCCCTGGCCCTAGCCGGCAGCTCCTTGGTCCCCTACCCCACGCCACCACCTGCATGCCCACAGCAACCCCCGCCCAACCCGCGGTCCGCTGCCCGCCCGCCCGCCCACCCACCCACCCGGGGCACCCATCCCGCGTGCAGCAGCAGGTCCTCCCCTCCCTTGACCGCCAGCACTGTGCCCCTGAGCGTGGCGCTGCCGGCCTTGACCTGAGCCGGGGCAAGCAGGCGGCGCAGGGCTCAGGAGCAGCGGTTCCGATGGAGATGGCGGCA